>CAOLHI010001761.1:0-511624 GCA_948474755.1 Ctenosaura bakeri
CAAGATGTTTGCCAACAATGGAAGATATACGGTAATATCTTTGCTGCTTCAATCTGCCAACTCCCCTCAGGCAGAAACTTGCTGAAGAAGTGATCTTGGCTGGGGCCTAGGTATTTGCAACTATAATCCATTGTGAAAAGAGCAATGAAAAAACTTCTGATGGAGCTACAAGCTAGTAGCACTCACTGGTACTGTGACACAGACCTGTGATCTTTGCAAAGACTGGAAAAGTTACTTTTTACTTAAGACCTCCACAATCTCCCAGCAACATTGCCATATGGGAATCTAGGAACTGTAGTCTAAAAATATAACTTTCCTAAGTTCTGGATCTCAGTGGTTGAATAGCTGCCTCATGAAACCATCTGGGTCTTCTCACCAGCAGGGTTTTCACTTTAAGGCAGATCTTGGATGAAAAATAGGTATTGGATGGCAGCAATATTGATTCTAAGCAATCTGCCCTGAACCCACAAAGCTGTCTTGTTCTCAGTGGCAGAGAATTCTGTCCCATTGTTTGCATTAAAGTAAGATTCAGGAATCCCTTGGGGCAGCTCTGTGTGTGTAATGGAGGGAGATTTTTTTTATCCTTCATCTTAGGCAGCAAAATGTCTTGGGCTGGCCCTACCCATCACGAAAAATTGATCGGACATGGTAGGTGAGATACTAAATTTGTTTTGCAGAAGTGTTAAGACTATGAAGATCCTAAGTGTTTGTTATTATTGATGCCATTTATATCCTGCCCACAGTATCTGGGATGGAAGAAGATATTCATTGTATGAGATGAGTTGCAAATCACCTGCCCTATGGCTAGGGATGAGCAGTATACAGGATGTCTTCAAAATCTATTTTTTAGTGTAATAATGCAGACTCAGTAGGAATACAACAGCTCAGATGTGTTTTAGAGAGAGAGACTTCTCACAACTAGTACATTAATGATTTAATTTAATATGTTAAACTTTTATTGCCAATTTTCCCATTCCAGATTTATTCTCTCAATAACTCTTTGAGATAGGTTAGGCAGAGAGATATAGAATGGGTCAAAATTAGCCACCTTTTTTAGCCTTTGAGAGGAGATTTGAGCCTGCCCCCTCCACACTAGCTAGAGTGTGGAAAAGCTTCTCTAAGAAGCCCCCAGCCACCATGGCCATGGCAGACTAGAAGTTTTGGACTGCAGCTCCAATAATACCTAACCATTGGCTTTGCTGGCTAGGGCTGATGGAAACTGAAGGCCAGAAACATCTGGAATCATAGAATCATAGAATCATAGAATCATAGAAATGTAGAGTTGGAAGAGACCACACGGGCCATCCAGTCCAACTCCCTGTCATGCAGGAACACCCTCAAAGCACTCCCGACAGATGGCCATCAAGCCTCTGCTTAAAAACCTCCAAGGTAGGAGACTCCACTACTCTCCGAGGCAGCAGATTCCACTGCCGGACAGCCCTGACTGTCAGGAAGTTCTTCCTGAGGTTCAGGTGGAATCTCCTTTCCTGCAGCTTGAATCCATTGCTCCTTGTCCTGGTTTCTGGAGCAGCAGAAAACAAGCCCCCTCCTTCCTCTACGTGGCATCCCTTCAAATATTTAAACATGGCTATCATGTCCCCTCTTAACCTCCTTTTCTGCAGACTAAACATACCCAGCTCTCTCAGTCTATCCTCATAGGGCATGTTTTCCAGGCCTCTCACCAGAGTGCCAGAGTTGTCTATCCTTGATTCAATATGATTCCTTTCAGTTCTAATGACAAACAATGGAATGTTTCTATAAGTTCTTTTCTCCATTTGGCACACCTTATTTCATAGCAAAGCAGATAGGAAGGATATTTGGGTATAGCTCAGAGATTTCCTCTTACCTTCCACTTTGCAGGTAACTTTGCACTTTGTTTTCTCAAGCTCATTTTTCTTGACTGACTGTAAGTAGGTAAAAAGTACTGAACAAATGAGATCACCTCCATGTGCTTCTGAAAATCATATTGCTCTGGCAATTGTGCAGTATTATTTACATAGCAAAACCTATATTGGCAGAGAATGTAAAATGTTTCCCCAAATATATGATACTTCAGCTTGTATCCCTAGTGTACAGCCCAGGGATGTAAGGAAATTTCAACCAGGGATGTAAGGAAATTTTATTTGGTCCACATTGTTATGTTAACCAACCTAATTTGCCATCCTTGGACTAATATGCATCTCCAGAACATAATTTGTATTTTGTATTTCCCTAAATTTTGTGGTGCTGTTTTGGAAGTTAAAATATGTATATAATTGGGAAAGCTGCACAAAACAATAAATTATATTAGGGAAAGTTGCATAAAAACATTTTTATTAGAAGAAATAGCAAAAAGAATATGGATGCTAGGTGTTGTTGCTGTGTTTCTTCCAGTTGTTTCTGACTTATGGTAACCCAAAGGTGTTCATGGTATTTTTTGGGACTAAGTGTGTATGATGTGTCCATGGTCACCCAGTGGCTTTCCATGGCTAAGCAGGGAATCAAACCTGGTCTCCAGGGTCATAGTTCAATGCTCAGACCACTGAACCATAGTTACTCTCATGCTCGGTATAGTTATGCATTAAAATAAATGTGAATTTTCCAGAAGCTCAATTCTGAAAACTTTCAGAATCCTAGCCAGCTTGGTCACTGATCATGAAAGAATTCCAGATGTTGTGGTTTAAAATAACCACTTTTCAAACTCCAGAATTTTCAGGGTTTTTTTTTAATTTGCAAAATGATGTAGAAGTTAGATCAAATAAACTTATGACTGAGTGGAATATATGAAAAACTGACTTGGATCATGTGTGCATTTGATTTGCACATCCTGAATTGCAATTCCCTCAGTGAAAAAGTGAGTTAACTAATATTGGCTATTATATGGAGACAAACATGAAGCATTTTAGTTTATAGAGTTCAAGAGATTAAAGAAAGAACACCCCAGTTGAAAGCAAAAAACTACCATAAAGGGCAACACCAGTTAATTCCAGGTCTCTTATGCCCACTTCTTGTGCATTCAATGTTGTACCCTCCATCTGTCCCATTTTGACAGGATCAGCCCTGGTTAATCCTCTACTGCCCAACTTTCTCAGCTCCATTTAAAATATCCCAGTTTCTCTCTATTTCTCCCACTGTCTTCTTTTTTGCTCAGCTTATGTCACTTGCTGCAAACTGAGTTCAAAATACAAAAGTAGTTTGCATTCAATTAATTCAGCAGGAGAGAGAAAAGAGTCTTACTCTTCCTAAACTCAGTACATAAATCATGGTTTCTCTGCTGGCATTTTATGTGTTTCTCCTCATTAATAACTTTTGTCCTTTGCCACACCCTTTTGACCACACTCTAAGGTGGCCGGACCACATGTATCCCAGTTTTCATTTTTAAAATATTGGAAAGTATGCACTGTGTGTCATGTGCATGAAACAGTATGGGAGCCCACACAGTGCTTACTGGAGTGTACAATAAGCTCATTGCCAGCTCACTGGGTTAGGGCTTTTTCCAACGGCACTAACTGAACACATTGAGAGAAGGAGATTAGGTGAGCCAGTTTAGTCTGATTCAGGAAAAAAAATCATTGCTATTGTCAGGAAACTGCCATTTTCCTCTAGAGAGCTCTAGTCTAGTGTTAGTCAAAACAGTGCTAGTCCAGTGCTAGTCCATGAACTAGGAAAAAAAGAAACATTTGTGGTTAATGCCCATAAATATGGTTCCTGCCCTGACACACTGAAGGGGGAGGAACAGATGTTCCCCAAAATCAGAGAGCTTAAGAAGCACTGTTGTTTTCCATATCCTTGAATATCAATTTCCAAGGTATCCGGATTTAATCCTCAGTCCCTCTTCTTGGAGTAACTTTGTATTCAGCAGTGAGTTCAACAGGCTTATTCTAGTGGGAGCTACCAATTTGATCATTGGAGTCAAGCCTCATTTTGCTTTAAATACGTTCTTAAACTAAAAGTCCTGGTTGCCCTAACAAACATAGCCAAAGGTAAGGACTGCTGGGAACTTCAGTCCAAGAACTTCTGGAAGGCTGCATGGTTCCCTTCTCTGGAGTTAAGCACTTGAGTCCAACATGTCTAGAATGCAGTTTGCTTTTACAAGATGAAAGCATTCCTATATTCAGGTACTTTTCATTATTCTCGTCCAGTTGCATCAGATATCATTAATCCTGTGTTGCTAATTCTGATTTGATCTAATTATTTAATTTGATCAAATAAGATTTAATTGTATTCTCTGCCTTGAAACTCACAAGGGCAAAAATGCAGGATATAAACTCAAGAAATATTTTTAAGGGTGTGTGTGGCTTTCTTTCCATACTGTTTCAAATGCTTTGACTGAAAACTCATTTTCACGAGCAGGATATTATTAAGTTGTAGAAAGAAGGAAGAATCCAAATTTCCTCACAAAGTGGCTTCCTAGTGACAAAAACTCCTTTTCCACCACTCATTCTTATGGTATTTTTCTCTCTAAAGGATTCAGGTTTTGTAACTCCAAGCCCATCCCACCTTATCTCAAAAATCCAAAAGACAAATTGGAATAGACCTTCACGTAACTTTGTAAATGTATAAACCCTATTTCAGGAATAGGTGGTGTTGCTTTAACTATAAATATGTGTGTATGTGTGTGTGTATTCCAGATATGGTAAGGAAATACTTTATAACCCTGGGAAAGACAACTAATAAACTAAAATTACTATTTTATAGAAATTTATGAAATATGGTTTAAAGCCTCAAATTAAACCTTGGGTGCTCCATTGTAATGAGAAAAAAAAAGGCTTGAAAAGTGATGAGAATTTTGTTATGCATTAATTTTCTTTTGACAAAGTAAATGTGAATTCCTACTGGTGATTCAAGACTTTGTTGTAGTAGACATGCCAGTACTTGGTTAGAGAATCACATAAGGTATTTCTTATTTATTAGAGGCGGGAAATCGTTCAACACAAGTTAAGTTTAAATAATTTCTTTTCTATCAGATACTAACAATGGTGCAGATAGGTAATTTTAGTTGCTGGATTTAACGGTCTCCCTCACATACCCTTAGAGAATTATGTGAGTTACTTCAGTTGTGAGGCACATACAGAATCATAGAGCTGGAAAGGACCCTTCAGGCCATTGAGTCCAACTCACTGCTCAGTGTGGGATCTCCAGCTAGAACATCCGCAGCTGGTAGCTGTCTAGCCACTTTTGGAAGATAAAGAAGGAGACTTCACCACCTCTTTAGGCAATTAGTTCCATTGCCAAATGCTCCTAACTGTCAAGCGGTCACTTCTAATGTTCAATTAAAGTCTACCTGCTTGTAATTTAAAACCATCAGACCTAGTTCTACTCTCTGAGACAGCAAACCTTGCACCTTCCTCTTTGTGGCAGCCCTTGAGGTATTTAAAGAGTGCAATCATGTCACCCCTCAATCTTGTCTTCATCAAACTGAACAATAATCCCAAGGTCCTTTTCACATGTAGTACTGTTGAGCCAAGTATACCCCATCCTATACCAGTGCATTTGTTTTTTTGTGGCCTAAATGAAGTTTTTATTTCTGTCTGCATCTGTATTCACACCAATGCTCTCCACTGGTCCAGCCTGAGATGTATTTCTGCACAAGTGAATTTGTCTTTGATGCATAATGCTATTTCATCTACTTTTCTTCCCCATCTATTCTTTTTGAACAGATTATATCCCTCAATTATTACATTCCAGGCCACTTCCGCACAAGACTGTTATAGTGCTATTATTCCACTTTCAACTTCCTATGGAATCCTGGGGTTTGTAGTTTTGGGAGGTGCTGTCCAGCCCCTCCCTAAACTGCAAACCCCAGGATTCCATAGGATGTTGAAAGTGGAATAATAGCACCATAACAGTCTTGTGTGGAAATGCTCCCAGTCATGGGAGTCAATCATTTATGTCCCTTCGAGTCACCTGTCTAGGATCCATTTATTTGTCTTTTTAGCAGTCCATGGTATTCACAGAACTCTTCTGCAGTACCACATTTCAACTGAGTTGATCTTCTTCCTGTCAACTTTCTTCCCTGTCCAACTTTTCATAACCATTCATAGAAATTGGAAATATAATGGCATGGGTGATTCTGACTTCAGTGGCTATTGCTATTGTTTATGCCAGCCAATTTTGGGGCCCACCAACATTCAAATGTTCTTAAGTTCCCCAATGCATGTGGCACTAGAGCTCATGGGTGGAGGTTTGTGAGGATTTGATCAGATCTTGGTATACTCCAGTGTTTTTATTCTTCTGAACTGAACTTGGGGTTTTTGGTAGAGCAAGCTTCTGATATGGAAAAGCAATCTTCTGACTGGGGTTTTTGGAAGCTTCCAATACACTTTACGGTTATCTAAATCAACTAGAATGAACTTCACCCCTTATTACTGAATACACCTGATCCAGTGCTGGGGATTTAATTATTTTTATTCAGTGGTTGGGGATTGGGTGATACAGGTAGACTTTTCCCAAAGAGCTGAGAAGTCTTTCTGGCTGTTCTTTCAAGAAGAATAATTCATTTATATAGTATTACAGGAAGAATATTCCTCACTTTATGGGGTTTCATTCATCTGAGGTGATGTCAACAATCTGATTGACTATGTACTCTTTTGACATCATTGCTTACTATGTGCTCCTTGAATTGCAGTATCATGCACATTATGTGGAATGAAAAAGGGTTTAGAAACATTTCCATTTATCCATGCCACTTTATTGGTTACTGGAAGGGATACCCACAATATGCTATGACCTCTTTCAGGCTACTGGAAGGAAATCCACAGTAGGAAGCTAAATTTGACCCTTGCAAACTACAATATTGTCATCCCACATCCATGGGAATTGTGTGACTCTCCAGATATTGTTGAACTATAAGTCCCAACAACCCTAGGCAGCATAGTTGATGATAATGCAAGGAATTACAGTTCAACAGCATCAGAAAGACTCAGTGCCCTTTCAAACTACACAATTATGGTACTATGATTCCACTTTGACTATCATAGATGCATCCTATCCAATACTTGGGTTTGCAGTTTAGTGAGGTCCTGGAACTCTCTGGCAAAGAATTCTACATACCGCTCTGCCTTTTTAACTGCAGATGTCACAATTGCACAGAATGGAACCTTTCATAGCACTATAACTATGTGGTGTGCAAGGGTCCTATCCCAGGTCTATCCAGAGATTCCAAGGAATGAATTGGTGACCTACTGCAAGTAAAGTATATATTATACCACCAAGCTGTGGCCTCCAAACTTTGCACAGGATTTTGGGTTGGTTTTCGAAAATGACCACATTTGTCATCACATCTAGTTTCACCCTAAGACCAGTGTTTCTTTTTATACATAGGTGGTCATTGTGAGGTTGCTTTGCGTCCATGTGCAAATATTTTGGATAATTTGACCATGTACTATTGCAAATGTTATTTTTTTAAAAAATGCTTTCATGAATGGTCACCTGCTGGGAACAAAATTGCTCCGTGTCCCGTCAAGGAAATCATTACATTTGGTAGTTTAGAAGATTAATGTCCCTGAACTTTACAAATGTATTTCATGAAATATTTTAATAATGAAAAATCCCAGGTGGATTACTTTTTTACTGTGCATGGAAGATATACAAACAGGAAAAATTAGAAGGATATCTAGCAGATATCGAGAAATTATAGCAAAGCTTCACACTTGTCTTAACAAGTCTCACTTTACAGAAAGAAAAGCAAATGATTACAAGTTGAATTGGCTGGTATTTAAAAGCTGTGTCTGTGAGTCATGACTAGGGATGGAATTTTTTTCACTAAGTTTCTTCTGGAAGGTAGCAACAAGCAATTTCAGCAATTTTCTTCCTGCTGTGAGAAACTCTTCAAAAAACTCTACAGTTTTCAAAGGCTATTCATGATTTGCAACTTTTTTTGTGCAAAATTACATGTGGCTGTTCTGCACAGGAAACAGCATTTTCTGCATGGGAAACAATATTTCAATGCAGAAAGATTAATTTCTGCACAGGAAATGCTGTTTTAAATGCAAATCAAACATGTGTGAACTTTATGCAGAACAAATCCCCAACTGCAGCCTTTTTTTAGCAAAAAATGTTGTTTCTGCAGTAAAATATTATTTTCTGCATTGAATAAGCTTCAAACTGTGAAGGTTTCATCAGTCCAGGACTTTTCTTGTCAAGCGTTCTTGACACTTGAAAAACATGGATTGTGACCATTTTTTTTTTTAATATTACAGCTATCCTTCCACATTTGCTAGCGTTAGGGGCACAGGACGCCCATGAAAGTAAAAAAAAAAAAACCGTGAATAACTTTAGGCCCTCCCCAGTCACATTTAACACACAAAACAGTATGATCAGCATATCCAACCCACCGTGGATTCCTTTGAGGCACCAGGGATGCTTCACAAAGCAGAAGTGGGTGGCTGGTGGGACTTAGTGCCACCTCCACTGCTGCCCCACACCATTTTTAATAGGGACTTACAAGCCTTGTTTGCAGTTTCTCAGTCTCACAAGGCTTGCAGGCCCTATTAAAAATAGCATAGGGTAGCAGCAGAGCTTACAGCAAATAATCAATGAATAATCAAATCCACAAAAGTGAAACCGGCAAATGTGGAGGGCTGGCTGTATTTCCATCTCTAGTCATGATGGAGATTCTCAGTGATTTCTCATATCTAGAAAATCTATCTTAAAAGATTTGTTGATCATTCAAAACCCAGCAACTAGTCTCTACAACCAAGATTTTGGTTAATATGAGGGATAGTGGCTATCACAGGTAAAGCAATAGAATTGCCAAAGCAGAAGCTTAACAACAACCAGTCCTATACCCCACCCATCACAAGGTCTATCAGGCAAAGTAAATAAATTCAGTCTTTGTAAAATATGCAGCCAATATAAACGAAAAATCTTAGACTAGCATAAAAAAATACTTGCATATGTTTTGAACACAGAGTAGTAAATTTTTTAAAAAATTCATATATTTTTCTTGTTTTATAGTAGCTGGGGATCATGTCTAGTATTTATGTTCACACTCACCCACACCCTACATACAGATTAGGATTCTCAGAAGTAATCTATTAATAACAGATCCTTGCATTTCAAAAACTTTCTGTAATCTTTCCTTAGTATAGACAGCAGGGTAATGAACTGAACACTAAATCAAGCTGCAGCCGATATTAACTCACCATTTTATGTCACAGAAATTATGTTCACCATTCAAATAAATAACACCATGCCTTTAGGAATACTTTAGCTTTTAATGATTGTTAATTTGCTCTCTTTTATTCTGACACATCTCAGTGTGTGTCTCATTACTACTGATAGTGTCATTGTTTGGAGACATCAAGCAAGCAGTCAAAGCAGAGACCAATGGTTGAAACTGAATAAGGAAGCATTCTTTTTACTAAACAAGAGCTTTTCACATGTGGACTAAAAAAAAAAAAAAAAGTTCACTGGTTTGTTTCATATTCATGAATTTAAGAATGATAACAGGGTTGCAATCAGAAAAGGGGGTTGGGCTTCACCAGGAGTTGCAATGGATTTGCGAACAAATGAGTGAAAAAAAATTGGCAACACATCTGAGAAAACAAAAACAGTTCCTCAACCAAATATCTCATAAGAAATGTAGCTTAACTGATCTTTAGATAAAAGGATGCTCCTACATACATTCTGAATAGTTTGCCACCTCTCTTTTGGAACTCAATCAGATGGTGATCCTTGAGACACTGGCCCTTTTCACACGTGGGGAGCCGAAACAGGTCGGCGCACACGGGGCGGAGATTACTTGCGTGCGTTTTGCTCCGTCCCTGCTCCGTCCCTGCGGGGAGCGCGGCTCTGCTGCTCCACATGCCGCCGAATTTCGGCGACGTTTGGCGGCGCCCAAAATGGCGGCTGGCGGCTTCCAGCGGCGCTCCGCCAATCAGGGCAGCGCACCAGCCGGAAGCCTGCCCCTGGGCAGATCTGCAGAGATGCACTAATGCGTCTCTGCAGATTCACACTGGGAGCAGCCGCGGATTAGTGAGGGTGAGTTTCATAAAAACCACCTGGGAAGGTAGTTTTTAAAAAACTAGCAACACCACCCTTGTGGCTGCACTAGAGCGGTTGGAGGTGTGGAGCCTCACCTTTTCCAACCACACTAGATCGCTCCGCGGTGTGAACGACCTCCATCTCCGATCGTCTGGACGCGGAGTTTTACCCCCGTGTGGAAATGGCCACTTGCAACACCGAAGGCTCAAGGCTGTTCAGTGTATATCAGCAGATATCAGAAAAGGTTTAGTTTTTGGAACGCAGCTCCCAGAATTTCCTAGCCACATGGTTACTGGTCAGACTGACTGGGGGATTCTGGGAGCTGTAGTCCAAAAATAACCTTCTTTAGTTCTGTACTTCAGATCCCAAAGACTTTCTTCTTTATGCAATTTGTAAATCCAACAGTCCATTGGATTTACCAGTTAAATGGAAGTGCTTAGCTTTAGACCAGTGTCTAAATCAGCCAACCCTTTTACCTTGAAGGAACCCTTGAAATAATGTTTAGGTCTTAAGGAAACTCTGAATTAATAACATTATATCTACAACTCAAAAACAGGTTATTTTACTTTATTTTTCAATCACAATCTCTTGTGGAATTCTAAGGTTCCAGGGCATCCCAGTTGAGAAAGCCTGGCCTAAAATGTGTAGTCCATAGGTCCAGTCTTATAGCCAACAGGGCCAGTCTTTAGATTGGGTAAGCTAATACAAGGGTTAGATGTATCTATGCAGTTTTACGAAATTGGGCTGTAAATTTGTACTATTGGGTAGTCTTCCTTTACTAATCTGGCATAATATTTTCTACTCTCATATTTCCTAGTCGAAGACCTGAGAGCCCTATCACACTACTTTCTTATAGTGCTATTATTCCACTTTAACTTCCATGGGAACATTCTGTGGAATTCTGGGATTTGTAGTTTTGTGAGGCCCAAGAGTGCTTTGGATGAAAATTCTAAATGCTCCTTCCTAAACTGCAAATCCCAGGATTCCATAGGATGGAATCACGGCAGTTAAAGTGGCGCACTAGTGCTATAATAATGTAGTATAATAGGGCCCTGAGAGAAGATATTTAAGTTTTTGTTTTTTTAAAAAAATCAGGTGCAGCAGGAGATTACAGCTCTCCAAGCTACTGTGAGGGTAGTCTCATAGGGACTGGGGTGTGTGTGTGATGTTGGCAATGTGTCCTTAGCAGCAATTTTTTGGAGGTGCCGCTGCTCCCTGCCTGCCCTCTCCCACATGATGTATTCCCACGCCCACACATCGTAGTCCCACCCCCACACATCATAGCCCTCCCTCCCCACACTCTAAGCTACACCACTGTGTGGAGGCCAATGAGTCCTCAACGATTCTGTTTTGCCCACTCCTGAAGTAGATGATGTGTTAAGTATGGTTTTAGGAGAAGTGCTCCCTCAAGAGATTAAGATGACTGTTTTGTCAAATCGTGATTGTCCTCATCTTTGTAAGTGCATTTAGCACAATGAGTTTTGTCTCTGAGAGATGATCAGGTACAGGCTTAATTTGTAAGTCTGATTTGTGAGACATACTTCATGGAGGAAATCCCATTGTGAGACTGTATTATGTTGGGGGTTGGATTTGGGTCCAATGGATTTTTTTCCCCCAAAGCAAAGACCCAACCTATCTTTCATTTTTACTATTTGCCCCTGCCCTGATCTTGCAATATTGCTTATCAGAGCCTTCTGTATGCATACGTCTTTTCAGGAGGCAGAGGTAGAGCCCCCAACATCCCACCTACTCAGGTCCCATAGACTCTCTGGACAGCCCTAAGAGTTCCTTATGCCTTATATACATGGCTCTCTAAAATAGCAAATTTCTGTCCAAAGGAATTTATTGCATAATACTCAAGATGTGCTTCTCTTGATTATAACCTTCATGGTTTTGTGTTTTATGTTACCATCGGCCGGTACAAGATTAAACATAATTGTTATGCTGTTAAGTGTCAGGAAAAGTCCTAGAGCAATCAAAATGACATTAGTGAGTTCCTTTTCAATTATGTAGCGTGTCAGTTTAAGTTTAAAAAAATATATTCTTAATTTGGGAACATCGATTCAACCAGCATGTTTAAGCATGGTAAAATAAAGACATTTAGTTGTTTGTTTATATACTCTGCTCCGAGAAGGTGTGCCTGACATTAAATGGACTGTCTAATTCAGTTATAAAATAAGAAGAAATTTCTAAAATATTATTCCCAAAAATAAATCTGCGGTGCCTGAACCATATCACATCACAAGCAAATCTGCTACAACCAATTTCCAGAGGACAGATTACATATTTTACTAAGTGGGCATTATAAATCTCTTATGGATCTTTTGTTTAAGAAAAGGAGCTTCATTTTTTCTCCTATAATTGGTTATTCCATCCCAAACTGAATTCTTCTCCCACTCTGTGATTCTGCATTTGTATCTATCTTACCCAGCACTTGAAAAAAACACTTTATAAATTTTATAAACTTGAAAAAACCGCTTTATAAACCATAGGAGGGCAACTTTGTCAAACATTTCATTCTACAAATAGTCATCATGTGCAACCCAATGGGAAAGGGAGCTATTGCGATTAAAATGGGAGCAGCAAAAATGGCAAATGGGGAAAATGAATATATGGATGATAACTAAACACTGTCATGCCTTTCCACCTTGTGGAAAGTCCATGGAAGATCTTTCTGTTCTGAACTGATATCTGCTGTCAGGAATGGTCTGGATGAGAATACACAAACTGAAGCTCAATCCAGACAAGAGACAGCTTCTCCTGGTCACTTGAAAAGCAGATCTGGGAACAGGGATTCAGCCTACGCTGATAATGTATGTATACTTGATAATGTATGTTCACAGCTTGGTTGTAGTCCTTGATTCAACCCCAAGCCTGGAAGTTCAGGTTTCAGAAGGAGCCAATAGTGGTTTTGCACAGTTAAGGCTTGTACGCCAACTGTGCCCGTTCCTTGGCCATTTTTGCACTACACTATAGTGCTATTATTCCACATTCAACATCCTATGGAATCCTGGGGTTTGCAGTTTAGGGAGGGGCATTTAGAATTCTCAGCCAGAGAACTCTTTGGCCTCAGTAAACTACAAACCCCAGAATTCCACATGATGTTGAAAGTGAATAATAGCACTGTAACAGTGTAGCGCAGAAATGGTCCTAAAAACATAAGTTCTGGTCATGGTGACACATGCTTTAGTTACATCGTATTTGTATTACTAGAATGTGCAGTAGGTAGAACTGCATTTGAAGAGTATTTGGAAACTCCAGCCAGTTCAAAGAGCTGCAGCCAGTTTATTAACTGGGGCAGGCTACAGGGAGTACACAATCTCCTCATCTCAACAGCTCCAGTGGCTGATGGCCTGTTTCTGAGCACGACTTAGCACTGATTAGTCCTATAGAGCTCATGTCCAGGTTATCTGAAGGATGCCTCCTTTGTATTTTTTTTATTTTTAAACTCTATCACAGTTTTTTCCCTGTAATGAAAGGGAAGGCTACAGAGTAATGTTTCCATTGCTAATTTATGATTGGACCAATTGATAATAAGTGTAATTTGCTTGAGGATTTTCACTCTGAAGTAGATAGAATTAACACACTTTAAAAAAAAAAAAAGTCCACTCCCTAACTTCCCTGGAAGTGTCACAGCCCAGACATCCAAAGAAAAAAAAACTTGTCAAAATCTGTAGATCACTCATTTTTTTGCAACTCTGTGCACTGATCAAAGTGTATTTGTATACATTTCTTAAAGGAATACATTTTTCTATTTACACTTCAGATATGAAAAGAAGACTGAGAGGTGAAAGGATAGCCATCTTTAAATATCTGAAATGATGCCATGTGGAAAATGGAGTGAACAAGTGTTCTGTTGCTTCCGAGATTAGAGCACGGCCAATGGATTCAAATGACAAGAAAACAAATTCCATGTAAACATTAAGAACTTCTCGGCTACAAGAGTTTCTTAAGAGTGGACTAGACTGCCTGAGAGGGTCATGGAACCTCCATCGTTGGAAGTTTTTAAATACAGGCTAGATGGCCATCTTGTGAGTGCTTCACTTATGGATTTTTGCATGACAGGGGCTTGGGCTAAATGGTCCTTGTGGTCCCTTCCAGTTCTCTGATTCTATGCCCATTTCGTTGGACACATTTTTGAGATTTTTGGAATGTGTAGACTTCTGAATGCAAACTGCGTCCAGTCCTCATCCATTTCTGAATGTTGCATGCTAGAATAATGGGGTGTGTGGGAGTCTCACAGATTGGACATCTCACACATTATCTCATTGTGTTGGCTTTTATATGAATGACGAAATAAGGCCTAAACAGAACTTGGAAATGTGACTTGTTCCCCATAATCCCATAATCCCTCAATCAGTACAGCCAATGCCCATGCTGTCTGGATTGATAAGGGAGATTTGGTCCAAAAAGTACCTTGTCTAAACTCTTTGCTTCAAAAAACTCTTTCACTCTGATGTGCTCCCTTTCAATGGTTCGTATTAGATTCTACATAAAAAAAACCCACTGGAAACTACCTGTGTGCTCTACAGTTACTCCTGCTTGCTTTGCTCTGTGTTTCATTTAGCTTTCAGACTGTGGATAAGTGAATGAGGAAGAAATCATGATAGCATTTCCTGCTGTCTGACTGAATTTCTATTTGGAAATCTCACGATGAGCTGTATTAACTCCTGCTGTTTCTGTGTCACAGCTGCCACTGAGCCCCAGAAAACAGACCTCAACAGCAACTCATATTAAAGCAGTAGTTCACTTCATTCCAAAGGGGACAAGAAGGAGAAAACCATTTCAAATAAAATGTAACATAACCTGGGAGTCGATCAACATTCGTCACTGCAGGAAGCACACCCTTACAATCAGAGTGTAGTCCCTGTTCAATGGAACAAAGTTCTGCTCATTTAACAACAGATCCAGCAAGGGTTCCTCTGAGCTAGACTCATCTGTAGAATCATGTCTTTCATTTATGGGAACTCAGCCTTTTATTACACAATTTAGCCAAGAAACCGAAAATAGGTGAAGCAAGCTGTAGCTCGTTTGAACATGAAAGAAGAAATCACCTATTGCTAGCCAGAAAGATTGATAGCATTTTTTCCCTTCCTGCAGAAGTCTGTATTTGCATAAAAATAGTTTCTCCTTTATTACTGGAGGAAATAAGGAAGACTCTTGACAGTCCTGTGGAGATCTATAGAACAGTTTGAATTACAGCTACCAGCTGCTGTGGAAGACTTTTTTTTTTTTTTTTTTGCCTAAATTCCTGGGAGAGCACATCCTACATATCTGCTACCATGTTCATCTGTTAAAGTTATGCTGTAAAGAAAGAACAAACATGGAAACGAACAGAAACATTCGGTTTAGCATTTCTGAGAATGAATGGAGAAGTTTAGAGCATGTCCCATTGACAATTTTTGGCACTTTTGTCTAAATATTTCAGCCCAAAGCTTCAAGTGTAGAGGAAGTGTAGTTTCTCTTTTCATTGGATATTTGTTAGGGGGAACCCCCATGATGTTCAGTACTTGTTGGAATTTGATATAGTAACTACTATCACACCACAAAGGAAGAGCATAAAGACCAACTCTCTAGGCATAGGACACCATTATAGTACTATTCCACTTTCAACATCCTATGGGATCCTAGGTTTTGCAGTTTAGGGAGGGGAATTTAGAATTCTCAGTCAGAGAGCTCTTTGGCCTCAGTAAACTACAAACCCCAGAATTCCAACCACTTTTGAATGCACTTCTCTAGTAAGATACTATAGAAATGATCCCTGAAAGTATAGTCTTCAAACCCCAGAATTCCAAAGGATGTTGAAAGTGGAATAATAGCACTATAACAGTGTAGTGCAGAAAGGGCCATACATTGAAATGTTTTGCAACAAGGAAAAACCATAGATGATTTACATAAAGTAGATGATGAAGACATTCAAATGGTTCAAGATCTTCTACACCTTGGCTCAGTCATTAATCAGAATGGAAACTGCAGCCGAAAAAGCAGAAGAAGGCTAGGACTAAATAAGATCCTTCAGTGTAAAGATATACCACTGAATACCAAAATCAGGATTGCCCATGCCATTGTGTTTCAAATTTCTATGTATGGTTGTGAAAGCTGGACAGTGAAGAAAGCTGACTGTGATCTCTATAAGTGCTTTTCTCTGGGACTATTTCTTACACAGCAGAAGTGTCTAAACCTGTGTCCTCAAAGGCTGTAGGATTTCAGCTCCCAAATCATTGGCCATGTTGGCTGGTGCTTCTAGGACTGGAATTCCAACAGTATCTAGAGTCCCAGGTTTGGGATCAACTTTGCTAGTTGCTTGAGGAAACTTTCTGCATTCTCATCTCCTCTCTCCCCTGCCCTTTTTGACACATGTAACACTGTTCAACTGCCCAAACAGTAGCGGAGCTTAGAGCATGTGGAGGAGGGGCAGGAGGGGGCATGGCTGCAGTGCGTGGGGGATGGCCGCGGTGCACAGGGGTGTGCCTATGGGCTGGGATGCCCCCAAAACATTGCTGCCTGAGATGAATTGTCCCCCCGCCCCATCCCTACATGATTGTACCCAAAGACTATTATTCTCTCTTTCACTCTGCAGCCCCACCTACTGCTCATTTTACACCTTACAGTACTTTTTACTCTGTCCTGTCTTAACCTCTCCTGTCTATTTGTATTCCATTTCCTTTTGGTGTACCATGTCAATCTCAAATCTTCTGTTTTGCATCCTATAGTACCCCTCCTCCTCCTCCTCCACTGCTTTTCCTTGTGGTTAGCTTTGGTATACCAGTGGGTTATGTGTGTGTGTGTGTCATTTTGTCATTCACCTCAGGCACCAAGTTCTCTTGGACTGGTCCTGAAAGAGAATAGCTAGATATGTGAAAAATGTTGTGGTGTTGGTGTGGGTAGTTGTTGTTATTGTTGTTTTGCCTTTGAGACTAACGGGGCACCAGATTTTATCTCTGCTGAAAAAGCTTCTTCCCTCTCATCACAGTTACCAATAAACCGCAACAAAAACCTCAATGTTTCTGTAACATAGAATATCCGATTTGCAAATTTCCTTCTTTAAGTATTTTAATGAGAGAAATTAAGTTGCAGCAAGCCTTCAGGAAGTAATGGTACAGTCTAATTTCATAATTGCACAGCTTAATTATGTCATTACTGCATGTACCTGAAGTTCAGCAAGCAGCACATTTAATGTTTTGTTTATTCTGTGGAATTACATACAATGTAACTGTAGGAAATAATAATGAGTAAAGGAGCAAGTGACTTCATTTATTCTGGTATTATCCTTTTCAAAAGTAATATCCTCAAAGAACAGCATCTCAGCCCAGCATTTTCGATTCCATCCTGAGCCAAGCATCTTCTTCTTTTACTAAACTCATGTTTTCTGTGTCTTGTACTGTGTGTCCTCTCCCTTTTCTATTAAGGAATATTTTAAAATCATGATTCTATATTGTCTGTGGTCCTGTTAAGATTCAAGCCTTCTGCCAGCCCTAAACCCTGAAGCTCAGGGTTATGTCTAAAATAAGGTAGGATGAACAAGTATGAAAAAGAGGATGACAATTTCGATGTGGTAGTTTATGTGTGCAGATGCAAATTCAAGTATAATTATTATAGCTTATATATCACAGAAGCCACACCAATTTATCTCCTAAGTTACCCCCAATAACTTCTTCACTTAATTTGCACCCCAGCACACTTCACACTAAATGTTGTTCTTCAGTCAGTTTGCCGCCAAATAAATTCCTCATCCAAATCATTTCTTCCCCTTCAGTTAAACATCATTATCCTTCCATTGACTAAATTCACGATAAATGGGATACACAAAGTTTAGCTTATTTTAATTATGGCTGGAATTGGGAGTGAGATGGAGGCTTGGGCATTACATCCTCTCCACTTGCATAACATTATTTTGTATTACCCTGTTCATGTATTGTACCCGACTGTGTTCTTGTTTTATCCAAGTTTCTTAAGCAAGCAGTAACATGCTATCCTTCATCCAATCTTTCCAATCAGTTCTCCAATTCCAGCAGCTATAATGCTTTCTCAACTCCAGGACTCTGAACATTCCCCCTTCTCTACCTTTCTATTTTTGAATTCTTCCTCTCTTTCTCTTCTGATTGGCTAATCGGAAGGGCAGTTCCTTGTGACTCCCCCTCAAATTTTCTGCTTCCTGAATTAAAGCCCATTGAAACTCCTCTGCAGCGTTTTTTAAATTTATCCTTGCCCCTGACTTTTGAGTCTTTGTTGAACTTTTCAGCCTCCAGATGCCAGGAATAAAGCGCCTAACCTCTATAGTGCAACTGAAGTTTTGACCTTTAAACTATTTGCTTTTCAGCAAAAAAGGGTTAGTGCCCAAGACATATAACTGAATCCTATTATAACATCAGATGAAAGCCAAAAAAAAAAAAGGAGGATGGTTATAGTCTTTTAATGTTGCAATAAACAAATGTGGCATCCCAAGGATGATTCAGATCTCAAGTCTGGAGGGGAGGAGGGATTGCCCAACTTCACTGGTCAGTACCACCACCCCACCAGTAGCCATTTCATGGTCCTCCCTTCCAATAAACAGTGGACTATACCACCAACTCTCCTTATTTGGCAGGCACAGTTCTGATTAATCCTCTGTCATCTTACATTTCCCCCTGTCTTTAAAACATCCTTGTTTTTCTTTATTCTTCCCACCTTTATCCTTTGTCCTCAGCTTGCTTCAATTGCTGCAAACTGAGTTCAAAGTGCAAAAGTATTTTCCACTTTAATTACTCAGCAGGAGGAAGAAGAGAAAAAGAAGCAAAGTCTTACCCTTCCCAGTAGGTTCAGGCAAAAGCAAATTACTGCAGCCTCTCCTAGCTCATGTGGTCTCCCTCATTAATAACCTTTCCCATCTTGATATTTATTGGCCACATGTATCCCAGATTTCATCTGTGAAATGTTTGAGGGGTTAGAAGCAAAGAAGGATTAACACTTATATAAAGTAATTAGTGTGAGAGAGGAGCCTAGGTAATATGTTTTCACCCCTCTGTGTCTTTTGTTAGTCTATATATTCTGCAAACGGAGGTCACTTCCCTCTTGTCTCAAGAAGTTAGTTAGTCTGCTTGTTGCCTTTGTCTAGCAAGGAGCATCCATGGGATTCCAGTCCCAATGATGGATGTTTGCTTACATCCACCTGTTAGACCCAACTTCCAGGGGCTCTTCTAACCAAGTTGAGGTCAACTTCTTTTGCCTATCCCCTTCCCCTGTCCTAAGATGGATTTCCTGACACATTAAACATAAGTTTTCTTTTTTCTCTTACAAGAACATCCTGAGCAATTACTCCTAATTCTACCACAAACTGATATTGTTCTATCTTTCTGCACTCTGCTTAATATGCTACAGCAGGGTGTGCTGGAACTCCGATACTGGTAGAAATAAAAGTAAGAGCATCCGGTGCCATATCATGGGCAGATCAAGGCAAGAATATTGCCCCCATTTTGATGTGGTAAAAACTGAATGAACTCATCACACAAGCAGGAATTGGACCATACCAGGTAGTCCCACTGTTGCTTATTCAATAGCTCCACCTCTGCAATCAACCAGACATAAAGTGGAATAAGCTGTAGATAGTCCTTCTAAATATACTTCTGTATTCACTGAAGCTGCCTTCTGATTCAGGATTTTGAATCATGTGGAAACTTCTGGAGGTGCTGTAGTGAAGAAAAATAAATCACTGCTACAGCTATTCATTATGTAAGTGATTGGGTGTATGAAGTAATACAATTTAGCATAGCCCCCCAAACATTTCACAGATGAAAACACAAGGAAAACATAAGCCAGCAATGGCTGCAGCAGTTTGCTTTTGCCTGAGCCTACTGAGAAGTACAAGATTTTGCCACCTGCTAATTGAGTTTGCAGTTAAAGTTTGTGGAATCCAAGTAAGTTTGTAGCAATTGAGGTAAGCTGAGAACATGGGAAAAACATGAGAGGACGAGAGATAAACTGGGACAATTTAAATGCAACTGAAAAAGGGGGAAGATAGGGGATTAATCAAGAATGTCCATGCCAAATTGGGGCAGTTAGAGGGTAAGCATTGGCATGAGGCAACTTGACACAGCTACATTCCAATTCAGGTGGTGAGTTTCTCTATTTTTATAATGCCTGAAGAGGACTTATAGCTTTCCATGGTAAGCCTATTCCTTGACATATACCCAGAATTAGAGAAAATATTCACCAGTCCTGGAGAGAGAGTTTCTTTCCCATTGCAAGGAAAGGAAAGGAAAGGAAAGTGGGGGGAATGTCACTCCTTTCTTTTCCCATACCAGCGTGACCATTAAATGAGGGATTTCATCTGCCTTCAGACATTCACTGTTCTTGTAAGACTGCTATGTCAATGACATATGTGTCTGGCTCTTGCATTCTTTTCTTTTAAATAGTGTTAGGGTTTTGTTACGTATTTGTATAAAATGTGTAGCTGGCCCCTTGAACATCACTTTGATCCGGAGGTATAATAAAGTACAAAAGGAATCTAAATAAAAGGAAGGAGTTTAAATAATGCAGAGATAGTTTATCTTCCTTGTGCATTTATTGTCTAGGCTCACTTGAAGATAACAAAACAACAACCCTTCCATGCTCTCACCCTAGCTGAAATTCAGAACCCTTCCATGCTCTCACCCTAGCTGAAATTCAGGGAGTGTGTGTTGTACATCCCACTTTAAATCCTGAAAGTACAGATATTCCTGCTCTCTTGTAAGAAGTCAGGTTGGGAGAATAAATGTGCCATTTCTCTGTACACCACTTCTTTTCCATCTTGCCATAGGAGAGGAGACAGTGCCCTTAATTAGTGTTTCAAGGTGAATGTATTTGTAACGAGAAAAGCGTAAAATGGATCTGAACAAAATATTATCTGTGAATAAAATATACCATTGCTGTAATGTGGATCTGCATTAGACCACAAAATTCAATCTGACATTGAATTGTTCAGGTTTAAACATAAACTTTACATGCTGCAAGCAACAGAAGGCATGAATACTGAGTATGTTAGCAGCGTCCCATGAATCTCTAATTGGTGCCTAATGATAATAACTATCCTTCCAAAGAGAAAGGGAACATTTGCTCAAAACTGTATAGTGAGCAGGCAATTCATAAAAATATCATATTAGCAGAATACAAAACATACAAAATAAAGACTTGGCAAGCCTGAACTCCATTTCTGACTAATGACGACATTTACATTTAATTACGATTAACAAAATCAAACTTGCAGTACAAAAGAATGACTTGTGGGACTAACCCATATTGTAATACTTCTCCAGGATATGAAGAAGCAATGAAGCCTTATGCAGGTGTAAATGAGAACAATGCTTTGGAATGCCTATGTGAATCTTGTTCATAGACTATATGAATATTCATTTCACAATACAAAGTCACTGATTTAATTTCCTTTTAACCACCCACCTGAAACAAGTGATTTACAGGGCAATGTTTGGGCCCCATATGACATACTCTGTCAGTAGCTGCTGCATCAAACTTTGTGCCAACAGAATGGCTCTTTTGGGTACTTTCAAGAAAGCACAACAACAATAACCAGGGAAACACAAAGAAACAGCATAGCAATATCAAAACACTTTTGCACTACACTATTTTAGCACTGTGATTCCACTTTAAATACAATGGTTTTCTCCTATAAATCCTGGGATTAGGGAGGGGCATTTAGAATTTTCTGCCAAAATGCTCCAGTGCCTCAGCAAACTACAAAACTTTGGATTCCTTAGGATGAAGCTGTGACAGTTAATATGGATTCATAGTGCTGTAATATTTGGGGGTTTCTGTAACTCTGCCATTCAGCAGTAATAACAACTTAATGATTGTCCTTCTGCATAACCTATGCATATGAAATATGCATCAATAACCAACTTGTGACAGGGCTTTTATTCTCCTTCAGATTGGTGTGGCATTTCCAATCTAATAAGGCACCCTGTCAATATCACTTTATTCTGACTCCACCCTTTCATCACAACCTTTGTGTAACAGGGCTAGAGTTTTGTTTCTCAGAATCAAGCTGTTCATTACATTGACTTTAGATAACTCAGATCAATTTTGCAATTATGAAACAAACTGTAACATTTATTATAGTATATAGTAGTATAGTAACACTGGAAATAAAGTATCTTGTTAGAGTTCAGCTATAGTACAGTGTTAATACATTTGCAGTTAAACATCTGATAGATGTCATTTAATTACTGCTTCAGACCCCCATTCCCTGTGTCTTTTTCTCAGCTGATAACCCAAACCAAACCAACCTCTCTCTGGCTAGTTCGTACTGCAGACTGAAAACACACACAGAATCTTTGTCTTATATAGAATTCTTCTCACACTTAACCCCCTCCCATTTACATCACTGTGCTGGGTTTCATTCTTTAGGTGCTATGCCTATTGCCATCAAGATGCACTGGCATTCAAAATAACTAATATCCAAAACAACTTCATAACACGATTATGATATTACCTTCAGTAGATGTATACAACATACAGTAGGCAAGCAGAAGGAAGCTACAGAACATTCCTGCTGCAGCTCACAGTGCTGAGTTGGGCAAGAGATCAATTACTTATACTTTTATAATACATCTTTATGACAGTTTGATAAATTATATTTGTGTGACTCCATATTGCTGATTGCCGGGACCTGCAGTTTGGCAAAGAACTTGGACTTCTCTGCTGCAGAAATCTAGCTCATTCCCCTGAACTATAGCACCAGTGCTCACTAGAAGAGAATTCTAAGTACTTACCAATTTACAAAGTCCAGAGTTCCACAAGATGAAGCCATGACATTTAAAGTGGTATCAAAATGCTACAGTTGTAGACAGACCTCCAGACTTACAGCCACTAAATCCACTCCCCCCCAAGAGTTTTCAATCCCTAAACTTGGAGGTTAGGAAAGTTTTGATATCCTGATCAAAACTTGTCAGTACTCAGAAGCCCTAGCCAGCAAGTCCAATGGTAATGGGCTGTAGGTGCAGTACTCCAAAAACTTCCTTGCTTCAGTAACATAAACACAGGAAGCATTTAAAAACATCCATTTTGTCTCATAAACAGAAAAAAAGAAATCAGGTAGGAGTGCCATCACGCAATCAGCCCAATGGCTTAACATGGGAGGCCTGCAAACCAAATACATAACCTTCCCTCCAGCATGTGTTTTCAATTCATATTTAGTCAAATTCACACTACATCTATATTGCTTATTTTATTTGCAACCTCCAGTTTATAGATAATCTGTGACTCAATGTATGAGGGGGTCAAAGATAAGATGTATACTTTGACCACTGTTTACATTTGTCTTTCTATGTAATATTCTGTAAGTTACATTCTTCTGAACAGTACATCTTCCACTAGCAGGATATTCCAAATAACCTCAAATTGTGATGAGCACCTTCCACATTGTGCAGCCATAATGAATTTAGTTAACTTTCCACATGAAGTTACATCATTGCATAGAGGATATGCTTTTAAAATCCATTGGACTTTTTGTGTGTGTTGGTAAAAATGGTGGTGATGGTGTGGTAATGGTATTTAGTCCAGTGAATGTGGGGCACTGTCTCTCTCTCTCTGAGGTCTAGCATTCTACTCTTTCAAAGGAGACAAGGAGAACTGCCATAATAACATACAGCATTACATCATTGCAAATGGACACAGTGAGGCTATAAAAGCATGCTTCATAGTTCAGAACTGGAAAATGTTATTCCACTGGAAAGCCCTGTCATGGAGTCTACAATTTTGATATTAAAATATGATTCCATGTGCCTGAGAGGTCACCTGGATGAGCACGCAGGCAGCAATGGTTGAATGATCAAAAACCAGGTCAGGCCAGTAAAATCCCCCATCACATAGCCCCAGGAGACCTCAAGCTGTGCAAACCCACAGTAGACAAAGGGTCCTCAGCCCCTGAGAAGCTGACTTGAGGGGATTAACGTGTTTGCCCCAAGTTGAGCACTGACAGCAATAAAATCCTATCAGGCAGGGACTATTTACATAAAGTCGCACCACAACCCAATGCAGCCGAAGATCCCGAGACTTTGGTAACACCTTGTAATCTCATCATGCAAAGGAAGTTGCCACCGTGGAGCTTCTTTTCCATTGCAACATCCATTGTTCTCCCTGGGAAAGGATTAGCCCTCCAGGTACTTTTTCCCTTACAAATAGTTCCAGTTTTGAGCGGTTCTTTGGATCACTCCTGGTCATTCCATCAGACCCTTTCTTCGTCTGTTGAGTAATCCACTCAGCCCTCTCCGTTGTGAGCTCCACTTCTCTGCTGTTTTTCCCGGACCAAGGACTTCAGGAAAAGGTGCAGTATTATCCCAGCTACAACCCCTTCAATATTCCCCTATCCAGTTTCCTCTCTTTTGCTTCTTAATAGGTCTTGAGTGAGTATGTGAGTGATTGCTTCGATGCGTAAGACTTTCATTCAATAAAATCATTTTATTGGACATCTTTGGTTTTTGGCTTGGTCTGACCCCATAAAAACTGGGTAAAAGGATTGCGCTAGGTTACCCTGCCTCTCACATTGCTATTGCTCGTGCTCTGGCTAGTTCCCATTCCCCATCATATGGAGCACATTGAGGTGTCCCTCAAGGGACCCCAGAAATCAGGGTAACAAAAGGAAACTTTGCCTTTCATATTAAGGTTTAATTTCAGATGAGAAGTATGTGTGTTTGTTGCCTGCTCTGTGCTTATTGAAAATGGGAATTGTGAGGCAAATGATTAGAATGGTATCTTTAAAGATTACACTTGGATCCAGCTGCTGAAGAAAGGCCCTCCCTCCATCCCAACTGCCACTGCTGTGGCCTCAGAGTGAGAGAGCAGCAGTGAGCATCTATTGGATTTAATCTCCTTTCCCACTGCCATCCCCTTTCCTTGTGTGTTAGGTCTTTTTAGATTGTAAGCCTGATGGCAGGGAACTGTCAAATTAACCAAATGTAGATTACTCATGTAAAGTTTCATGTGCACTGATGGTGCTAAATAAATGGCCATGTTAGCTGGTCCATGGAAGTGGGAAGGAGGGATAATGCAGAAACATTTAAAGGCACCTTTATGGTGAAAGTGTTTTGAGGTCCAC
Source organism: Ctenosaura bakeri (assembly GCA_948474755.1). Taxonomy (NCBI): domain Eukaryota; kingdom Metazoa; phylum Chordata; class Lepidosauria; order Squamata; family Iguanidae; genus Ctenosaura; species Ctenosaura bakeri. The sequence continues at coordinate 25,034 of CAOLHI010001761.1, forward strand.
GGGCAGGTAGGTAGTTGTATTTACACAAACTTCATCCTTTGATTCTTCTACTATGTGGGTTTGTATTGAGAGTTATGCATGCATAGGGGAATAAACAGTAATCATAAATGTTCTCATCCTCAGTGAGAAAGGGCATCTAGACACATCAAGACCTTCTGTCAAGAAAATGTTCAGCTTCTGCAGGATTTTTTTTGGCTTCTTGAGATATCTCTACAAATAAACAAATAAATAATTTTCTAAAAAAAATGCTTGTACAAAAAAAACCCCTGGGTTTTGGTCAGAAAGTGGTGCCCTCTACACAAAAAGCACTGTTTTCTGTTTTTGTTTTGTTTTTAAAAAATCAAGGTTTTCTTGGCACAACTTCCAACCCTTTTGGACATATTTTTTTTTACCAAACAGTCTCATAATGTGAAAAATAATTGAAAATGTACACTGTTGTCACTTCAACAGTGAGCAAGGAGAAAACTTTTGAAATTCTCCATTCATGCACAAAAAAAGATTTAGTTATGTGCTAGTCTACACTTACGTTTATCACACTGAACAAAAGGAACCAGTAACACTGAGTTCTAGAAGAACAACAGTGTGTTGTGAATTTATGTAGTACTAAGGCTTTGATGTTATCTTCACCTTATGAGAGTAGTGTGTACATTCTCACGCCGTATGCTTCAGTAATGTCATAAGAGCAATGATATATGGCAAGATGATATGGAATGTTCTCACTCCCGATGTGCAATTTCCAAGAGGTGCAATGCTTTTGGGGGGGGGAGAACCTTAGATGTGGCCTCCTCCCATGTGACCTAGATCTAATAATGGCACCAGAATGGCATGGGAGGATGATACAGCCTCTTCCAACAAACTTTCTGCCATATATCTGAAGAAGGGCAATGTTTGCCTTTGGAAAGAACCTTTATGTGGACTCCTCCCACATGACAAGGATCTTCTGAGAGTATCAGAGCAGCAGCTGGTGAATATATGCTGCACAACTCCCACAGTCAAAAGATAACATCTAAACGGATCCACCAAAGACCATTCCAAGCAGTATTTAAGTTTGCTTTCAATCGGTGATAGGGTACATGCCATGTATGCAGATGGTCCTAGGTTCAATCTCTGTGATTTCTAAAGCTATTTCTGCACTATACCATTATAGTGCTATTATTCCACATTCAACATCGTATGGAATCCTGGGGTTTGCAGTTTAGGGAGGGGTATTTAGAGTTCTCAGTCAGAAAGCTATTTGGTCTCAGTAAGCTACAAACCTCAGAATTCCACAGGATGTTGAAAGTGGAATAATAGCATTATAACAGTGTAGTGTAGAAATGACCTAATGGAAGGAACAGCTGAGTGATTATGCAAAAAAGTGGGCAAATAGTTTGGAGATCTGTTGGAGCTTTGCAAAAGATTAACAAGGATTTCTGATCCATTTGTTTAACACATACATCTCAAAAATTAAGCTATTGAAATTAACCCCCCAAATTTAAAGAAAAATAAAAGCAGATATTGATTTTGTGCCAAAAAATTACAACAACATTGGTAATGAAAACTGAACAGCTGTTCTGAGGTAAGGAAAGGACTATAATGAGAGTGCTGTCTTGTTTTAAAATGTACTATTTTAACCTTAAACAAAAATTAAGGTGCATGTTTTAGAATCATATAATATGGTCATAGTTTAATTCTGTGTCAATGTTTTGTATGTTTGTTATATTTTAAAGTTATGTTGCTGTCATTTTAGTTTGGAAGCCTCTTTGAGTCCTAATCTGGGGGAAAAGGTGGAATATAGATGATGATGATGATTGATGGTGATGATTAAGCCCAGTTATTATTTGCAACCACCATCCCTCATTGAAACATCTAACGAGATAGCAAAGAAGGTTTAGTTGGCAGAGTTTTAAGAATATGGGAATTAAAAAAAACTTTCTTGTGGTTGTTGTTCATGAAGTTGATGTTGTAAAGTTGTTATTTGTTGATCAAGATCTACCTGGAGATATGACAGTTTTATGGAACCATTGCCAGCAAAGAGGTGTGGCTCTCAATCCAGCTGGTTGCAGAAAAGGGTGTTTCACTTCCAAGGTAGGATGTGATTTAATATGGAAATTGCTGAGAGCAGCTACTTTATTTTGCAGATGTTTCACCCTCAGGTTTCTTGTTCCCATGTGTCAGTCTTTATGCTTTTATCTCTACTCTGCTGGATTTTTAAAGGGCCTTTCAACCAAAGAGATTGGAGAAAGGACAAGGCTTCTGTTCTCTTAAGAACTCTAAAGCAAGGCAAGGTGTTTGGTTTTTTTGTTTTGCTTCGTTTGTCTCTTCAGCTTATGAAACTTGTGCTTTTGTTTGAAACATGAAATATGGCCCCTTCCTCGTGCCTTATCTTGACTTTCTCACTTGCCTGCTGGGAACATATACCCTGTGGTCTTTTGCTAGACAGCTCTTTCAGCACCTCAAAAAATCCTCTCTGTTTCACCATTCACCTACTCCATTTTGATCTTCTGTCCAATCTTCATTACATTTTAATATTATATCCAGTGCCAGTGGATGGGTTCCATGTCCTTAGGGTGGTGAATCTGCCCCATATTTTTTAGTGTGAACATTAAAGAAGCTATCCAAGATGCTGGAGCTATGAAATGGGAATTCAACACCTTAGAGAAATGCTTTAAAGTTCAGACTAAAACCCAGAATAGATTCATTGCCCTTGATACGGAAGCAACAGGCATGCTGTCCTCTGCACATACCATCCCTCCTTCAGCAAAGCTGTTAACTCAGCCTGAGAAGCAACAACCTCGATGTACTTACCCAAAATATTACCATGAAAGATTGTTCTGTGCAACAGTTGCTACCACCTTCATTTCACATTGCAACATGCTTAGAAGAATGCAGTGATAGGGCTGCACCTGGCTTTAGAATTGTATTTGTAGTCATTGATTGGTAGTGTTCAACGCTGGTAATACTTGAAGAAAATGGGGCTGTGGGATGAATATTGATCACCTAACTAATATTTTGGGTTTAAAATGAACTCCACTATGTTGTCTTTACTAAGGCAAATGAAGCCCACATATTCTGATCTACCAGGCATTTGACAACCTGTTTCTCAAAACCCAGAGAAGTAGAAACACCAAAAAGTTTATCTGCCACCTGATATGCCACAGTACATGTCTGTTGTGCTGCATTTAACTGTGTAGGTCACCAAAAAATTGTGTAAGGTTTTGCTTTTAAATCAGTTCCTAAAACTTTCTTCCCTTCCCCCTTTCCCCCAGAAATTAATGAAAGTTAACTTCGGCAAGTACCTGATTAAAAGAAGTGTTTCTACTTATGTTTGCTTGTTTCACCAGCAAGATCAAACATGTCTGAGAGAAATAATAACAGCAGCTACATTCCAAAAACACTGATCTAAATTTTTCAGACTCTTGCAATGTGTTTGCCTTGGCTCAGCCAATGTGGCGTTATAGTCCTGTGCCGTGATGGAATGATAATTGGGTTTTGATGAAAAACATCAGTCGCCATTGCACTGAGATTTTGAGCTGCATTTGTTTTAAAGTGAAGCTCAAAGTTGTTGTGAAATAAAGCCATTTGGTTTGGATGATTGCATTTTAAAAGCTTTATCCCTTTGCTTACAGGGCTGTATGTGAGTCATGGCTCGAAATCAATAGAGTTGTTGTTTTTAAAACTCTGGGATTACCTGAAAAAGATTCAAAGGGTTTGTCAGTACAAGAAATTAAAAAAGAACAACTCCTTTGTAATTGTTTTCCCTATTCTATTCCCCCTCTCCCAAATTCTAGCTACAGCTATTTCTCTGGCACGCCTACCAAAACCCCAGGAACTAATCCTGAAGTATGTTTCTGCAAAACGGTTTACTGGAGTTGTCCTGATATCAGCAACATGAATGATTCAGTTGTGGTTTGTGGTGAAATTAAAATCAAGCAAAACTTGCCCAGAGCTGCAGATCTGCCTTTGGTATATATCTACATCCATTATTCTAGCCAGGTGCAAATACACCCATTTTTGTCCCAAGGCAGAAAACAAATATTTAATTGGAAAAAGAAAAGGGAGGGAGGGCATGAAGAGGAAGACAAACTGGATAATGTTTCAGTTCTTAATCTCTGTGCTAGGAGTGGCATAAAGCAAGAAGCAATTTGGAATTAAGAATGCTCGTATAATAACATGATTACTAATAGTAGTCTTGATAAATAATGTGTGCATTTTGTGGTAAACCTGGTATAATGCAACTGGGGCGAGCAACTTGTAGCCTTCCAGATGTTGCTGGGCTATGATCTCTTGCCTAGGATTGGTTTTTGCTTCTTTTTTTTCTGATTGGTCAAGTGCTTGTTCAAATCTGAAGCAGAGAGGACAAGAGTGAGTCCCTTGGTTACCAGCAGTGATAAACTTTCTTGGCATTTTGAAGAGAAAGTCACATGTATCTGATCAGATATGGCATCTGAAAAGATGTGTAGAATACCATGCAGTCAGAGTTCTCCAGCTCAATTTCATTTGCTGTAGCTTGATAAAATGCATGAACCAGTATGTCCAACTATAAGTCAGCATGAGCCTTGCAAATCCTATATAATACAGTCTAGCAGAGGTTGATTAACTGAGTCCAATGGATGGGAAATGTGTCTTTATGTCAGGGAGGAGCCCTTGCTGCTTTGAAAGAGGCAGTAGTCCATCTTCTCCTCAAGAGGACCCCTCTTCATCCAGATGAATGAAGAACTACTACCCTTTAGGACAAGGCACTGGACCATGTGGTAGCTTTAGCAAAGGCTAGAAATCAGCATAAGAACAGCTTTGGCTACTGTTAATGTAGTTTCTAGCCCTGACTTGTGGGGTATTAGATATCATTTGATATCAATAATTTGGCCTTCTTTACCTATTCCTCTCCATGTGCTTGCGAGGCCCCCGGACAAGCAGGCACGGCCACTCATCGCCAAAATATTCCAAACAAATACAGGCAGGCCAGAAATAGCCAGATTGCTGCTTTAGGAGACCTCAAGGCAAGTACCACATTATGTATGCACGCTACTTACAAAGGACTCCTTGCCCCGAGCAGGCAGCTTCACGAGTCGAATACTCAACTGTCAAGCACTCCACGTTTGCATACTGTCTGAGCTATTGACAACTCTGTCATAACTCAATCATGTAAAAATACTGACCTTTCAGAGGCTTTGTCTCCAACCCGAAACTCATTGTTATCCCCGGGAACGGACTAGCCTACGGCCACATTTTCCCCTATAAGACCCCCTGACTTTGAGTGCTTCCTTGGATCGCTCTTGGCTTCCATCCCACCTTGCTGTCACTTCGTTCAGCGAGCCTTCCCCTCAGCTCCACATGCTGAGAAATTCCACTTCCACGAACTTCTTCTTCAGACTACCTGGGCTTCAGGACAGGTGTAGTATTTCCCATACAAAACCTCCTCTTAAAATCCCTCTATCCAACTCCAACCTTTATTTCTATAGATCTCTGTGTGAGTGTGTTGCATACACTGTTTGATTGTATTTTAATAAAGATCACAATTATTATTTCAATTCTGTTTGCTCCTTGACTTGGCCTGACCCTGTAGACATTGGGTAAAAGATCTTGCTACATTGCCCTGCCTCTCGTACTGCTAGCTTGTGCTCTTTGCTAATTCCCAACTTTATAATATTTGGAGCACACTTAGGTGTCCCTCACAGGACCCCCAGAAATCAGGGTGACACTACCCTGACTGATGCCTGATCCAGAAAAGAGTCAGTGGGAGTGCTGCCTTGTTGATTTTCTAGCATCTCTTGGCAGCCTTTAATACTATTTACCATGGTATTTTATTGGACTGACTCTGTGAGATGGAAGTACAGTGGTTTTATACTAAATCTGTTAAAGATCATGGCCTGGCTAACATTGGCCATTTCCACATGGGGTTTTTTAAACGGGGCAGAGCGTCCTCCAGGGAGGACATCTGCACCTGGGACCGGACTGGGTCAGACCTACTTAACGTAGATCTACAGTCCAGCCTGCTCCCGAACAACCCCAAGTGGTCGTCCAGCGTGCTTTTGAAAGACTGCTAAAAACAGGTCTTTCAAAAGCACGGAGCGTGCCACTGTGAGCCTGCTCCCATATGCAGATTCGCAGGCTTGCATTGGTGCGAGCCTGCGATCTACTGGGGGCAGGCTTTAGGCTGGCAAGCTTCAGCGGTTGGTCAAGACCCTTGACCAACTGGAAGCCGCCATGTTCATCCCTGGAGCAGTGCGGAGTGGCAGCCACAGACTGCTACAGAGAAGTGTGGACCAGACCGGTGAGCCCAAAAGTCTGGTGAGTAGCGTCACGGGGCGATTCCCTCACCCCGTGTGGAAATGACCCTAGTCTATGCTAGTTTTGACTGTTTTAGATGGCTTTATGTTGTTTTCAAACCATTTTAAATTGTTTTAAATTGTCTTGCTGTCTAGATTATGACACAACTTCTGATATAGGTATATAAATATTTAAAATAATAAAATAAAATAATCCCCACCAGTTCTAGTCAATGGTAAGGAATGATGGGAGTTGCAGTCCAACAACATTTGGAGTGTCACGCACTGCCTTTTTTTTTTGGTATAAATTGTTTTTAAATATCACACCCTTCTCAGAACACTCAGATGTCTCATCCATGAGCTGTGGCCTATGTTGGACAATTACACCTCCTTGTGATAAGCCTAAAGCTAGCATGATATAGTGGTTTGAGTGTTGGACCAGGATTCTGGGAGAACTGGGTTTGAATAGGTGCTCTGCCCTGGAAATCCTTAGACTAGTCACACTCTCAAATCCTTAGGGGAGGGCAATGGCAAATCTTCTCTGAATAAGGTTTGCCAAAGAAAACCCTGTGATAGAGTTGCCATAAATCAGAGTCGACCTGAGGGCACATAAGAAAAACAACAATCGACAGGTCTGCTGTACAACCAAAAATAGTAACTCTTATTAGGAGTAACTATCCAACACAAAGAGCAGCCTCTGCAACAAACGTGGATGCCAGATGTTTCCCATATCTACTCTAGTACAGGCACGCAATTCTTCCCTAATTTTCTTCCTGCGGCAGTTGCTAAGCTTATTTGCAATATGGGACTTAATCTGCACAAAATGTGCATGTGGTTGTCATTGTCTATGTAGAAAAATAATATTTCTGTGCGGAAATATATTTTTATGTAGAAACTACTGGGGTTTTTTGTTTCGTTTTTGTGCAAAACGTCCATGTGTGGCTTTTGAGCAGAACAAGTTCCGAACTTGAAAATTCTTGTTAGTCCAGGATTCTTTTCACCAAGGTTTCTAGAAAAACATGGTTTTTAAAAAATCCCTCTCCATTTTCCATATGTTTTCAACTATTCATTCAATTCCTACTCTGGTAACACTGTAAGACCTAACAATATCACATGCAACAGTCATAGTTTCTGTATCTACTTCAGTGTGATACAAGTTACTACCCACCAGAAATGCCCTGTGTACCAACAGGCAAATCAATGCTTTTACATGGGTGTCTGACATTAGAATGTTAGATTTCCATGACACCCCATTACTAACCTTAAAGAAGCAACTCTTGAACAACAACAGCAGCAGCAGCAACAACAACAAGCTAAAGAGATATATCCGTGGAAAACTGCTTGGTTACAATCCATCAAGAGGTGACTTTTATTCCCAGTGGCTTGGGCTGAATTAAGACAATGTTGTTTTTAAACCATATTATGTGTGTCAGTTGCTAACCAAACGCTAGGACATTTGTGTTATCGACAGCAACAGATTTCTGATTGGTCACTAGTAACTATATCATGATTACTATGCTTTCTGAATTTTTTTCTTAATTAAACAAAAAGCTTAAGTATATAAAAAAACACTCAAAGAAGAAGAAAAGAAAGAAAACACAGAACAACAACTATCGAAATCAAACAACACAAAAAACTACCCAGCCTAAAAAAAAGGGGGGGGACTAAACTAGAACAGGGCCAGGAGGATAGACATGATTTCCAGCCCCTCAGCTGATACTTATAAGATAAAATACTAAATCCACTTCTTCATTGTTATATAACTAAGATATACTTCTACTTATTGGCAAAAAATACTCGTCTTCAAAACTCATATCTGAAGTTCTTCCCCAGTGATCTGTCAAATATGCAATAATCATGTCCCAATCTTTCTTAAAATTACTCAGCAGTTCTTCTTTAATCAAAATAGTCAATCTGTCCATTTCTGCCAAATCAAACAATTTCACTGGCCAGTCTTCTTGAGATGGGATAATTGAATCTTTCCATTCTTGAGCAAAAAGCAGTCTGACAGCCATAGGAATGTAATGAAAGATTCTTCCATACTTCTTGTCTGTCTGGTCTCTATTCAAAACAGTAATTTATACATTTTAGCTATAAAATGTTCATCATTAATACACACTTGTTCTTCAAGCTCTGATTTTTAACCCATCTTAAAATGTTCAGATAACTGTCTGTAAGTGAACCACTGGGTAGTATAAACTTCTTGAACCCAGTTCCTCATTTGTTTTAATTTGATATTGCCCTTTCTCTGGCAATAACAAACCTCTATATGTTAACCACTTGTCCTTAACACTTATTTCCCTCCTAAATAATGTGGGGAAATCCATAAAGGCATTTTTTAAATATTCTTTTTATTGGGTAAAATCACAAAATTAAAACATTTTATATTTATAATATTTGCATAATTGTAAATCACTATTCAGTCCACATAATTATATCCATTTGTTCCTTAGATTTTACACCCTTATTCTTAAATTGTATATATCAAATCATATACAACATATACCATATATATACAGCACATGACATATATCTAACTTACACATTCATCATCTAATAACCAAATAATATACATAAAAAAGATTTGAAAATTTTTTATACCTATTTAATAACCTTCCCTTATTCCATCTTCATAGTTCATGGACGGTTATAACTTGTCTATTCCCCGATCAACAAATTTTCCATTTATTTAGTACTTCAACATTTAACCTTTACCTTGAATCTTATTTTCAAAATCATACTTTCTTACACCAATATCTTACCTCTCAAAGTTTTTATCCAAACATTTTTCTTCTCTTAACTTATAGTATATGAATGGTTTTCCCACTTAACTCATTTCACTCCATTATATTTAACCTACTCACCACTGTTTTCCCCATTTGGACTCCCAAAGTGGGGTAATTAAATTCCATTCTTCGTTAACTTGTTTTTTTGGTTTTTCTGTCAATATTGATGTCAACCATAAAGGCATTTTAATGCACAATCTTGTCTTATATTTATTCCAAACTCTCAGTATAGTATCTCGAATGTAGTCGTTATTAAAACCAACATTTACCTTAAGTTTGTCATGTCACAAATATCCATGCCAAACAAACCTTGAAATAAGTCCCTCTAACTGAAGAAGCCTTTCTCTTTTCAAAGTAATCCAGTCTTTCAATCAAACTAAGCAAGCAAACAAATATAATTTCAAATGGGGAGGCCCAAGGCCTTCACTTTGTTTTGCATCCTGCAAAATCTTAAATTCTGGCTCTCAGCTTCTTCCGTTGCCAGATAAATGTAGAGATGTCTTTGCCCCTTTGTTTAAATGGCACATTGTCATTCACTATGGGTACTGTTTGAAACAAAAACAACATTTTTGGCAAGACATTCATTTTTATAGTTTATATTCTCTCAGTTATGAAAGCTTCAATTTAAACCATCTTGCTTAATCTCATTCTATGTTCTAACACTACAAAAATAACGATGAAAGGGTACAACTTCTTTGTAAATCACAGACCTTTGTTCTCTCCACTAATCAAAATCTGTGCCTTCTGTGAAGACTATATTGCTTTAATCCATGAAATAAAATTATGTCCATAATTCATTTTTAACATTTCAATCATAAATGACCAATTCACATTATCAAAGCTTTTTCCACATCCAAAAAAGTAAAGGCACTTGTTTTTCATGATGAGCTTCTAAATATTCAAATATGTTTATAAGACATCTTGTATCAATCTCTTTGGCAAAAAGAAAAAAGAAAAATAAGAATACGCACATTGATCTTCATGTATTATTTCCTCAAAAATTTTTTTAAAAAACTATGCCTATTTTTAAGAGTTAACATTACTGCATTATGATTTGAAAAAGTCTTGGAAAGTACCTCTATATCTTTAATTCTACTGTTCAGCTGCTTAGATATCAAAAACAGAAATTCTGGAAAAAGATTTAAGTCTCTCTGGGGGAAAAAAAAAAAAACATTCTTGTGCATTCCCATATTTTGATCTCCAAGCATCCAATAGTTCCAAATTATCCACCATATCAAAGAAAAAGTTCAGTAATTTGCCTTCATCTTGCTCTCTTTCTTTTCAGACAATTGATCAAGTCATGGACTAATTACATTATTCCAATACCCAAGAAAAAATCCACCTGTCATATGAAAATTCTAAAACTTTTCCTAACGTTTTTTAAAAATGTTTTTAAATGTTTTTATGTTCAATAGGGGCATAAACACTAACAATCAAAGTTTTCAACCCTTGAATTTTTATCTCCACTCCACTCCTATATAACAACCATTTGAGTCTTCAAAAACTTCCTCTGGGACCATTTTTGGATGACAACTCCTGGAGGGGAAGGACAGCAGCTATATAGGTCAGCTGCCTAACTCAGCTGTTACCTGAGTAATTGTTGCCTGTTATAAATTGAACAAATATTTATATTTATATTTAATTTAATTTATATATTTATATTTATATTTTATATTTATATATTTGTTTTTTGTTTCTTATATATTTATAAAAAGAAAGAATGATTATTTGTAAATATTGATTGTTATAACTTTGATAATAATAAAATAAAAAATAAAAAAATAAAAGCAGTGCTTGCAAAGGTGTTAAAAACATAGCTGGAAAAGCGTCCCCCCCATGTTCATTGCAAAGCTTGAAAAAACTAATTTCCAGCCTGAGAAATTTCACATTTGCTAGACTTGGCTTGTATTGTTTGAATTACATGCTCTGAGCAGCTATGGTGGATGCTTAATGCATCATTCCTTTTTTAAAAAATGGATAGAGATGTCCCTAGATTTCAGATTTTGTTCTGAAATCTTACAGTCTGTGATATGTCTGACCTAGGAACCCTGTTTGAGGTTCATACAGCTTAGAGGTCACAGCAAACCAGCTCCTGTCACTGGAACAATTTCCACTGTAGAACATGGAACTGGGCTGGCAGTATAGATAATTCTGTTATAAAGCATCTGCCAGAGGTTTATGTATTGTCCAAATTTGGTCTGCAGGGCTTTTTTCCTAATAAACCAGGTATATTTGACAACAGAATAATTATTATTCTGTAATAATATTCTGTTATTTTTTATCATCATCATCATCATGTATAACTATTCTATTACCAAATATAGGCTGGTTCATTGGGGGAGGAGTTTTGCTGAATCATAGCTCTAGTCCCCCAAAATATTTGAAATAGATGGTTCCTTTAAAAAAAAAAAGAGAGATGCTGTACAGCTAATTCCATATTGGTTGCTCACTTAGCTTATTTTAGTTTGAAGCTAAATATCTAAAGCTTATTGAACTAAGTGTTGAACTGGACTATGAATTATACATACTGTACTTCTGAGACAGAACACATAGACACTTTTGATTCACTTTCTTGGAACCACAGCTTTTAGTAATAATAATATGTCTTACCATACCATACACCCTCACTCTGCAGAATGTGCTATTTTCATAATTGGACATATTTTATGGCTGAAACACATGTTTGAAAGTGCACTGGCTGCATACATATGCCAAGTCAGGATGGCCTCAGACGTGATCAGGTCATAAGTGTAGTGAGGAATAGGCAGGAAAGCCCAATGCTGATGGACTTGGGATAATCCTTTCTGAAACTGCAAGTTGAGAGTACTCCTGAAAACAGTAGCAGGTGAAACTGCCCAGGTGAAGCAATCAGGAACCCTACTGTGAGAATATCCTACAGAAACCTTCCCCATTCACACTACTTGGCCAAAACATTAGGAGACTGTCAGGACTCCCATCAATATTTTGTCACTTAAAGTTAAGGCAATCAGCCCATTCAGGACTCCTTTTTCAGTTTCATAGGAAAGCCATTACTGCTCTGTCCAACACCTTCCTTCAGGGCAGGAAAGAGAGTATTTAAACCCCAGCTCTAACCTCAGTAAATTATAGTACCTTGGACATTGTATGTGGTGCCCAGATCTCTGTTCCTCTCTGATACCCTCAGGCTCACCATCTGAGCCACTCCACTTCGACCTACTGCTTCAAGATTAGTAGCTATCACCCTTTCCACCTAATGTCTTTCTCTCCAACCTTTCTTGCCTCATCTTCCAACAGTCTTATTTTCCAATAGCCTTGTATGTTTCTTTAGAGTGTCTGATTTCTTGTGTGTTTGTTATTTCAAAATAAAATATTCTTTTAACTTTTAAAAAAATAATAAATAAATATTATAACTTTTCATTGATCTGCATTTTATTGGAACAATGTTGTTAGAGAACTTGATCTTTTAGTTGTCTTCTCAGAAAGTAGACAATTACATCTCTAGGCAAATTTCTCTTTCATGACACCCAAGAATCTAATCTATAAACTTTGTCCAGTTCCCAGCAAGGGTATCAGCCAAAGCATCATTCTTGCATGTATATCCTCATTTTGCATCTCTGATATTCTCCTGAATCTGAGGCATCTCTTCCTTTCCTTAAATTCAAATAAAGTCGTGGTGGACAGTTTTTATGGAAAACAGAAATGCGGACATACTTACACAAAGATTGAAAGGGAAATCAGATGAGGATATTAACAAAGAGTGGAAGATTGTTACAGATTTGGGTTGAGGGTTGACAGAGGGTAATACATTTTTCATGATAACAATTATTATACAGTTAACAGTTAATGAAATATCATGTAACAAGTAAAGTAGAGATATATATATAGCAGGAACTAACAAATCATAGATTATTAACATTTTATTGCGATACGTGGCATAATTAATAGAGGGAATTTTAATAATTGTAATCCAGAAAGGAAAGGAAGAAGGAATAACATTACATGTAAACATTGCAGTAATTATTGTTTGTTTTATTTGTTGAAATGTGAATAAAATTATTTTAAAAAAATTCAAATGAAGTCATCACATCTAATTTCTGTTCCTGCTGTTTGATCTCTATTAATGGAGCAGATTGCCTTATATCTTTAAGTTCAACTTTGAGTTCAGTTTTCAGATCTTGTTTAAATAGTTTTCTCATTTGGTTAATGTCTACTTTAATCTGACTCATATCTGGTCTCATTCTTTTACTCTCTTCCATAATAATTTGGCTTGAATCAGTATCCTTAGGTTGGTCAATGGATGTTCTTCTTGAACTTTGCACATTTGTTGCTTGCATCTGCTTAGATATCAATCCTGAAGCCATTTTGACAGCTGTCAAACTGTTTACTTTTACAAAAAATGTATTGCAGTTATTCCACTGCACTTCTAGAAGTCAATGCATCACTCCATTCTATTCTATCTAGCCACACTTAACATTCACTCATCAGGAAGGTGAAATTCAGGTCCCCTTGAGTTCACATTAAGTTCTTTGCTGTTTGTCACCCAGAAGCAGCATTTTTGAGCTTATCTACATAAGGTAAGCAAACACTTTCTCTTCCCATGGTTAACTTGTTAGAAACTTAAATCTTTAAATCTTTTAAATTTGAAAGAGTTTGTCAGAAATAATTTTTTTCGGGGGTTAACGCTTCTAAACTTGCTGGCACATTGAGGGCTTTTTGTGGTTTTGTTTTTTAACTCAGATCTTCCTCACTGGTCTTGTTAATAAAGAAGTTTAATTCAAATGTTTTCACTCATATGAAAAGTTGCAGAAGTATTACCAAAGAAATTAGTTGTTTCCATCAGCTGGGGGTTTCCTCAGATACATGAACTTGAGTTAGAAGTCTAAGAAAGTTAGTTTCATGGTGCTAGGTTTAATAAATGTTTGTATGTGGTGGGCTTATGCATTGTCATGGTCTCCTCTGATCCACCTGCACTTCCTGGAATACCTTAGCTGCCAGGATTGGGAATTCAGAATGGGGGAGGAGAGATGATCCTCTGAATCTCCTATGCCAAGAAGGCAATTTTAGCCAGTTTCTAATGTATGAAACTGGTTCTTACCACACCCAGTGTCTTTTCCCTTAGCAGAGCTAATTAGGGAACCAGGCTGTGTAACACCATTCCAGTCCTGAAGTCCTGTACTTTCTGAATTTTCTGAATTTAATTTTTGTCTGATAGCCTTTCCCTCAGGCAAGTGTCTGAATGTCTGCCTGTCTTTCTGTACATATACATTTATTTCTCACTTGTACACAGCCCGGGGACTTAAGGTAACTTACCAGTGTTTGAAAAGGCACAGATAAAAGCTCACATCATACAAAAGTTAAAATATAATGAAATTATTGATAATATGAAAAAAATGTAAAAGTCTAATCATTAGAAAAGATAACACAGAACGTTATTAGGGGCCCTTTGCCAAGCAATTGCTTCTCAAAGGTCTCTTGAAAAAAAAAAAAAAACTTCACCTGCCTCCAGGATAGCAAAGTGAACGGCCTGTAGAGCGTCCTTCAATCTGTAACTCAGGATAAAATTTGATGCATCTGATGAAATGGACTGTAGATATGTGAAGAAGTAACACAAACTGCTGAATTATGCAGGCCAAGTACTTAAGCAGACTTCATGCAGTTCTAGCAGTTCCACAGATCTATTGTCTCCTTTTCTTTGCAGTCGTCTCAGCATCAGATTCACAAAATGGAAGCACATATCTTGTCCCATGGGGATCTGTCCACCCAAAACTCCCATTTGCGTCATATTCCCATGCTGCCTCAAAGGCTCTGTAACTGGGTCAGCCAGGTGTAACCCACATCTTTAGGTCCAGATGCAATTCTCAGTCAATGATTAATAGTCTTATTCTCACAAATGTGAGCTATTAATCACCACACATGTATAATCCACCCCAAACCCCAGCAACTTTATTTCCAAAGTATAAGGAGCACACATGCAAATATAGGAGCCTTGTTATCAATGTTATTCACCTAAAAGACCCAAAAATATACATTCAGTCCAAAAATTGTGTTTAGATAACTTAGAAATGTGCTCAACAAATTCTAGTGTACTCTCCTTATTTAAACAGACATATTCACTAAGCTCTTGAACTGTCCAGTAGTACAAAGAGTATATTAAGAAGATTTTGGCCAAGATTCTATTCAATGCCAGAAGAAGGTGCAGCTATGGGGGTAGGGGGAGAAATAAGGAGTTATATTGTGGGAACTCCCACTTCTGAAACAGCCCCAGAAAGACAGTATGTTACTCGAGGAGTATAGGCAATACAGCAAACATCAAGAAAGGAATATGCATGTGACTCTCTCTCTCTCTGTCTATCTATCTATGTGTGTGTTTGTGTTTAGGGGGCTTCTTTGCCTTTATAAGTGTTGCCAGTGAGAACAGTGAAGTGGCTGCAATTTTCTTTCTTTCTTCTTTCCTTCCAGCTTTTTAACAAACTCTAATCAAATCTCAAAAGAGGCTTTGATCCATCTGTCCACAGTGTTGATTTTGCACCCTTTCCATAAATTTCACTATCCTATTCTTTCTCTTCCCTGTGCTAACTAGACACAAAGTCCAGCAAATGCTCACTGCCATTTCAGAGTGAAGTGGAGACCACCAGTAAACCTGATGAAATCACTGAAGCTTGGTTGAAATTCTTCAAAATGAGTGAACCGAGTTGGGGAAAAACTTGGAGTTTGAACAGATTGTGCTCTAGGAATGATATCTTCACAACCAGGAATTTTAACAAAAAACAGAAAAACAAAAACAAAAAACAAAAAAACAAAAAAAAAAGCAAAGGAAAAAAACCTATTTGTTTTCAGGATGCATCACATCTTTCACTGCTTAAACACTAGTTTCCAATATTCTGCCAGGCAATCTAGGAGAACTCTCTGTTAAGCGAACTAATTATATTAAAAAAGACAGTGTACCTAAATTTCTCCCAAAATCATATCTCCTTCCCCATTCTATTGCCCTTCTATGACTTACCAGCTTTTTCCCACATATCTGAAAGCTTGAAATGCTAAAATATTCTGGCCTTCTTGGTCTCATCCTCTTGCCTGTGGATTTGCCCACCCTGGAATATGAAGCCTGAGACCTTCTCTCAGATTGAATTCTGCCCTTAGGCTAAAAGAAGTTCTCTATCCTTGCTGTATATGAAAAGTAGAGAGAGGGATATATTCTAGCTAATTAATGTAATGTGTAGTTTGATCCCCCAAGTCTGCTGTGGTAATGAGTAGTTCTCTCAAAGGAATACTTAGAACTGTGTCAACACAGTCTGATTAAAATAGAAAAAAGGGATGAAGGTTGAAATTCTGTTGGTAACACATGCTGGAGTCCCACTGGAGCGGTATATGTACTTTTTAATCATTGCAGAAGAAGGTATCCAGTACCTGCTTCCTCAGTGTGAGGTGTGGAGGCATGTTCTCATAACCAATCAGCGCTAGGAGGGAGAGGACTTCTGGGCAACACTGAGTTGGGGAAAAAGAAAAACTATTACCTCCTGGATTTCCACTGTACATACTAGGAGGTTGTTGGCTCTACTCATTCCATTCTTCTTTGATGCTTTTTGTAGTGATATCTTGCACAAGGGGTCTTCTAAAGTTTTTTTTAAAAAAAAAACTTGAAAAATTTAAAAGCTAAAAAAAAACAATGGGGGATGGTTTGCTGGGGGGGTCCTATGGTTTGAAGGACAATTTTTTATCCTCTCTGAATTTTTAGATTTCTTTTCTCTGAGTTATAGTGTATAGTGCAAAAGTGCCATTTCACTGATGCATTAAAGCAATTTTAGAAAGGAGAAAATAAGGGAATATATTGACCCAATATGTTTTGTTATTAAACAAACAAACAAAAAACCTTCAAATGTGGGGGTACAATTTTGTAGCTGGTGCTGGCAAATTGCCAGAAAATAGGATTTAAATTGGATTTTAAAAAAACCTACAGTAATAAGTGTCACAATATCCAGGAGCCTCCCTATACATTTGCTTTATCTGGGGGAGTCCATGGAAAGAAATTGGTACTCAATAACAGTGAAACCAAAGCTGAACCACTGCTCTGCACAAGGATCCCCCTAACTCAGAGTTTTCCAAAGAAAAACTATATCATTGGATTTTCCTCCCAAACCGCATACAACTATACTGCAATGCTATTACACCTGCCTCTCCCCACAGTGTGGGCATGCCATACTGGTTAGAAATCACTGAACAAATAAGACGGAGCTAAAATGAGACCGTCCTTTCAGTGAGCTACTTAGATCCATAAAATCTAAAATGCAATATCAGAATAATTTTATGCATGTTATGTCCATTTTATGCATATTATTGCCCCCCATAAGATCTGCAGTGACTCAGAACTTCAACTGAGCATTTAGAAATATAGTTCAGGCACCTAATAAAAGGGGTAGGTAAATTAGAAGCATTCTAAGTGTGAATGATTTTTAATGTCTCTCTCTCTCTGCAATGCTAGAAATTTGAGGACTGGAAGAAAATTTCATTTGGGAGCAGAATTCTTATCTGAGGGCAATACAGTCATTTTGCCGCCTCCCCACAGTTTCACTCTTCTGTAGTGCTGTCTTTCACCAGCCTTGCTGACATTATATAATTGTAGCATTTTTCTTATAAATTTTAATGCAAATAAGAGTCCTAGTCCAGCACCCAAAGCACTACATCACACTGGCTCTCTACTTTCTTGACACCATACTTTCTCATACCGTATGTAGTGCTATACCCCAATCTTTTCTCCCCTTATTTTTCCCCCTTTTCTCTTTCATTCTTAGTTAAACCACTTCAAATTGTTTTTTGTCATAGGGGAAATACTTTAGTCCCTTGAATACTCTATTTGCCCTCTTCTGCACCTTTTTAAACTCTATAATATCCTTTTTCGAATATGGTAACCAGAAGTAGTTTCATAACAGCAGTATGATACCTGCTATTTTATTTTTGGTCTCTTTCCTAATTAGACCCAACATGTAGTCCACCTTTCTTACAGCAGCTGCTATGGGCTTGACATATTCATTGAGCTATTAACCACAACCTCCAGATTGTTTTCTTTGTCTGTTGTTGCTGGCTCAATCCCATTAGTATAAAAATAAATTTGGATATTTTTTTTGGTGCTACAATGTACATCACTTTACACTTGCTTTTCTCAAATCTCATTTTCCATTTTAATGCTCATTCCTCTGGTTTGGGGGTATCCTTTTGGAGCTCTTCCAAACACCATTTTTGTTCTCACTACACTATAATTATATCCTATCAACAGGGTTGGTAAAAATTTGTAATGCCAAAAATACAATAATGTTCCATTTGTGCTTTTATGAATTTCAGTAATTTCACTGAAAACAGTCTCTTCATTTTCTACAGCTCACTTCTGCTCCCAGTGTTTCCTTGCTGATGACTCTTCAACAATCCACTCTTATGTTTTAAATAATTTTTAACATTGTTAACAGTCTGATATGGAACTATTTTAATGTGGATCTTTTCTTTGTTATAACTGTACTGTATAATAATAAACATAATTGTATTTGGATAGAGAACTGTAAAACTTAACAGGATTTAATTTAATTTAGGTCTATGGTATCTATTTTAAAATGGCATTAAGTCCTGGTATTGAGAAAAAGGCAATGTATAAAAAGATAACAACAATAGGAGAAGGTTGCCCTAAATTAAACAGACTCCTAGGATTTCTTTACAGACAGATCATCCCCTTTTCTTTCTTTTTTTTTTTGGGGGGGGGTGATGACTGCAAATGGCACTGGGATGCAGAGGATACCTCCATAGCTGATGGAGGGAGGTATCAGATAGGATGAAATCGATCCTGCAGTAATCAGAATGAAAGAAGAACAGAGATTTCAACCTTGGTCCACAAAAGTCCCATAAGGGGTAAATAAAACAGTGAGAGAGAAAATGTTTGTCAAAATGTATAGCACACATTTAGTTAATTATAAATATGTCTGTCTGTATGTAAAGATATTTTCTACATATATTAAAACATAAAACTATTTTAAGGAAAAAAACTGATACAGTAAAAAAGGAAAAGAAGATAGTTAAGGGCATGAAATATAAAGAAAAATATATATGACAATTAAAAAAATCATCAATTTCTGTTAAATCATTCCATTTCAAGAATGAGTCCTCCATTTTCAGTAATGCTGAATTCTTTCATCTTGGTGCATATAACAGTCATGCTGCTGTAGTCATATACTGTATTAAATCTACCATGTTTCCTTTCCAGTTCTTCTCCCATAAATCCCAAAAGAAGATGTTCTGGTTTTAATGGGATAGTCATTTTTAAAATTCTCTGAATATAAGTCTGCACTGGGACCCAAAACCTTTTAGCTTTTTTGCATGTTCACCACATATAACATGTCATTTCATGCTGTTCATGCTTCCAACATATATTTGAAACATCTTTATGTATTCTGGGGTCATGAACCAACACTAGACCATTTTCTAAAAATTCTCTTTAAGATCATAACATAATGTAAATTTCAACCCCTTTTGACCACATCTTTTTCCATTGCTTAATCTGTACATTGTATCTCAGCAAATACTGTGTTAATTAATTTCTTTTCAATTCTGGGAGGGTGAGGGGAAAGTCTGGTGTCAACAGAGGAGAGAAAATTCAGCAGCTCATGTAGCTCCTTTAAAGTTTAGAAGAAAATTCAGAACAGATTTCCCATTTCTATAGTCCACTGATATGTAAACCACACTGCAAGCATGAGACTCCACCTAATCTTGGAAGCTAGGCAGGGTTATCCTTGGGTAGTACTTGGATGACACACTGACAAGGAATGCTAGGTGCTGTAGACTATATTTAAGAGGAAGGAACTAGCAATACTACCTCTGAGTATTCCTTGCCTAAGAAAACCATATGAAATTCATAGATCACCAGAGGTTGACAGGCACCTAAACACAGAAGCTGCACAATTCACAACTTCCTATTTCCCACTTGTGTACTTCAAATAATTGGTACAACTACCGTAATAGGAGAATCATTTTTAAACCAAAAGACGCATTGCCTTCTTGTACCCAAATCGATGCAGGATGAAGAAAAACCTAGCTGTAAGTACTTTTTTGTTGTTCATATCATTTCCTTCATATCATTTCCAAATTACAGTGGCTTTAAGGGAAACCTGGTGTCATGCCCTGCCTTGGAGACTGTGGCAGCCAGGAGGAGGATTCTGACTCCGAGGCAGAGGCTTCCCCACAGGCTGAAGTGTCCCCAGAAGCTGGTCCAGAGGGAGTTAATACACAACAACAACAAGGGTCTGAGCCAGGAGAACAAATAGAGGAAGACATATAGCTGACACACCTATCTTGCAGCAGAGACGTGTGAAAGGGAGGGCTTGTGTTGCTCGGCCTGTTTAAATAGTAAATGACCCCTAATGAGGGAATGCCTGTGGTGCCAGCAGCCATAGATAAAAGAGGGCTCCAGCTGGCCTTTTCTCTCAGGGTCAGCAATGGGTCTTGTTGGCTGTGAAACCTTGTGCTGTTCTTGGATCTGGGTGTCTTGGAACTCTGCCTGTTTGGGCTACGGTTTGGATTTGCCCTTTTGGATTTTTGCCATTTTGGATTTGTTCTCTCTCAGCTGCCTTTCTGACTCTCACCTTGTGTGTAGGAGCTGTGCTGTTTGTGAGTAACTGCCTGCACTGCTGCAGACACAACACCTATCTTGAGGCAAGATTTTCTTGGCAAGAATTGTTCAGAGGTTTGCCACTGCCTTCCTCTGAGACTAAAAAGCTGTAACTTGTCTAAGATCACCTAGTGGGTTTCCATTGCTGAGTAGGGAAGGAGACTCTGGTCCCTAGTCCAATGCTCTAAACTACCACTGGCTCTTCTAGTCTTTACTGTGTCTCAGTGCTAGTACTGGTTGACTTTTGCCTGAAGAGGGTGTGAGGTGGCTGATACACTCCTTCTCTCGGTAACAACTTTATAGATCAGACTTCCCTATCCACTGACAATATGGTGGCCAGGCACTAGGAAGCCTTCTGTTTGAGGAAGGCTGTTATGGAATATTTTCTCACCCCACTGCGGATAACTTGTACTGAAAAGATACATAATATGCCAAAAGCTTTATAAGAACTTTTGGGGCAGTAGAAATCTCTTGTAGCAAGTAAAATTGGTTGCCACTGCCCAGAAGTACAAAGAGCCTTAGTTTAAAATGCTTGCCTAATTATTTTTTTTTTCCTCCCAAGTTGATCCACTTTCTTAAGCAACAACTTGGCAGAGCCATCCTCATGAAAATGAATAGAGATCATTATTTTTGCACTACCTTAGCAACTAAATGGGCAGCAAGTAACACATCATTATTTAGAGGGCTGTTGCCTTTTGTAAAAGGAATATCTCTGCATAATTAGCATAACAATAACTTTCTCTTGCAAGACAGAAAACTGCAAATCATGGTTTACAAGGAAGGTGGTGGCCAAATTTAACATTACTGCTCCCTGTATTCACTGCAACATCAAGCTTTGAAGTTTCAAGACATTTTAAAAAAAGGCCACCATCTATGACATGTTGGATTACAAAACACTGAATTTATTGTAAAGTCAAGCCTGAAAAAATTGCTGTTTCAGCTATCAAAAGATAAAGCTGTACTTGTACACTTATTGTGTGGTTTTACTGGGGGAAACAACCATTCAGAACATGTAATAATGATGAAACTGTAAAAACATCTGAAGCACAACATTCTAGCACTCCTTCCAAGGATGCATCTACATTTGAGGAAGGTCTTCTGTAGGATTGTCAGATCCTCAGGTGCTGGCTGAAGTCTTATGAAACTGCTGTGATTGTCCACATCTTCAGGCAAGAAGGCAAATCTCAGGACAAGCAACACTGGAGGGGGAGAATTTGTGATTTTGCAAGATGTTAGGTCACAGAAAAGCCACTCCCATTTATTCTCATTTGGCATCAAGATTCACAGGCATAGTATAAAGGGGTTTACATATGTGTTGGGTGTGTTTTTTTTGTTAATCTCTGCTGAGTTAGCTTTGACTCATGGTGAACTTACACGTAAAAGACTTTCCAAACATACTATTATTAACAGCCCAGCTAAGTTCTTGCAGACTCAGGGCCATGTCTTCTTTGACCAAATCCACCTCTGATGCAGGCTCTTTTTCTACAGCTGTCCACTTTATTAAGCATTGTTGTCTTTTCTAAAGAGTCATACTGTCCCATTAGTCATTTGAGACTTGCACAGTGCCAAGGAGCTTAGAGAGGAGTACAGAGGAAGCTGGTGCACTTCAGCCCACCATGTCATTTAGAACAAGGTGGAGATCTGAGCACTGGCATTGCAACCCATGAACTTTCTTGTTGTACAAGCTCTAGTACCAGTGTTGCAGGACCTGGGGTAGAAAAAAAAGTCCTCATAGGTTAGTACTGAATCTTCCACAATTCTCAGCCACAGTATACTGCCTAGAAAACCCTATCATGTGTCATGTGCTCTGTGTCAGGTTCCGGTGGAAATGGTGGTATTTTACCACCCACCTGGCTTCCAAAATCTCTCCGCCACTAACCTTTCACTATGTGTTGCTATATTACTGATAATCTGGGTTCCGGTGGCATAGAAGTAGTTGTGTTCCCTTCCATTCTTTGTATGGCCTCTATGGCCATTTCCCCACTACACTGTTATAGTGCTATTATTCCACTTTCAACATCATGTGGAATTCAGGGGTTTGTAGTTTACTGAGACCAAAAAGCTCTCTGGCTGAGAATTCTAAATGCACGTTCCTAGATTGCAAAGCCCAGGATTCCATAGGATGTTGAAAGTGGAATAATAGCACTATGACATTATAGTGCAGAAATGACCTATGACATCACAAGGACCCATTCCATGGATGATCTCAGGTTTTGGGCTTGAAATCTAGATGAATAGGATGCATTGGTTTGTCAACAGGATCTATCTATGGAATTTGGAAAGCTTACTTTGGGGTTGGCAGTGCTCCAAACAGTATGGGTCACTTGGATTTAGCCCATGTTTGGAAAAATTACTTTTGTGGACTATAGTTCTCAGAGAGCCCAACCAGCATGACAACTAGCCATGCTAGCTGGAGTTCTGGGTGGCAATACAGAAAGTAACTTATTCATACCAAAATTCAGAATGGATTTGCTGCCCCACAGAAATGGGAGGGTATAAGGGAAGATTTAAATGCTAGATAGATGCATTCTTTTCATGGTCCTTGGAGGACTGCGGTGTGTTTTTTGATTTTTAAGGTGGCCCAAAACATGTGTCAGTACTTGATCTGTCTAAGGTTTTCATGGCTGCCCAAGGATATCAGAAGCTGTCAAGGATTCTGTTTCTTCTCACATTGTATAGCATGTTATTGTCTAATACAACTGGCATCTCCAAAGGGCAGCGTCCCCAAGGAGCAGTACCTCTCTCATTGGTTCAGTTAAACACCTAATAATACCCACCTAATACCTACCTTTGTTCATTATGAAAGTCAAAGTGGTATAGAAGACATTCCTAGGGAATCTTTCATCCAGATACTTATCATATCTCATTGTAAGCAAGGGGGGTGTCTCTGACATCAGTCGGGTAGTGAATTCATTCTAGATTGTAGTCCTAATATGGAAGGAGATAGTTCCATTTGGGAAATAGGGCTTGCCACCTTGGAGAGTTTCATCAAAGTTTTGAGCCAGCCCGGAGCAGATTCACCGTACAACTCACATTGGGACCATGCTGTTCAAATTTTTTTAGTAATAGCAAGGTATCTATGATATACCCTCAGATATCATACCTTGGAACATGTAAAATAAACCTACCAGAGATTTTTACTTCAACTGTCCTGTTACTAGAACAGTGTGCATTAACTAGAACCCAAACTTGGAAATGTTATTTTATTGAATGGCACCTCTCAGGATCCACTGAGTGACCATGCTGACTGCTGGATTGTGGGATATGTCATATTTGAGCACAATTTCGACCTTTCTACATCATAATCACCACTGAAGAGCTACAGTCTAAAATCTGATTCAAGGAAAATGAATCAGAGGAAACGTAAACAGGGACAGAAGATGTATTCAGTTCAGTGTCCAATGCAGGAAATGGTAACACCTCTGATATCAACAGTGTCAATATCTTTAATGTTACTTATTAGGAAACTGTTCTTTGAAATAGGTGATACAGATGATAAGCATAGAACTTACAGAAGTAAATTCACCTAAAAAATGCCTGGGATTTTTTTTTTTCTTTTTCAAGCTTTTACAATGCCAACTTTTTCTTCAGCATCTTCAACCTGATCCTGAAATTGAAAACTTATGGATGTCAGGTTTTGAATCAGCTTTTATTTCATAATCTCATGTGTTTCTAAAACATTATTATCACATGGAGACATAACGGAACAATGTCTTTCTGCCTGATCCCTCATGCTCCTATCCACCTTAAGAGCCAAATGCCAGATTGGTGAAGGAAGTCCATTCAGTTAACAATTGGGGCACAAGGAGGATGATATTTCCACACCACTCTTTCCAGTGAGCAAAGCTGCAACAAGGACTTGCAATGGGGGGGCCTTACTTCTGATTGCCCCAGGCTTCTTCACTGGCAGGACAAGGGTGGAAACATTGTTCTCTCTGTGCCTTGATCACCAACTGAACAAACCTCCTTCTCCGAAACCACTCAGACATCATGCAAAGGAATCTTCTAAACCAGAAGTTCTCTCTCTTTTAATTTACGCTCAGTTAGAAAAGTTAGAAATCAAATTGTAATAAAGTTGCATATACAATAAAGCCGTGTGTGTCGAATATAACTGCTACATGATTGATTTCATGATATATAACCCCTTTCATTGTGAGGCACAGAACAGGTAGAGGCATGGGAGATTAATTTGGTTTATATATACAGCTGTAAGACTAGACACTGCATCATTCTTTTCACAAACCCATGACTCTAGGCATGTGGAACTCGTAGCCATGACAACAATAAAGCAGCTCGGCATCAGAGCTGAACTAAGAAACTCTGCTTTGTCTCCATCACTTCCTGTTCATGACCTGACTTTCCGAGCTCTCTGGGCTGGGTGTTGAAGCCATATGAATGATCTATTGAACAGAGCAACTACAAGCTGAGACTGAAATACACTGAGCTGGTCTTTCGAGTTTCTCACTGACATGCGCCTTGCTGTCAGGACTGGCTTCAACAATATTTGAACAGCTCCATTCTGCAGAGGGATTTTGGCTGGCCTCAGCTGTATTTGGCACTAATGTAAGCTAGACGGTAATGAAGCAAGCAGGGGCTTCCCCCCTCCAGCCTGTGCTTTGTGCAGGTCCAGCATTTGCAGGGTGGTCCTAAAAAAAACACACAACCTCTAAGGGCATATGTCCTTTTTCTCTCTCTCTTTCTTATATAGAGCATGTTGGAATATTGAATGAGGTCTATATCTCACATAGTTATCAGGCAGTGTTATCACTGTGGGGAAATAGTATTGAAGTGGGGCAGAATTGTACAAGCTCTTTGACTCTGAGGCCATTTCCACACGACCCTGTTATAGTGCTATTATTCCACTTTTAACATCCTATAGAATCCTGAGGTTTGCCATTTAGGAAGGGGCCTTTAGAATTCTCAGCCAGAGAGTTCTTTGGCCACCGTAAATGACAAACCCTGGAATTCCAAAGGATGTTGAAAGTGAAATAATAGTACTATAACAGGGTAGTGAGGAAATAGCCTGAGAGTGGGGTCAGGGGGACAGGAATTGTACATGCAAGTATACATGGCTTCTTTGCGCGCGCGCACACACACACACATATATAACATAAATATTTTCACTACCTGCATCTGAGGGCATGTGCATGTCTACCCACACATCCCCCACACATAATTCTTGGGGTGGGAATGAGGAGCCTTTGAACACCCTTGCCTACCCACCAAGGAATATTGGGAGGAAGGATTCTCCACTCAAAAACTCTACTGAGGCTGCTGGAGAACTTTGGGAAATTAACCTCTACACAAGACCCAGCAATACAAATACGGATTGTGTGTTGGTCAGGGGCTGGCAACTGCATATGGAATGTGGCCTCACACTGCTTTCGCTGGCCACAAAGTTGCATTTTGGTGCACCATAAGTGACACAACATTACTTGTGACTGCCATTTTCTCTGATTTTCAACTTCTTTTTGCTTTTTAGGTTTTTTTTTTTTTTTGAGAGGGCTAAGAAGCTCCAGAAGGACGTGAGCGCACCCCTGGTTTGTAACCAGTTTGGGGTGATTTGGGTGAGTTATTGAGTGAAAAGGTGCCCTCAAATCAGCATTTTTTTAAAAAATGAGTGTTGTAGTCTCGGGAGCTACTGGGGAGCTTTAAGGTCGACACATTGGGGTTCCAAGACCAGTTATCTCCATTGACTTAGCTGTTTCTCCACTCCTGTCAAATCTTTGTCTCTCCTAGCAATCACAACCTTCCCCTTTAGATGATCCTGATTTGCATCACTACTTCAATGCCAGCATTGGTAGATGTGAAGCAGTGATGGTGGCTGTTTCTAGATTATGGAAGAGAGGGGAAGAGGAAGGAAGAGGGGAAGGCTGATTTAGCTTGAGCTCCCAGTGACATGGCTGCTTTTAATGGCACCAATTTTTGTAAGGAATGGTGTTGAGATTGAATAGTGGTGGTGCTGGGACGTTTGGCAACAGAGGAGGTAGAGGAGGTACAGCAAAGCATGTGGGATTCCCAACTCATGCTTGAGGCTTGTGTGTAGTCAGGGGCCGGTTGATTGTATTCCTTTGGATTAGAGAAACTTCTGCTGTTGTGATGTGGAATCCACTACTTAAGAGCACTATACTTTAGCACATCTTTTCTTGAACGTCCAACAGTCACCTTACACGTAAACTACCAAGCCACTTTTAATATCTCAGGTTGTATTGCTTCTTCCATCTTTTTCCTATTGTTCTCATCTTACTTCAGTTGCTGCAAAGTGAGCCCAAAGTTCAAGAGCAGCCCGCATTCAATTAACTTAATGAAGGAGGGAGAAGAAGAGGACAAGTTCAAGCAGCCTCTCCTAGTTTGTGTATTCTTCCTCATTCATAATTTTTGCCATCTTGATCACACTCTGATGTTGCTTGCCACATGTGGCTGGGTTTCCATCTGTGAAATGTTGGAGGATATGTAAATGTTGGTTCTCAGCAACATGTAATTGATTTCATTGCTGCTACTGCTTGAAAAGCCCAGCACAGCCCATCAAACAAAAACTCTCTGATTAGAAGCCAGTCCTGACCATATGCTGATCCCACTGTTCAATGTCATGTCACCAAATGTGTAGAAACGTGATGGAACTATCCTGCATGCACTTTTCATAGGCTAGGTTTAATTGGCTCTTTGTTAACTGCTCTTTAGATGAGTGGTAAAATCTATACTATTCAACTGAACTTTTATGCCTAAATCCAGTTCTTAGTGTCAGCTAGAGAAAATGCATTGATTTTTTTTTTGATTCATCAGGTGTAGTTGGGACTAACAATTGATTTAAGCCTTAGTATTTGATACTTTGTGAAATTTTGAGTGTTCTTCTGTTTTATGGCTGTTCATTTTATCAGTTTAGTTTCTGTTACATTTGGGATTGTATTATATTGTTTTAATAATTTTATTTTAAATCACTTTACATGCTCAAATACGTGGGAAGGGAATGATTCACAAATCCATTAACTAAGTACTTCTAAGGTGTCAAACAAAAATATCTCCCACAATTCTTTGTAGTATTGAATGAATCACACACTTGAATTTAACTGAAACATTACTTAATCAACTTTTACCCCATTGTAATAAAAAGGATTGTTAAGTTGTCATCAGAACAATGCAAAAGTGTATAATTTTCTTTGATACATCATTCTTATTTTTAAGGCTGAAGATGAGATTGACTTCTATATAGTTGTTTCCTAGCTGTATTATAACAACCACTTTCTCTTGTTTAAGTGACTTTGCATTTTAGTAATACACACACGCAAATTTCTTTTTTAAAACTCAAATGAAACAAAGAGTATAATTGTGTTTGCATTATGCACTAGTAATGCATTTTGGATAGATTTCAGTGTCATAGCATATCAAACAGAAATGTTTGAAATATCCAGTTTTTACACAATGAACAAAACAGGGAAGAAAGAAAGAAAGGAAGAAAGAACGAACGGAGATCTAATTTACAGAAATATACCTCGTGTAGGTTATTGAATCAGCATCTCATATATATATATATATATATATATATATATATATATATTCAGTATTATTAGCTAAAGTGAAGGTGTGTAAAATATGTTATATTTTAGTACAAATGGAATAATTTCTTGCATAATGGAGTTGATTTATCTTCCCTTCTAGATGGAATGATTTCTTCTTGCATAACTAAAAACAAAGAGAGAAGAAAGGAAAAAAAAATGGAAGGAGCAAGGGGCAACTTTGCTCAAGTCAGCAGCAGGGTTTATGATTCATATACCTGAGATACATTCATTTGTAGAAATATTCATCCATTTTGGATGAAGCTGAATGGAAGTTGTTCTTATAACATGATAAGGGAAGGAATAGCACATCTTGACTAGACTTTGAAACTATCCAAGCAACCAAGACCTTTCTGTGCAAGGAATAAAGATGGATGGGCAACTATGGAAGGCTAGGGGGCTTCATTAGCCTCCCAGGAGAACTTTGAGAGCTGCATCACTCTAATCACACTTGCTTCCACTAATAAAAAACCAGCTTTTCCTCAAACACTCTTTAGAAGGCATGGTTGGTATTTTTATTTCCTGTTTCAAAAGAAAGTTTTCTCCTGGGTGTACACTGGCTTGAGGGAGGGGCTAAAATGCATTGAAATCCCCTGCCACACACTCTGGAGGGCATGGGGGGGGATTTTAATTTCTTTCATTCTTTTTTCTTTTTACAATTTTCTTTTAAACCTGGGGGGTCCAGAGGAACTTCAAACATAATGGAAATGCCTTCCCTATTCTCTAGAAATTATTTGAGGGAAAGTTTGAGCAAGTTTCTGACACCAGGAGTGTCCTGGGGACCACAAACGTGGGGGGGGCATGTGAACTGTAAGCTTCACTTTGCCCATTTCTGCATTATGATAATGGAGTGGGCCTAGAGAGGAAATAGTAAGAGGGAGATGGCTGGATTCCAGAGGAATTGGTAAGATAAAAACACATAGCTGTGGGGGGGGGGCGGTAAGGTTAAATGAGGGCATTATCCTCCATAGGAATTCTGCACACAAAATGCATTTTTCCCCAGTCACCAAACTTCTAGTATATAGGAACTGAAAACTTCAGCTGAGCAGTTAGAAATACAGTTTACGCATTCAAAGAGAGAGGCAGGCAAAGTTACCAAGAGAATGCTAATGTTGTAATTAGAAGAGTTGCAAACATTAATTATTTTCAATGTTTTATTTTCTGCAGTGCTAGAAACTTAGGGACTGGAGGAAAATTCCATGCAAGAGGCAGAGTTCTCATTTGAGAGCCAATGCCCTCATTTCACCCCACTTTAAATCCACCCCAATCCTCTCTTTCTTCCAGCTAAAGAAAGTTATAGCCACTGGACCCTGAGACTGATCAATGGGGCCAGAAATAAATTCTGTCACTACTTCAGGTAGAATTGAAAGTGGAATTCAACAGAGATGTGAGTAGCTAGGATGTGTAGTAGGATATGATATTTGCTTTATTTTGGTGTGATAGAAAGTCCCATGGCCAACAGATGCATTCTCGTTTTCTTTAAGTCCAAGATGACTGACAGCAAAGTAATACTTTGTGGGGAGAGGTTTACAATATATTGACCTTGTACCAAATGTATTTTTCCCTGTCAAACAAATATCACTTTCAATGGATCTTTTTAAAAAGGCTGCCAGGATGTCTGCATTTTAAGGAAGGAGGTCTCTTGGTATGGTTTAACACTGCAAGTCAGCTACTAGGGGAATCCAGGTTCTCAGCTGCCTTCAACATCTATCAAATCTAATTTCTGTTCTTATGAAGGGGAGAAGAATAGAGGTTGAGGAAATACCTCTACCTGACTTTGATAAGAATGTCTTCTCTCTGAGTTGGAAAGAGGTAACCCTTAATTGAGAGCCTTAATAAACTATTAAGAAAGCAACAATCAATGTAAGGGATTTGTAGCTTGGAGGGAGAAATAAATCCAGCTCCCAGGGATCAAGGAAGGATGTAATAAAGCGCACAGTGGAGATATATCCTTGACCACATTGGTCTTAAGTGATCCAAAGGAAAGTAAGTTGTTCATGATGATTTGGACCTCGTTCAGGGTGAAGATTTTGCATAAACCCAAATTAACACAATTTTGAACATCTCATAGGTGAGATTCCTGCAAGGAAAATACCAGTTATCATGTTGTGGGAGTGAAAGAAACCAAAGGAAATGTAATAACAGTTCATGATAGATATTTTCATCAAGATTGCAGGTGGAAAGAGTAAATTGATAGATGGCCATGCACTGTTGTCCTGAGCTGTCATAACTCACCACCTAGAGGGTCCAGACACGAAGGAGGAGGAAGCAGTTTGGTAAGAAGCTTTTGCAATTTCTGAGTCCAAGAAGATGAGGACTGGGGCGGTAGGTGATCCTGCTCCCCAGCAGGACTTGGCAGAGGCTGCAATGTTGAAGATGACATCTCCCCACACTTTCTTGAGAGATGGAAAGAGAAACACCGTTCCCAGCATTGGCTAAATAACAAACACTGACCCAATTAGGCACTAATGAGGCAGCTGTGGCCCTGCTAATAAATATCTCAGCACTTCTGTCTTAGCCTTAGTGCTAACAACTATCTTATCAGGTTATTTGTCTTATCTGGCAGTATTGTCTCCTGTTGCTGTTTTGGCTTGACCTTTGATTTGTGTTTGGGCTATCCTGTTTATTTTTTGCGAGCTGATATGCCTGAAGTTCTAACCTGCTGACATGACTTCTGGACCTCCCTTCTGCTCAGATAACCTGTCACTGACCCAGACTAGACTGGCTATTTGACCACTTCTCACACCAACAACCTGCTGCCTTGGGCACTTGCTGACTTGTGTTTTGGACAGGAACACTAATGCCTGGTATAATTTCTAAAGATACACTGAACATCCTCTTGAGGCCAAAACATGATCTCATAGCTTCACCATCTAAGCCCTGTGCAAATTAATAAATATGGAGAATATTAAGGTATAAAATGTGATCTGTAGAAGAAACTGGAGACACGTCTCAAAGTGCTCAGTTGATAAATGATTTATTGATATTGGTTTCTTCTTTTATCCACTAAGTAATATGAGAGTTTCAGTTCTATAAATTTCTGAAATTAAATTTCAAACAGTCCATGAAGAAGGCTTTTGAAAGCATACACAGGCTGAAATTCACTGGGGATGATGATGATGATGATGAGTACATTAAATAAACAATAATAAACAATAAACAAATCAATAAACAAATCAACAAAACAAACAAAAATAAACAAATCAGTTGAGTACCTTGATACATGTCTCCAGTTTCTTCTGCAGATTTTATTAGATGCTCTTCAGTTTTTTTTGCTTCCAGTGTAAAATACAAGCCCAAATCTTACTGTTTCCATGGAGTTCCACCACTCTTACAGCCTCAGGACAGAGACTTCTCAGTGGCTGCTCCCAGGCCATGGAACTCCTTCCTAAAGGAGGTGCAGTTATCCAACTGTCTGCTCTCTTTTTCATGGCAGGCAGACCTTTTTATTTTAACATGTTTTCACTTTGTAACTGACTGGGAGAGAAGGAAATTTAATGCAAGGTGCAGTGCTTTTTCCTGTACTTTCAACACATTTCAGTGGTTTAAATCAATGTTTTCATTGGCTTGTTTGTTTCAAACTTTTGCATTATATATTGTTTCAGTTATATTTTGTTTCAGCTTATATTGCAAGCTGCCTTGGGTCTCATATTGGAAGAAAGGTAGGATATTAAATAAGTAAATAGGTAAATAACACTGGAAAGGGAGTAAGCTTGTGTCCCTTGTTCCTTTCCCACCTGTTTGTGGATGTGAAGCTCCTGTGAAGATCGTATCACATTTGAGGCAAAATCACTGGGTGCAATCCCACCTTGCCTTTTCTGCACATAGATCATTCTGACATTCAGTCAGCCACACAGGGTTCCAAAGATAAAGAGAGTGACAAGAAAAATAACAAGAGGTGTCACTTCATTCAAACTTAGAAGTGCACCATCTGATGAAATCTCCCTCCATGCAGCAGCCAAATTTTTATGAAGAGTAAAGACAGCCAATATAATCAAAAAGCAGTTTGTGGAATGAAAAGTTCTCCAAAAATAAGGAAATCATAGACACGAGATCAGTAAAACATTCTCTTTTGTATACTTTACATAAAAGACTTTTAAAAAAAAAAACAATATTAAGTTTGGGTTAATTGCTCTCTATAAATTCTGTAGGTGGGTCGTACCCCATGTGTTTTTTTGAGGGAAATGAGAAATATTTATTTGCATGCCTAGTCTTTACATTGCAGGAGAAGGAATATGATGGATGAACACACACTTAAGAGGAGATCTTCTGGAGCAGCCTAGAGGCTTAGCAACAGCAGCATTTTACTTCAACAGTGGCCAAACAAGCCATGAGAAGCCAACAAACAGGGCATGGGACACAATGCCACTCTTACAGTTAAATTCATCCCAAGAGAATAGTGGGATATAAATTAAACAAAGAAAAATAATAAACAATAATAAAACTCAGACTTCTAGGTAGACATGCATAGCATTTTGCTATATGTCAGTCTCAGGACACAGCACTCATAAAAGAACTCAGGTGGAAATCAATTGTTCTGAAATCAGGTGGATTTAGTTCTCAGTAAGTGCTCTTAGGTTTAGGATGTGTACCGGTATATATACTCAATGAAATGCTTCTTAACTTAGGCCATTTCCGCACGAGACTGTTATAGCACGATGATTCCACTTTCAACCTCCTATGGAATCCTAGGGTTTGCCATTTCGGGAGGGGCCTCCATAGGAGGTTGAAAGTGGAATCATCACGCTATAACAGTCTCGTGCAGAAATAGCCTTAGTCAAGTACTGTGAGAAGCAGCAGACTGAAATGCTACACTAGATACCCCAAATTCTTCAACCGGACAAAAGAATAGCAATCACTTTTGTTGATGCTAGATTTACATTCCCCCATCCTCTTGCCCATAGAGACAAGACACATAGGAGGCACAAATTTGTTATCTCGAGTCTGAATAAGGAGCAAGTAAATTGATGGAAGAATTTTTTTTATTTCCTTTTGTCTTTTATAGGTATTATTTCATTTGTGTCTTTTTCTTGGTTAATAAAAATACCAAATGTATTTGCCTTCTTTTATTTATTCTCATTTGTATTCTTCAGCTTGAGTTACAGGATTAGCACTTAAAAAACAAATTCTGAGGTAAAGCTCCTCACAATAATAATGACTAATTTTAATTCTGATGCCAGCTTTCTTTGCTATCATGATCAACAAACAAGGCAAACTGCTCATTCCTTTAATCTAGAAATGAGACATAATTCTGTATAAGTCAACAGTTATGCAAGGTTGGTAATGACTTATATGAAAAAAGCTAGTTCTTCCAAATATGTTTGGAAATATGCTTCAGAATATTCTTCTGCTTAGGAGCTACGGATGCAATGTCAGCATTTCAGAATTGTTTCTTTGTCTGCAGCGATCAACAATGAGCTTACTTAGCCATTTCCACACTACATTGTTATAGTGATATTATTCTACTTTCAAGAGCCTGTGGAATTCTGGGATTTGTAATTTACTGAGGCCAAAGAGCTCTTTGGCTGAGAATTCCAAATGCCGCTCCCTAAACTGCAAATGTCAGGATTCCATGGGATGTTGAAAGTGGAATAGTAGCTCTATAACAGTGTAATGTGGAATGGCCTTAGTCTATGATGTTTTAAGAAAGGGAGAAGTGGTTTGTTGTTTGTTTTAAAAACTAAGTCCAAATTAATATTTGATTGTAATGTCACTGAATTTTCCCACATCCAGGAACAGGCAACCACAGCAAGTATGGAGGTGTATCATTTCCAATGCTACATTTAGATTGGGGAAAATGCTGATGGTTTCAATCTGTCCTAGTATGTGGCTAACTCTCTTTAGAGGTGTGATTTTTAACCGCGCTTGGAAGTCATGCATTAAAAGTAATGGCATTCAGACAGGGATGTTTTCCCACTCTGGCCTAAGACCTCATCCATAAAAGCATTTGAAGGCTCTCAGAATGTACAAAAAACAGTTTAATATGGGCCCCCATTTGTACAGTATTTGTATCTTTTATGCTGTCATTATCTGCCCAATGTTGGAGTGAGCCTCATTACCATTTGTGACAGAGTGAAACCAATTAATGCCCTGATTCCTACCTACGAATGCCAGTTCCACTTGAAACAATGGGCCAATGTCCATACAAGCTTTTAAATGGCTCCAGGCCAAAATGGTGTTACAAAAGGTCATTCAGTCCTAGTCATAAACTCATTCCTTAGTATTTTTACCTTTCCTCCAGTCTGCTATCCCAGGGAAAAAAATGTCCCAGAAGAAAAGCCTGGCTAATGCAGAAGAAAATGTGTTTAAATCAATAATAATGTAGAGAATTGGTTTTCTGTATATAAAGATAGAGCTAAAGATAGAGTATTTTAAAATTAAATTGTCTGCATGGCAGGAGATAAAATATTATTATCTAGTGTGAAAGAGAAATAAAACTATTAAATACATTTTTGTACACAACATGTATTATTGGGAAAAGCTGTATTAAGTCGCATACAAAATTCTTGAAAGGAGAAAATTAAAGAAAGAGGTATTGTTTTTGTACATCAACACAATGCACTGACAATATCCCACTGTCATTTAATTAAATTCAGATTAAAATTTTTACAAAGTCTAGCTTATAGAGAGGAGCTGTATATTGTTTCATGGCTGTAAATCATCCAAATTTCATTTATTTTTTGTAGAAGCATTTTATAGAGTGCTACAGATAATTTTATTTGCAGAGGTCACATTTTTCCAAGGTAAAATGTTTAGATTTTCAATACAACTCAGGATGGATAGACATGCATACACATATAATGTGGCAATGTTTCAAAAGGAAAACTGCATTTTTGGAATTCAGAAATGTTGCTGATAAAGCTTATTACAATACAGCAGAACAATAAATGCAATTCTTAATGTGTACCAGTGTTTTCTTCTAGTTAGTTATTGCATAACATTAACATTTATGCTGAATTGCAAAATGTTAAGGCTAAAGTGGTCATTTAAGAGCTCCATTTTAAAGCTTACCGCATCAGCAAATAAATACTTAGGAATGGTCACACCAACTCCTAGACTAGCAAATATCATAGAATCAAGTGTTTTGCCAATTTTCCAACTCTGTTCCTTGTTGCAAGTCTGAAGTGTAATATGAAAAAAGTGTATGAACCTAAGAATTCAACTGTGTCAATAGAACAGACTGCAACTTAGATTGTGATGGGAACTGCAGAACATCTAATCCTGAGTTACTTAAGAGATTGATACGCATAGCTATTTGGCTCATGATAGCTGCCTCCATTTTGCTCACCATGTCAAACTTACGAGTTGGTTTGTATGTGAAAAGAATGCAAAGATAATGTGAAGTGCAACTGCCTTATGCTTCCTCTCACCTTATTTCCCTCATTTTTGAAGCAGAAGCCACTTTCATGTTACATATCCTACAGTGTGCTGTGAGAAAGGAAAGATCAAGCCTGCAAAAATAGGATATCCAGTCATGCTGTTACAGTTTGCATTGTGCATAAGGTCCATTCAGAGAGTGTGATTTTGATCATCCATTGCCAAACATTTTGAATCTATTCATGCTGCCAGTGGGGAAAAGGCCACCCACCAATAGCATTTAGATGGGAATAATATTTGAAAGTTTTTTTTTAAAATGTGGAAAATCATGTTTCTTAACTCTCAAGAAACTTTGATGAGAAGAATCTTAGGATGACAAAAATCTTCATAAGTTGGGATTTATTCTATGCAAAAGTCACATTTGGTTGTTTTTGCATAAATGAAGCAGCATTTTCTGCATGGAAAACAATATTGCTGTACAACAAATGCATAAACATTTCCCTGCATAAAAATTCCACAGGCAAATACTATAAGCAAATTTTTCACTGGACAAATCTCAAATTTGAATTCATTCTTCACAGCTGGAAAAAATTACTAAAATTATTTATTTCTCTCTTTGAGAAGAAAATTGCATCCTTAATATCATTCCCCTTAGCGAGAAGAGTTTCAGAGCTTATTCATCTCATTAGAAAGAAGTGTGCAATAAAAACTGCATTTCACAAGACAGGATCTATGAAATCCTTCTATTTCATGTTTGTATGTATCAGCCCCATAACCCAAGTCACTGCAAAGTTGGGTCAGGTGATGGCATGTGAGCCTTCTTTTCCTTTCCATAAGCTGAAAGATACCATGAGCTAGGATGGAAGGCATGGGTCAATGACCAAAACTTTTGTGAAATGTACATTCCTTAGTTTCAGACATAACATATGGAAAAGGAAGGACATCAAACATGTCATCCTGAATCCAATATATAAAGTTCCCTAACTCTGTATCTGCTTAATTGTTATCAGCGCTTGCATTCTACCATCTTTGTGCATTCGAGAGGTATTTTATAATGCTAACAAAAGGAATCAGATATGAATATATCATGTCATGGCCTAAAAGTTTATATACAGTTAGCAATCTTAATGAGAATGGGAAAACTCATGAGCATGATAAATCCACATCTGAAGTGGATCTTTGTGAGTAACCTAGCTATTGATGTTGTGATTTGTTGGGATAATCTGGAAAGGTTCACAGCACAGAAATAGAGCATTTCTGCTGCAGTTATTGCTCTGCAAAAGAATTCCTCTGCAATTATAAGAAAATATTGTCAACCATGGAAGCTCACACTAGGCTCACTGAGTAGATACAGAAAGTCATATACACACACGTGTATATGTGCACACACACACAAGCATACACCTGGAAAGGGAACATAACTGTGCTGATGACCACATTTTTCTTCAGATTTGTTAAATGGAGAACAGGTTTAATATTTCTATTTAAGTTGCATTTTAGCCTGCACGTGTTCACAAAGAGTTTACTTCTAAATGAACATGCATAGACCTGCCTTATCAGCCCAGCAAATTGTCCAAATGCAGTTTTGAAATTTTGTATTCTCTTAGCTCTTGGGTGTTACATTGTTTTTGGAATAAAAGTATTAGTCTCTGCTATGGATAGTAACATTTTTCAGTGTCTCCTTGCAAAGAATCATGAATCAGCGCTACATATCCTACACAATTACAAATTTACTTGCAAATGACTATTTATTCATGCTTGCTTTCAAAGAGGTTTCCAATCTATTAATTGCTTTTCTTTATGCTCTCTTTAAAGGTTTCTTGTAACCTGCCATGGTCTGCTGTATTCCTTTCATTACACTTGTGTAGTTTTATAGTCATGATGCTTTCCTGACTGGCTTTAGCTTTATGTGTATTCTTATTTAGTCTTGTTGTACTAGCTGGGAGATAGATGTAAAAGTGATGAGAGTTTGGTTTAGCCTTGGCCTTTATTATCTGATACCCACAAGAAAATAAAGCTTTGATCTCCTTCCTTAGAAAGATAATCCCTGTGATTATGTGGCAATGTATTCAATGGTAGCTATAGGGATATACGTCTTTAATCTCTTGGTGTTGAATACTTAATCCAGTAAGGACTCTTGGCAAAGAGATTTAAAGAAGAACAAAATCATTAAACTGTTCACAGGCATTGTTTCCTGGAATGTAGATCTCAGGTAGCTTTATCTTTGGTGAGTCTCACATATGGTGGACCTGTAAGGAAATACTGTTCCTAAAGCAAACAGTGAATTTGTACATTCCATAATGGAATGCTGCATAGTGGATTATTTCCTTGTTACTTAAAATCAAATATGTCAAAGTCTAGTTTCTACACAGCAAAAGCTAAGAAAATAATAGAAGATTGTTTAGATAAGGCATTTCTGACTGAATTTAACCTCTGCCAAGTAAATGATTGGCTATGATTCTGCAGCAGACAGGTAGCCATGTTGTCATGGCTGTACTGCATCTCCCAATCTAACCCTCCTAACTCACTTTAAAATCCAACCATCCACACTTGGGATACAGTTCTACAGTGCTAGTGAGTGCCATGCTTAAAGATAACATATTCAGCTCCTTTTCACAAATGAGGTGCACTGTGCTGACCAGAAGTAGGGACCCCTGAAGTGTTTTGTTGCGACTGGTTGGTGCACCACTGACTACAGGTGAGAGGTGGCCAGCTGCATCATTCTTCAGCTATGCACTTGTCCTGCTCACTGCTTGGGGCATCCTTCAGGCACTACTCATGACAATGGTACCACAACTGTAAATGTGGATAGGAAATAGTTACAAGTATGTAAGCCCTCCTTGAGACATCATAACTGGTTAACAGGATGCCAGATGATTGTCTCATATTAATGACAACCCCTTGTGGGGTCTGTGCCATTTTGAAATGCATGCAGGAAGGGAGTCAAAGATGCTGGCAGCATCCAAAAGTTTTCCAAGTGCACAAAGTGTGTAGCAAGGCAACACTTAAAATGTTACAGCATGGATAAAGTGTGGTAGGCAAAATAATTTGTGAGGAACAGTTTATCATGAAGAGGATCTAGTTGTGTCTTCATTTTCTGCAAATCTCTCTTTTTTGTGCTTTATTGCAGGTGTAAGGGAAATCAGCATCTCAGTATAATAAGCACACAGCTGCTTTTCCGTCTGGGATATTAAGTAGACCATACACATTACAGTTTAAACTGCAAACCCCATGATTCCATAGGATGTTGACAGTGGAATAATAGCACTATAACAGGCTAGTGTGGAAATGGCCTGTGATTTATTGGGTTATGTTTATTTTGAATCCCTCACTTTACCAGTGATGAAAACACAGTCTGGTTTCTGTGTTATTGAAAAGGGCCAGAAAATAGTTCAGTATGGTTGAAAGCCAGCATGGTGTAGTGGTTTGAGCATTGGATTGAGACCCTGGAGACCAGACTTTGATTCCCTGCTTGGGCATGGAAACCCAGTGGGTGACCTTGGTTGTTTCACACACTCTAAGCCCAGAAAACCTCATGATAGGTTAACCTTACAGCTGCTACAAGTTAGAAACTCAAAGTCACACAACACTAACAGTTTCCTAATAAACCTGAGGAACCAAGGCCAAATCTACATCAAGGAAGTTTTTTAAAAAAAATCAAAATAAGGAG
Source organism: Ctenosaura bakeri (assembly GCA_948474755.1). NCBI lineage: Eukaryota > Metazoa > Chordata > Lepidosauria > Squamata > Iguanidae > Ctenosaura > Ctenosaura bakeri. The sequence goes on from CAOLHI010001761.1 coordinate 64,231, forward strand.
GCAAAGAATATTTGCAAGAGTTATCATTCTAAAAGAGAAACGGGGGTTTCAATATGTCAATATGCCTTGCTGATATGAGACACAAAGTGGCTTAAACTGCAGGTTAAAAGAAAAAGACAAGAAGGTAGCTGTACTCATGTGTTGCATAAGGATCATTTGTACCAATTTATGCAAAATAAATGCTCTCACAAATGCAAATAGAAAATATTTTGGAAATGTATAGAAAACTTTTTGGAAATACATAGAAAACTCTACATAGAAAACCCTACAACATGAAGAGAAAAAAAATAGAGATGTTTTGTTCTAACATCCCTAGTTTAGTGTCCTGATAAAGTACAATTATGAAAGTCTGAAGTAAGTGATGGCTGAGTAAATCCAGAAACTTCCTGCTGGAGCTGATCTCTTTCCAAAACAGAAAAAAAAAAAGATGATTTCACAAACCCATCTGGAAGGCTCAAGAAATGAAGAGCAAATTTTCTCCCTTCTATATACCTTTGAGAAATGATGGAGCAATTGCATTAATGCTGAGAAGATGCTGAGAAAGAAGGAAGAGTTTCCTGCCCACTGTATGCCAAGTTTCCTGCCCACTTCCTCCAGAAGAGCAGCGAGCCCTGAGAACTATACTCTTTCCAAGGATAATTACCATTTCAGAATCATTGATAGGATAAGACACACTGATAGGGAAACCTTGAGAATCAGTAATGCATATCAGGGTGACAGAGAAGGGTATGGGAGGAGAGAGAACATTTTCCTTCCTCACTGCTCATGCTTATCTTACTTAAAAGGTAATGAGAAGTTGAGAGTTCTTTGGGGTAGGAGTCCCTCTCTGTCCCACATTGGGAACAGAGGCAGAAAAGGCCTTGTTTTTGTTGCTGTTGTGTGCCTTAATGTCATTCCCAACTTATAGCAATGCTAAGGTGTCCCTATCACAGAGTTTTCTTTGCAAGATTTGTTCAGAGGGGGGTTGTCATTGCCTTCCTCTGAGGCTGAGAGAATATGATTTGCCTAAGCTCATCTAGCAGGTTTCTGTGGTTGAGCAGGGATTTGACCCCTGTCCTCCTAGAGTTCTAGTCCAACTTTCATATCACTATACTGCACTGGCTTTCAAAAAATGCCTTAATCCTGCTTTAATATGCCTTGGGTCCAGTCTGCCTGAAATATGTCTCTCAATATGGTTCTGAGAGGATTTTATCTCAGTTCCACTACCATCAAAGTATGCTTGGTGAGGTCAAGGAAGAGACCCTTCTCAGCGACTGTTCTCAGATTCGTGGAAGGATAGGTCGGGTTAGGCTGGCCCCATCTTCATTCTCTTTCTGCCAACAGGGAAAGACCTTTTTTTATCCTCACACTTTGACTGTTAACTGTCTATTGTAGAAATTCTTCTACTTGGGCTGTGCTGCATGTTTTTATGTTTTAGTTGTCTTGGAAACTCATTTTCATTTGATGTTTTTAATATGATTGTTTTAATTTTTTTTAATGTTTGTATTATCCACAGTTTCAAGTACATTTTGTCCAAACTTATATTCTGAGCTCCCATATTGGAAGAATGGTGGGATACCAATTTTGGCCAAGATCTTCTGTCAAACATGTAGTTAAGAATATGTAGCTATGTATTGTCTCATGACCTGACTTCCCAAACCTACCTTAACAGCCAACAGCCATAGTGGTATGACAATCAGAAGCAGGATCCCTCTTGCAACTTCTCATCCTACAGAAGGATGCTGGCAGAAAGGATCTGGAAGCATCACCTTGCAGTGCCCTCATCAGCAGCAGAACAGACTGTGTTGTGTGATGTGCCTCCTGGCTGTTAGGGTATGTTTGGGCAATAGTGCCACCATTGTAAACATGGATACTAAGCAGTTATAAATGCAAAGGTCTAGTTTATGCATTTGTAAGTTCTCAACAAGATGCCAGTTATAATGAATGAATGAATGTTTCTGTCTTTTTAGAGTCAGGCTTTTAAAGGATCCCTTTCATTTGTATCTGAGCAGACCTGGATGAACCCTCACAATATCCTCTGAAATCATTTGTGGAAAAAGCCACAGTTTGCTTAGAATGGGGCATCATATACCTGAGACTAAAGAGTTCCTACTTTCATAGTTATCAAACACTCATTGCCTCATTTTCCACTCAAGCAGAGTTGAATTTTCATGGCTCAAATGGGTTGAGAGATCAGTCCAACAAATCAGCCCTCATTTACTCAGCCAACTTGTAAAATTTTCAGGATTCCTTCTTCTGGACATATTCAATCTAGAGAAGGTGAGACATCACATGACCTATGTTAAGAGGTGATCTGATTTCAAATATCCAAAGGACTTTCTGCAGGTTGGAGCAGACTTATGTCCTCAGGCAGCAGAGGGCAGGGTTAGAGTCAACAGATGAAAATTTCAGGGAAGTAGATTAACACTGAGAGAATTTTCTGACAAACACTGGTAAGAGTTATCTGACAGTGAATGAAATTGTTTGGGAAGTAATAGAGTCTCCTCATCCAAAGGCATCTGAAACAGAGTGGAGTGACCTCCCCACCACCACACACCTGTCATTGCAGATCTAGCTTTAACCTAAAGGTTGGACTAGATTAAGTCAGACTTCAAAAAAATTATGTTTTTGGACTATGATACCCTGACTCCCCCCGTCAGCATGTCTGTTGGCCATAGTGGCTAGGGTTATTCCAAGCGTTACAGTCCAGACCAACCTTTGAATTAACTCTTTTCTAATTCTTTTATTCTGTTCTGAACTTTTTACAAAGTTGAGAAATTTGATTAGTAGAAAAAAAAGCAGGGAATATGCCTTATCCTAGTGCCGCTCAAAGTGGTAGTTATCCCGGGATAAAAGTGGTAGTCCCGGGATAAAAGATAAGAATGGTGAAACATGATTTGCTCTTCATGGGCAGATGTTGTATGTATTCAAGTAACTTGAAAGTGAGATACTCTAAGTCAGAGGTATGAGTTGGGCAGCTTTCCAGATATTGATGAACTGAAACTCCCATTGTTCCCCACCATTGGTTACTTTGGCTAGGGATTCTGGAAGTTGTAGTCCAGCAATATCTGGAGGGTCACATAATTCCCATCCACAAGTGAAGTGACTGAAGGAGTTATGCTGGTGGTAGAAGAGTGCAGTCCTCTTCACATTATACAAGTATAGCACTTAGTTTTCACTTTAACTGACTGTGGGATGGCTGCATCCCACGGGATCATGAGTCCTATAGTTTTTTGAGAGCTCTTTAACTCTAAATACCTCATGAAGCTACAAAACCCAAGATTCCATATCATGGAGCCAGGACAATCAAAGCATTTTCAAAGTGCTGTAATTGTGTAGTGTGAAAGAGACATAGGTTAAAACTTGGGGAGAAATACCTGGAAACTTTGTTCTTATTTCCAGCTCTGAAAGATCCTCTGGGAGGCAGCCATCTGTAGCAAAGCAGGATGTTGCCTGTTCTGTGTCTGAAAGCCCCCCAATAAAGTTCAGTTTCGGTTCCTTTTAACACCTGTCTCAAGTGCTTATTGCACCCTGTCTGAACATAAATCATAAACCAAACCAGGCTTACTCTGAGCTGGGATATAGGTTTACTAGAAAGGTTCATAAAGTTTTTAATGATTCCAGAGTGAATTTCACCTTGAACATACACTTTACAGTGAATACTTCGCAAATCATAATCTTGCTACATCAATTTCTGTTAAGAAATAGAAGGGCAATGGCTCATTGTTTTAACTTTCCAGATTATGTGATACAGCACAATGAAAAGACCCTTCAGGTTTTTGTAGCTGCCTACATTCATTCTAGGAATGAGCATCAAGGGTCCCTCTAACTATTTTTGAGGCTGTTTCCATCTCCACTAGCTACCAACTGTGCAAAAAGTATGCTGCTAAAATTCAGCAGCACCACAAAAATGAACAACACCTTGCAAAAGTTCTACTGTTTTTTGCTAGGAAGACATTCTGCTCTGACTATCTGCAATGTTTTATGGTGCGGGAGAATGCTACTACAACCTCTGGTACTCTAGATACTGCCACAGGTACCACTGTGGTGGCAGTGGCAGTGACAGGAGCAGAAACTTGGTAGCTCCTCTAGTTTTTGGTGGTGGCCACCAAATTTCAATCGTATGTAGGAGCAGCTCCCTTTGGGTTGCAGAGATAGGAAAGTTCAATCACACTTCTAACAAATTTTCCACTGCTCTTCTAGAAAAATAACTGTGAGGTTATTGTCCCAATTTGTAGAAGATTTGTTTTTGTCTCTCTTAGTGTAAGTGTTGCCTATTTCCTAGGCAATTCCTAGGCTTGCATAGAAGAAACAGTGAGCTGTCTCCTAAGGTCGAAAGCTATTTTTATTACAATATATCAACTGTCATTTTTACTCCTTTCTATTATCCTTCATTACCGGTATATATCAGAGATGAAACTGAGTCACTCCTCTCTATCATGCTGAATTCAGCTAATCTGTCCCTTGTGTTGACACCACAATAATGGGACAGAACCACATTAAAGGGACCCAGTATGTACCTATTTCAACAGGGGCCCTTTCCGCATGGGGCTGGTGAATCAGTTTGTGCTGTTTCTTACCGGATTTTCTGGGCTCAAAACAAGGCGGACTTTCCCTCATTTTCTTCCTCACAGCTACTGCGTATGTTCCATTCTGATTTGGAGGAGTGCAAGTTCATGAATCCACACTGCCTCCACCATGGCCACTCCCGCTACTCCCCTCACCCCACCCTGTCAGTTGTGATTGCCACTTTTTTTTTTGCATGGTTTAGTACGTCATTGCGTACGTGTGTAAGTCCGTACTACCCCCTGGCCCCTCCCATAAGCCCTCCCCGGCCACCAATTCACATTGATGCGAATGTACATGTCTGCACCACTATGAAAGTACAAATTGGATCGATCTGGAAAATTGGAAAACCAATTTCTTCCAATTTTCAAATAGCATGCTTTACCACTACATGGGGGCTCATCTAGTTGGAATTACATGCTGAACAAAGGTAAATAAACCGAATCTAGTCCACTCCAACATGCAGAAGACCTCCATAGCAAGATGCATTGGCCCGCCTTAATAACCGCGTACAGAAAGGGCCAGGGACTAAGTACCATGTTATCTCCCCTTGTTATTAATTAAAGATGGACTCTGGCCTTTATTCCACCAAGTTTGTAGAGTAAGAGAGAAGGGAGAAGGATGAATTTCCTGGGAACCTTCTTTCTTTTGGACTATTTGCAAGTAAAGAAGAGACAATTCTTTTCCTCTTCTCTTGCCACAATTTTCCACAGCTAGTGCCTTGTGACAATGGCAACTCTATTACTATTGTTCAACTGAATCTATAACTATGATTGTATTTTATTCTTCCATTGGGGAATTGTGCTGCCCATCCACAATTCTGGTCCACTGTAATTGCTCAGAGAATCTAAGAATAGACTTGAAACCCTGGAGTTTCAAGCCCACATATATGGAACCAACATATATGGATATCGTCTTAGCCCCTGAAGTAAGCAATTTTAGGCCTTTTTGTCATCCTCACCAACTGGCTAGGAAACTTCTTTATCCTTCTGTCTGGTGGTCTGCCCTTCTGCTTGTCTCTCCTAGAATCTCTCATGGACTTCTCCGGACTTTTCCAGAGGGATCCCCTTTCCCTGCTCTCTGTCACTATCCACATATCATGCCCCATTTCTAACACCACTCTTCTCTAGGCAACCTATAGCATGGCTGGCAACATCATATCTGATGTTAATTTCCCAGCCTTGGTTGGTATTGATGATTTCGATGGTGAAGCATGTAGCCACCTTAGCTGAGTTGGCCTAGTACCAGGCAGGAATGGCCCAAAACATTTTGCTATCTAAGGTCAAGGAAAAGATGGTCCATCCCAACCCATTTACCATATAGAATCTGAGTGGAATAACAGTTGAATCCTACTCCAGCAATAGTAATAGTTTATCACCCTGCAGGCTGAGGCCCTATGGGGTAGAAGACAGGTCATGTGATACACAAATGTGTCTTCCAACACTCTGCCACTTTTCTGTGTACCCCCACTTCAGCAAGTGTTTCTTAAGGCACTTACCTCACTTTGCCTAATAGTATGGCTGGTTCTAACACTTGGGCATAAATAATTTGGAGAATGAACAGGAAAACAGACTTTCATCACTATGTAGACTATTTACGTGAACCCAAAATCCAACACTGCATAGATGAAAACCAGGAGGTATGTGGCCAAGCAATATCAAAGTGTAGTCAAGATGGCAAAAGTTATAAATGTAGAAGAATAGACAATCTTGGAGAGGTGGCAGCGGTTAGTTTTTGCTTGAGCCCACTGGGAAGGGCAACAATTCACCCCTCCTGCTGAGCCAAGTGAATATAAGCTACTTTTGCTCTTTGAATCATAGAAATGTAGAGTTGGTAGAGACCACACGGGCCATCCAGTCCAACCCCCTGCCATGCAGGAACACCCTCAAAGCACTCCCGACAGATGGCCATCCAGCCTCTGCTTAAAAACCTCCAAAGAAGGAGACTCCACTACACTCCGAGGCAGCACGTTCCACTGCTGGACAGCCCAATCTGTCAGGAAGTTCTTCCTGAGGTTCAGGTGGAATCTCCTTTCCTGCAGCTTGAATCCATTGCTCCTTGTCCTGGTCTCTGAAGCAGCAGAAAACAAGCTTTCTCTGTCCTCTACATGGCGTCCCTTCAGATATTTAAACATGGCTATCATGCCCCTTCTTAACCTCCTCTTCTGCAGACTAAACATACCCAGCTCTCTAAGTCTATCCTCATAGGGTATGGCTTAAGGCCCCTCACCATTTTGGTCGCGCTCCTCTGGACTTGCTCCTGCTTGACCATGTCCTTCTTGAATTGGGGTGCCCAGAACTGGGCACAGTATTCAAGATGAGACCTAACCAAAGCAGAGTAGAGTGGTACCAGTACCTCCCTCGATCTAGACACCATACTCCTATTGATGCAGCTGAGAATTGCATTGGCTTTCTTGGCTGCCACATCACACTGCTGACTCATGTTCAGCATGTGATCTATGAAGACTCCTAGATCCATTTCACACGTACTGTTGTCCAGCCACGTGTCCCCCATCCTATATTTCTGTATTCCATTTTTTCTACCTAAGTATAGGACCTTACACTTCTCTCTGTTAAATTTCATTTTGTTAGCCTTGGCCCAGGTCTCCAATCTGTCCAGGTCATTTTGAATTTTGATCCTGTCCTCTGGCGTATTAGCAATCCCTCCCAATTTGGTGTCATCTGCAAATTTGATGAGCATGCCCTCATTCCATTACTGTGAACTCAGTTCACAGTAATGGAAGAGAGAAGAGAACAAAGGGAGAAAGTGGAAAGAGGGGATATAAATTGGAACATTTTAAAAGCAGCTGAAAAAGTGGGGTGATAGAGGATTAATCTGGACCATTTATACCAAATCAGGAAAGTTGGATGGCATGAGATATCCTTCAAGCTATACATTACTTTCTATCAATACTAATAAAGGTGGTGCACTGCTTGGGGAGGGTTCACACAAACCATTATTGTGAGGTGGACATCAAAGGGGTGGTGGTAAGATCAGGTTAAACAGTGTAAATGCTGCCCTTCTGCAAAGTGGATAGTGCTATTAACATGATTCACTAAATGAGATTTGTGCATATGTAATTTATGCATAGTGCTCAATGCTACCGTGCACTTCTGGATGATTGGAGGTTTATGGGGGTTACATATCACAGAAGGCGGTTAGAAACTCAGAGTTGCATTTTTTCTATACAGATGATGTACATCTTTCTTCTGCTGCATGTGGCCTTTACCATTCTCATTTGCAACAAGCATGTCAGTTTCTGTTTATGAGTACAGTGGGTAAGGATGACCTAGCTTAGGCTGATCACCCTTGTTCTCATAATTTCTTTCAAGCTGACCATCTTGTGGGGGTGGAGACTTCCTTTCTGAACTATTGGTAGGAACAATGGTAGTATTGAGAACCAGCACAGTGTAGTAGTTTGAATGTTGGGCTAAAACTCAAGGAGACCAGGGTTCAGATCCCTGCTTAGCCATGGAAACCTGATGGATGACCTCGCCATACTTTCTCAGCCTCAGAGGAAGACAATGGGCAAACTCCCTCTGAACATATCTCGCCAAGAAAATCTCATGGTAGCTTCATCTTAGGGTCTTCTTATGTCAGAAATGACTTGAAGGCACACAACAACAACAAAGTATTGTCATTCTGTTTGCTCTGATACCTTTGCATTATTAATACTAGCCACTTCCACACTAAACTGTTATAGTGTTATTATTCCACTTTCAACATCCTATGGAATCCTAGAGTTTGCAGTTTAGAGAGGGACCTCAAAGGCAAACCCCAAGATTCCATAGGACGTTGAAAGTGGAATAATAGCACTATAACAGTCTAGTGCGGAAATGGCCCTACTCTCCAATATTTTGGAAGCTCACAACTTTATCTGGAATTGTTTTTCTCCCTGTGTTCTTTGCAGTTTTAATTAACTCAGTGAAGATGTGGCCTGAATGAATTTCACACCATAGTGTCAAGACTTCATTCAGATGGAAGCTTACAACCAGTGTGAAGATCACTCCTTGTGAACCTGCAAATTCATTCCTGTTCTGTCCCTTTAATAAAGGTATTGTGCTACCATTTGAATGTCATTGTCTATAGCACCTTATCACACATAATCATGGCTATGGGGTCTCATGCACTACAGTAGACGTAACTAGTTGATGCAGATAAATACTACATGTGTCAGATGTATGTATATTCCTCCAGCTGCTATGCATTGACAACACCAGTGGTGGTACACCACCAACACTGTAGTCATGTCAGAAAGAGGTAGTATATTTAAAGCTTGTCTATGTGATCTGGCTTTTATATTTCTTCTCTCAGTAACTATTTAAAAAAAACATTGCTCTGAGAGGCTCAGTGTACTTAAAAAAAAAAGAAATGATGGATTTTAATGTGATTTGTTTTTAATTTTGCAAGTTTACTTTACACTCATTTCTTGTCCAATTTTGTTTTTTTAAAGTAAAGTAGAAACTTTGATGCAGACGAGCAGAACCATGTCTGGAGGAAAAAATTGCTGGAAGACCAAATTATGAGAATTATTTTTTTTTTTTGCAGCTGGGCAGAAGAATGCAGTTTCAGAGTTTCTCCTTGCTGGCAAGACCTCAGCTGTATAAATTGTTTGCAGCTGGTTTAATAATCAGTGGTAAAGCCTGTGGTAAATGGGATAATTGTTATTAATTTTTGTAACGTGTTATGAATGGCATGAATCATCATAATCAGAATATATTTGTTTTGTTCACTGGTCATCATAAGTATATAACAGCAAAAGAGTCAGACAATATAGATAATGGCAGGATTATATGAAATGGGTGATAACCATTAACTCAGAGTCTCGAATCCAGACAGCGTTCAGGCATCTGTATTTGCATCTCTAATAATAGCATAATATGAAATAGTGCAGGCATTGTGGAAATAATGAACAATAAATAGAGCACTTATAGGTCTCCCATTCAAGCCTTATGCATCACACACAACATTTTTCTTCATTGTTCTCACTGGAGCGATATCCATTCTAATCCCAAATAGTGTAATTTAACTGACAATGGCTTGACTAGTTCCCTTAGTAGTTATTTTCCAATGCCAAATTGCTGCAACTGTGGAAAATTTTTCTCTCACATCTAACCTGAATGGGGTTTTTTGAGCTCATTACTCTTCCTCTTACCATTTTTAAAGTAATGGGTCTTTCCTTTTGTCCCTGAATGCTGCTCAGACAAATGAACTGTATTGCACAGGTTTTCCTCGGGGTGGGATTCTGTCACCATTGACCAAGGATAAGCAGTGATTTTTTTCCTCCCGTACTATTTTGCTGCCTCTTCTACAAACTGATGGCAGATATAATAACTGTGCTGGGGATGTTGTGTTCACCTGAAATTGGATTTTTTTTCTCCCTTTTAATGGAAACAAAGCTGAAATATATAGTGCATGGAATTGCCAAGGTCAGAGCGCAAATTTTGTCGAGATCTGAGAAGTAAACAATTGGCCACTGTCATGGTTTCCCAAGTGACAAGAAAGCCTCCTTGTAGAGATATAGACACATTTTATATTCTTAGCATAGTCTTTCAATGTCTTGGCTAGCGAGCGGGAAGAAAACTGTTATTCTCAGTATTGCTCACTTTTGCTCACTCTTAGCATTATTTGTTGCTATTGTAATCGCTGTTGTTGTGCCATGGTGTTAGATACAAGGCTACAAAATACTAAATAAATAAATATAAAAATTCACAACTTAAGCAACAACATATCTCTTAGCAAACTCAAGGATAAATTATTGCAAAGTTGCTGAAAAGAGGCCCTAAACTGGAAAAAAAAAAGTGGGTAAGAACTTCAGTATCTGTTATCTGAGCATCCTCTTAGTGACATACATAGTGTGTGAGTGTGGCTTATGTGTGCATATGGCTTTTTTTGGTCAGGGCACAGGAAACTACCCCTTTATGCTCTATATGAAACCCTCCCCCAGCATCTGTGAGGTCTCAGACAGCCACTGTTGCTGTTGCCTGTTGGAAGGATTCAGATTCAGATGATGCAGCTGCTTTGGCCTCCTGAGGAATGATAAGGAGGATGCACTCTATCATTGTTTCTTACCTCCTTCAAGGTGAAATTGCCATCATCTGAATTGCCTCCCCCCTCCTTCCTTCCCCCACCAGTAAGCAGCATCTCTGGGGATTTGACCATTGCTGGGGTGGGGTAATGGTTGACACAAAATGGCATGGCAGTGAAACATTGGAAATGGGTACTGTAATGTGTGAAAGTAGTGTCCTTAATGGTCTAACCTCAGGGTATGTGCTCTCCTGACTGAGCTGGATGATTCTGAGGGAGTGATTTGATGTGCGTACCTTTCCGTATCTGCTTTGTTTGGGGTGTTGTTTCATATCCAATGGGTTCTAGTGTGAGAGTGTCAGAGGTCAATTTGGAAAAGGAACACAGAATGTCATTCTTGTTGTTTTTGTTGCTGCGGTTTTTCAGATGTGTCTTGCAGCCACTGACTTGAATAATATTTGGATTAATTATGTCCTGTGAGCATTTGTGTTTGGTGCCTTCTTTGGGGTGTGACCTTTTGCTGATTCAGTTTTGAATATTTCCTACAGAAGGTGGTGGGGCCATCCACGTTCCTCACCTCCTTTTGGCCACTCCATAGTCAGAACATAGACATAAGATCACTGGGGCCATAAAAGTAGAGAAGGAGACTTTTGAACATGGAGATTCACCCAGAGCAGGAAGTACAAGCTTTAGACAGTTCAGGGGCCAGTTTTTCACCCCCAGAAACCATTGTGTGTTGCACCAGACCTGCAGCAGTTCACTTGGAGCCACTGGTCTTGGAGGCTTCCAGGAGTGGAAAAAATGATTTTATGAATTCTTTGGAGGGTCAGTGGGACATTCTGGAGCTCAGAAAGCCCCATGGGTCATTGAAACAATGAAGCCTTAAAGGGCTATGTGCACAATACAATCTTGGAGCTCTCTCTCCAAGGCTTTTTCCACATCTTACCATCACACATCATCTTCCGGTCCTGATCCTAGCAGTGTCTTTGCTGGGAAGGAAGCACAATGGGAATGCTCTCCTCTGCACTGGACTAGCTCTCTGTGGAAGGGAGCATGAGGAACATGCCTCTTCCTTCCACAGAGCAACCAAGCTCATTCTTATGCTGTGCTGGCCCTTTGACATGGCCCTTCCACATGGCAGGTATGTGCAGGAGTGTTGCATGATGGGGGGGCATTGGCACAGAAAATCTTTCAATGATCTACCCCGCGATTATGCTGACTGGTGACATGAGAAGGACAGGACCATGACAATGTCTTTCAGAAGTGTTGTTGTGATCCCGCTCCTCTCGCGTCCCCATGCCAGGATGCCTTGTCCATGCAGAAAGGGTCCAAGTTTCTGGGTAAATACCATTTCTAGACTGTGTCATTCATTTCAGTCTCCTGCATTACCAACATACACAATCAGTGCTTTCCAAGCTAAAAGTATTTGTGGTGCCATCTACAAACAGTTTTCATGACTTGAAACATATTAAAATTTACTAATTATGGTTAGCTGGGATATCTAATCTAAGACATTTTAAACAGCAACAAACACATTTTTTTAAATTTTTATTTTATTTTTTTTGCAGTGGGGATGCTAAAACAAATCCTGAGACTGGAGTAGAAGGCCTGTGATCAGATGATCAAGGGCTAGAAACCAACTGTTGCAGGGGTTATCTCAATGCAGCAGGGATTCTATCAATAGAAATATACCTAGATGGGAAGAAGAAAAATGCCTGAAAGCGATATTGTGGGAATTGTGGAAAGTGATATTGTGTAAACAGTTTCTCACCATAGATATTAAGGAATGTGAAAGGATCAGGATTTGGGAAAACCTTCTAGTTTGAGAATTAAGTAAGTAAAAATAAGATCTAACATCTTATTTCCAGCATAGATACTTGATTGTTTTGTGCCACTGACTTTAGTAGCAAAGAACCAAGTTAGGAACTGTAAATGTGAAACCTTCATTTACATTTTTTTTCCCCATGAGGTGGGAGAATGACTTTTCCAGAGTTCAGGATTTGAAAGTATTCTCCAAATGAAAGACCACACACTGATATGCAGTTGCATTCTGTGACAAGACAAAAATTATACTTAAGCTCATCACCCAACCAATACATTTTACTTCAGATTAAATTATTTTGGGCATACCTCAAAATATTGCATGAACTGGGGTAAATGCCACATATTTGAGAGGCCTCCTGAGAAACCGTAAGGGATAACAACTCAAATAAAGCATAGTTTGAACATTAGACAGTAATTTTAAGAATTCAAGCAGGGGGATCAAGAGGGACTACTTCTTTATTCACTTTTATTTTGAATACAAAAATAATATTGGATATGAGAAGTGTTGCTAAATGCAGAGCTTGGAAAGTTACTTTTAACAAGAAATAATATAATTATGTGCTGAAGCCATCCATCACTGATCAATGGTAGGATGACAGTCTCAGTGTCAGAGCATCATTTTACCATTTGGTCAATTGCGGATAGATTCAGCATGACCCTATACTTGACAGTAATTTTCTGAGTTTTTACTAAATGCCAGGGCAAAAGGCACATTGACGTACTTTCTTTCAAATAATAATGAAGTGCAACAGGATGAAGTGCAACTTGTCTATAAGCATTATCATTGCCAGGTCGGGACTATTGCAGGCCCTGGGATTTCATTATCAAAATCTGACACCTAGGGATGTTCCCTGTAATGTCATGGGGGCATATCCTGAGGATATTCTATATTTGATATTACAATGGGCATATCTACTGATGTTATTAATAAATAATAAATTAGGCATCAACCAGAGCTGTACAGAGTATACTATTCAGACAAAAAAAAGAAAAAAAGAAAAACTTAGTCTGACTAATGAGGAGAATGCAGCAGTCTCACCCTGAGATTTCTCCCTCTCACCTTAAAAACTGGACTGGAGAGTTCAAGCCTTGAGATCTGGAACCCTAATTTGTTATTATTGTAAGCCTATCACATGGTTTTCTTGGCAAGATAACTTCAGAATGAGTTTGCTTTTGTCTTCCTCTGTGGCTGAGAGTGCATGACTTGCCCAAGGTCAGCCAGTACATTTCCATGACTGAACAGGGATTCAAACTCTGGTCTCCAGAATTGTAGTCCAACTCTCAAACCACTGCATCATCTCTAGAACCCTAGCAATCAGTCAGAATTCACTTCTTGGTGTCAGTGTAGAAAGTTTGCACAAAGCATCATATCTGAGAGAGCATAGTAGAAAGCTCAGATGAAACATAATTTGGAAATTGTTTTGAACAAACAATTTATTGAACAACAAACATATGTTATCTTGATGATTAGAAGGCCTTACATGTCAGAAAGTTTGCTCTGTGTTACAAGGAATACTTGGAATTCCCTGACAAAGCTATTTTGCTGAAGCTAAGTAGATCTGAATGAAATTACTTTCTGGACAGGACATGACTATGAAACCTTATGCATATCTCCCTGGAATATATAGAATAAAGATAGGATATAACTATCATAAAACAGAACAAAGTACAAGAAATGGAGATGAGAAGGAACAGAGTGATGTAGCATCTAATCTTTGAAGAATGTCGCCAGATGTGTTTGGACTACTAGTCACATAGCCATTCACTATCATCTATGGAGGCTAGGGCTGATGGGAACCTTAGAACAAAAACATCTAGAAGGCCACCATCATCTATACCTGCCTCAAGTAATTGGGGCTAAACTAAACTATTAAAAAAAATTAAATTAATGCAGTTCAGCTGAATGGCTAATGAAGATTTGGATAAGAATTTACATTTTCATCCCACCTTTCCACTAAAGACAATAATGCTCAAGACCGCTAATTAAAGCCACACTAATTTACGCATTAAAACCATCACTATAAAACAACTTAAGCAATTAAAGCTGATAGTCAATAAATATTTTTTTAAAAAAAACTCTGAACAGTTTGAAACTCTTTCTAAAAAACAGTGATAATGAGATCGGATCACAATTCCAAGAGGAATGCATCCCATCATCTTTGAATAATGCAGGTGAAAGCCTTCTTCTGTTTCTCCTTCAGGTGGACTTCCAACAGACAGTAGTGCTCTTCAAATGATCCCTTCTGAAGAGCCTAATGTCCAAAGAGGTGTGTAACAATATAGGTGGTCCCTTACAAACGAAGCAAATGAAAATACTGAAATGAAAATGAAAGGAGAAACAAAATAATTCCACCACATATGTACACATCTATAATTCTGGACTCACCTTGGTATAAACCTTGCCAGGATGGCGATGGCATTGCCATTGCCAGCCCAGTATTTGTATTGCTGCCTTCTTTCCTGATTTAATTTCTGGTGACTGAAATTCCACTATAATCTTTAGCCAAAGTACAAGCAAGTACAGATGGATAAGAATTTTGTTCAGATAACCATTTATAAAAATTCAGATATTTCTTCATAGGATGGGAAGAACTTGAGGAAAATAATCTTTTTAAGTGAATGTGAGAAAAACCTAAATTAAGAAATTTGACCATGTAACCCTATGGTGTATTCAGCAATGTCAGTGCAGAATTAGAGTGTGACCATTATTATTGTTAACAAAATTTGCAAATTTCTTCATAGTTGGATGGGAAGACGTTGAGGTTTAAGGGGAGGGCTGACAGATTTCTCCAGCTCTACAGGCAGTATGGCCTTAGCCTATCAAAGATATAATCCAAAATCAACTGATAACGTATGATGTGTACCTCTCTTCTTTTCATTCATTTTCATGTGATGAAAACCATGTTTTTTCCACATTAGCACATTTTCCAAAGCTTGGCTCTGTCTGGCAAGAGCTACCTTCCCCCCTTGATTTTGTTCCCTTTCCTAAAAAGAACTGATCATTCAAGGAGAGAGGGCAACATCCCTGTGTTTCTCGGAATAAATATTCCCTGCTAACTTCTTGGCATGCTCTGAGCCCACCCTTTCAGAAAGAAATCAGATCCTTTTGCAAATATTTTTTTAAAAAAGTTTTAAACCCCAGCTGTTAAAACATTTGGGCTGTGCAGCCTTCTTCTTGCAAAACATGCAGTCATTTTAGACATTTTGTGTGTTTGGAAGAATGCTTAGACCCTCTGCAATGAACATGGATAGAATGGCTCCTTTCCCTTCTGTTCTTCCTCATTGGTGTCCTCTTCATCCTCACCTTCTTCCACATTCCTAGAAGACAAACAGAAGATTTATTGTATAATTCCTTTGGCGGCTGCTAGCCAAGCATGCAGCTACAGCTTGCTTTAATTAGGAAATCAGAGGATTTCTTTTATGTAGGTCACATCAGTTTTTGATTCGGATTCTCATAAAGTTATAATCTTTTCTGAAAAGTCGTCTGTGGAAGTATGTGTGTATGGGGGAGTTTTAGGGAAAGGGGGAAAGAATGACTCTCCAAATGCTTCTGCATGCTCCCCATGTGCCCACATATTCTGTTGCCTCTCTGTGATACAAATGGAAGGCAAGACCTTTCTCTTAAAGTCTAGAGATGCTGCTTGATAAAATCTTTCTCTATATATTTGCACAAGGGAAAAATGCTTTCAAGCAGGATTTAGGACAGCAGGCTAGGCTGAAAACTGCCCGACACCTGGCAGTTTTGGAAAGAGAGCAACCTGTTGTGTGAGGTGGTATGTTTCACTCCATATCAGTTGGGATTATATTAAAATAAATGGTCTCTATCCATCAAAGCCAAAAAGCTACCCTCTTGTGAGCAATTATTTAAATGCTGTCTTCAGAGTGAGCATGTGTTTCCCTGGTGCATTTGGACATCTTGCCTCAGGCTGCTTTTCTGAGTCCCCAAGAAATTAGTTGCCTCTGCTGATGAGTCTTCTTTGAATACAGGTTTTCATTCATTGGTTTATGTACTTGGGGGTTCTGCTTCTATCTTAAACATCCTAGGGACAGTCAACTGGAATGCCAAAAAATATTGATGGATGTATCTCTGTCCTTAAGAGTTATACCCTCCTGAAAGGAAATTTTAAAGGATTACATAAGTTGTCTGTGCTATGATACATGCTAGAACATGCAAGGAAACAGCTGGTGAAGTCTTCACCTCAGAAGACATCTTGGGGTCCCTCTTTCAGGTTTTGTTCTGGTAAAACACCTGAAGTTCAGGTAGAATCTCTTTCCTTTTCAAGCTGCAGGAAAGGAGATTCCACCTGAATCTCAGGAAGAACTTCCTGACAGACATAGCTGTCCATCAGTGAAATATGCTGCCTCAGAGTGTGGTGGAGTCTCCTTCTTTGGAGGTTTTTAAGCAGAGGCTGGATGGCCATCTGTTGGGAGTATGGATCCATACAACAAAGCTAATCGGACTGAGAATCTTGCCTCAGCACTGCTAATGAAACAACATTTTTCACCACATCTGAATGAGCAGGATAATTGAGACAGGGGATGGGGTTGGGGAGGAAGTCTGTGTCTGTACATAGCTCTGTACATGTCCTGTTTGAGATGCTCTACTCATATCACCTAACTGTAGAACTAATCCAGCTTCCTGAGCTATAAAAGAATAAGTCTGTACCTTGCTGTTCAAAGTCTGCAGCTTTGAGCAGCATCAGTGATAAGGAAAATGTTGTTATATGAATATATGCAACATGTAGAAATTCGCCAAATGGCACTTGCAGAATTGAATGCAAAAGATGTGCTCTACCATTAAACTGCAACAGAGCTCTTCCATTCTTAGAGCTTGTTTATATAAATGATCGTGTTGGCACAGAAAATATGATAAGAGGCTCTTATATGAGCTCATTCAAGAACCATAGAAACCTATAATTCTGTGTAGCCCTAAAATACATATAGATAGCAGAAAGATGGGAAACCATTTAACAACACGGGTAGTAAAACCTATTCTTGGCTATGGCTATCTTTAAAGGAACTCTCCATGATGCTGCATACATGTACAAAGGTGGTTCAGCACCTTGGAGAGATCATTTGAAGACTGGAATGGATTCATTACTCCACTGAGATGGGAGTTATCAGCTGTCACTGATAGGTAAATGACAGTAGAGTCACAGGTCAGTACCAGTAAATGTCTACTCTTCAGTGATGGGAAAAGCTTACATGATTCCCTGTGAGATATAGCCATAGTTTTCTGCTTCTTCACTGTTTTAAATAAAGTTAAATAATAGTTTACAAGATGGAAAACAACAATTAAAAATATTTCTGATGTCTGAGGAAGTTCTCCCTCTAGAAGGGACTGGAATGTTATTATTTTTGCCATCAGAAAGTCTGTGTATCTTGGCAGATATAGCAAGAGAAAATTTTATCCTGGAACAATATCACAAGTATTTCCAGAGTATAATTTTTCACAGTCATAGATCCATGAAATAAAAAATATGGAAGTTTCCAAAATGCCAGATAAGTGTTGTAGATGAGCAGACTGTCTCTAGTGGATTGTTCCTGGATCAAAGTATGATCATGTTTTCAGCCTAGCTGTTCCAGTGAAAGTGTGTGGTCTTTGGTGAGTCACAGTTTTCATTTATTATCCTCACATATAAAAAGAAACAGAGTCATGAAATTTAACTATTTCATGTGAACATAAACTACTTAGCCAAAGTCTGCAGTGCATGGCATGTTAGGTGTGAAACTATGAGATCATCTATTTTATTTTTTTCTACTGAGACATGGCTAGTGAAACTCAAATTGAAACATTTGGTGCACCAGTTGATATCCCATTTATGCAAAAGCCTGAAAAGCAGTTAATGCCCCTCACATGTTATGGTTTTGAAAACGTAAATCATTGCTATTATTCATTACATTTTAAAACAACAACAACAGTGCACTGTCTGTGATCCTTTTTGTTCCTTTTTATTACTTTTCTAACTTTAGAATTCTAACTTTTAAAAATTCTTGTCAAAATGCCTCTTAAATGCTAAAATGTTCATTAAAAGTAGCTTTTGAAATTAACTAGAAATGAAAAATAATTTTATTCCCCTTACTGTGTTTCTTTTCAAATGTAAATTCACTATGTCTGAATTAATAAAACAAAACACAAAAAAGAGCAACACATTGCAAGTAATTATGTTAGTCATTACTCCCAAGATCTGATCTACAGGTAGCTGTACTCAGACTTAAATACAGAGGTAGGTTCTTCATCTCAGCATTCCTGAAGTGACAGCATAGTGGGGTGGGACAAAGAAGCTGAATCGCTCTATTCTCTCCAAAGTGAATGACTAACCCATTACAAGGGGCCCACTGTACTCCTTGAATAAAAGAGGCAACAAATCATTCCACTGCGGACCTCTTCTCCCAAGCTACTCCAAAGGGGCAACAATGCTCAAACCTAGTTAAGTCCCAAAGTATCAACTTTGGGCCTGGTGTGCTGCCTAGTATACCATACTATGGCCACAGATCAAGACCTGCCATCTTACCAAACAGCACCTAGGAATGAACAGAAACAGAGAACATCAACATTAGCAAGTCATAATACCATTTAAATCTTAAGAGGACACACATACTTCTTTGCAGCTGATGACTTCCAATGCCAAATGAACTGGATAATACTATGGGCTGAAACCCATCACAAAAGCTGTGGAGGCAGCCCCAATCCTGAAGGAATGTGTGCTAAACATATTCTTTGCAGGTCCAAGCTCTGCAAAGCCTTCAAAGTGACATTCCAAAACTAATATCTAGTTACAGGGTAAAAAGGCAACATGACAAAAGAGAAACCCCAATCTGCCCCCTCCCTTATATGCCAATATTGCTATAGGGCACAGATTGGGGGTCAGCAGGGTCAGCACATGAACCCAACTTAAACATTTCCCCTTAACCCCTTTAGTCAGTCTTGGAACATCTAGTACTCAAGATTACCTGGTTATCAGACAGAACTGAGTCCTTAACTGACTAGGCACCTATAGTTAATTCATTAAATTCAATTGAAAAAATATAAAAATATATAGTTTGTAATATTTAATATTTAATATTTAATGTAATATTTAAGATATTTATGATGTATAAGACAGATATTATCTTACATTTACATGATGGACCCTCGAACCAGAAAAGGAGCAGTTAATGTAGCAGCAGCTGCAAGCACTGCCACAACATCAACAAGAAAAACATCAATAGATTTATCATCACAATTTAATGAATTACTAATACAGATTATGGAAGAGTTTAGAAATTTTAAAGAAGAGATAAGACAAGATCTAAAAGAAACTAGGTCTGAAATGCGTTTAGATATGAAGCAGGAATTGAATAAAATTGGAAAGAAGTTGGATAACATAACTAAAGATGTAAACACTTTAAAGGGAGAAACTAAAGCTTTGAAAGAACAAACAAGACAAGTTGAAGACACGATTGAGACATTCAGAAAGAAACAAGAAGAAGAGAAATTCCAGATAGATATACAAGAAATTAGATACCAAGAGAGATGCCTTAAACTGAGAGGATTACAGGATTCTACTTCTGAAAATTTGTATAGGAAATTGATACCTGTTTTGGCAGAATATATTGAATCACCAGAGGAAAAGATAGAAGGGGTAATAGATCAGATATTTAGAACATCATCTAGAACAGCAAGAGAAAGGAAACTACCAAGGGATATTGTTATTTGCTTTACGAGAATAATGATTAAGAAGCAAATATTGCAAATGAGTTATGAGAAAAAACTAATGGTGGATGATACAGAATTAAAAATATTTAAAGATATCTCATATCAGATTCTAAGAAAATGTCAGGAATATAAATCTTTGGCAAATTTTTTACTGAAAAATAAAATTAGTTACAGATGAAAAAAAAAAAGGTAACCTGAAAACAATAACCTTTGATAATAACCTTTAATACTCACTGTCCTTACAAAATTCATCCCATCCATTACCTTACCCTTGAAAGATAACTAACCCAAAGTCGTTACTGTAATCTAAAAGGTTAAATTAAGATACTTTTAGTCCCTTATTTCTAAGCCCTGAGTATTAATATATGTATGAGTGAATCACATTTTAACGCCACCTCATAAGCAAAGTTCTCTGAGCAGCTTACAGCAAACCACTGGGGAGGGGGAAGAATACAATAAATTAACCTGAAAACTAGTAAAATACAAAATAGTAAGTTGCATAAAATATCATAAAGAAATGAAACTCATAATAATAATAATAATAATAATAATAATAATAATAATAATAATAATAAAAATTTATTTCTATCCCGCCTCTCCCAATGGATCGAGGCGGCATTACAAAAATATATAAAAACATTAAAACATTAAAACGCACCCTATCCCTATCCTCAAAACCCCAAAACACATAAGTGATGAGTTGCCATTCAGCAACTGATCCAATGGATCTGCTCAAATTGGCACCAGCAACTAGAATTGCCTTCCTGAACATTTGCAGACTGCTCCTTCCCCTGTTATTTTTAAACTTCAGTTAAAAACCTTCTCACTTCTCACTTTCAAAGCTTTTGGAATTTCCCTTAATGTTTTTTTATAATTTTGTATAGTTTGATTACATGTACTTGTTCATTTGTTTTATATTATATTTTATATTATATTGTACAATATATTATATTGTTTTATATTATATTGTACTTTTATCTGGATAATTTGTTTTACAATTGAATGTTTGTGTTTTATTAAAAAAATAAAATAAAAATAAAGCCATTCCATTAGGATGGCTGGAAAAAAAAAGAACTGAGTCCTTAAAGGCCAGAGGTCTACCAGAAGTGTCATGTTTAGTCACTGCCACCAGCTAATTTATGCACAATATACCAAAGAACGTGGTCAATGCTGTCACATGAAATAGTATTTCCTAATAGTTTGAACTAAAAATAATGGACAATAAAATAAAGTCACAAATGATATCCTCATACCGCTGAGCCTTAGCAGCAAACAACAATGCTGACTCACTAGAGGCTGTGGTGAGGCCATTACTAAAAAAAAGTGCTCCCTGGATCCAACCACTCTGAATAATTATTGGCCAGTCTCCAATATTCCATTTTTGGGCAAGGTTCTGGAGCTTGTAATGGCCTCCCAGCTCCAGCTCTGGATGAAATGGATTCACCCAGCTCCGGATGAAATGGATTATCTAGACCCATTTCAATCCAGCTTCAGACATAGTTATGGGACAGAGACAGCTTTGGTCACCTTGGTGGACAACCTGCCCTGGGAACTGGGGGAGTGTGACCCTATTGGTTCTGCTAGACCTCCCAGGAGCTTTCAATACCATTGACCATGGTATCATTCTGGGCCAACTGTCTGGGATGGGATTTAGGGGCACTGTTATGCAGTGGTCCCAGTCATTCCTAGAGGGGAGAACTGAAAGAATGGTGCTGGAGGAGTCCTGTTCAACTCCCTGGCCATTGGCCCAGGGGGTCCCTCAGGGTTCTGTTTTGTCCCCCATTCTGTCTAACATTTACATGAAACCACTAGGAGAGGTCATCTGGAGTTTTGGGGTTTGGTGTCACCAATACGCTTACAAAACCCAACTCTATCTCTCCCTTCCATTTGATTCCAAGGAAGCTTGTCTTGGTGCTGAACCAATGTCTATTGTCAGTAATAGACTGGATGAGGGCAAACAAATTGAAGCTTAATCCAGACAAGACAGAGGTGCTTCTGGTCAACTGAAAGGCAGATCAGGGAATAGGTACTTTGCCTGTGCTGGATGAGGTTACGCTCCCCTTGAAATCTCAGGCTTGCAGCCTTGGTGTTCTCCTGGACTCTACTCTGAGTCTGGATGCCTAGGATGCAGCAGCAGCCAGGAGCGCATTTACACAGTTATAATTTGTGTGCCAGCTGTGCCTGTTCCTTGAGACGTCAGATATGGCTACAGTGACACACACTTTGATTACATCTCAGTTGGATTATTGTAACATGTTCTACTTTGAGCTGCCTTTGGAAACTGTTCAGAAACTCTAGAGGGTTCAAAATGCAGCAGCTAGAATGCTGACCAGAGCTAGTTATAACTCCACATAACTCCCTTGTTAAAACAGTGTCACTGGCTACCTGCTTGTTTCCAGGCACAATTCAAAGTGCTGGTCATGACCTATAACACCCTATATGGCTTAGATACAGACTATTTGAAAAACTGTATCTCCCTTTATGAACCTGCTAAAGCCCTTAGATCTTCAGGAGAGAGCTTTCTCTCAGTCCTGCCACCATCCTAGGCTTGTCTGGTAAGGACATGAGAGAGAGCCTTCTCAGCGGCTGCTCCCATACCGTGGAACGCTCTTCCACAGCAGGCTAGGCTGTCCCCCTCCTTGCTTTCATTTCATAGGCAGGCAAGGACACTTGTTTTTAAGCAGGCATTTAATAGATGAGCTGGAGACCTTTTACTTATTTGTTAGTTTTTTTTAAAAAAAATATCTATTGCTAGTCTTATAATTTTATATGTCTTTTATGTTTTAATTGTTTTTATGCTTTTAATTTTTTTTAACCTTTTGGAAACCGCCTTGGGTCCCATCTTGGAAGAAAAGGCAGCATATAAATTCAATAAATAAATAAATAAATAAATAAATAAATAAATAAATAAATAACCAACCAACCTAGTCCTGATGGACTGCAGAGTCAGGCCCCTACCTCTCAAGAAAACACAATAATGCAATATATGGTTGATAGGGATGGGCCAAGCTGCCCTCAGCCCATTGCTCCTCCTAAAACTCTCAAATTTCCTTCCAGTGTTCTGATAGTACTAGAGGCTAGGGAGAGACTGATGGATCTGATATCCTCACCCCTCCAAAGCTCCACATATCTGTGGGCATCTGAATGGGATAGGAATCTGCACGTAGGGCAAGCTGTCTGAAGCACTACAACTGTTGATAGGAAAGAGCATCAGCTATCCTATTATCCACACCAGCCACATGGAGTGCCATAAGGAAGATGTTATAGCACAAACACTGCAAAACAAAAGCCTTAACAAAGCATATAATTCTGGGTGACTTAGAAGACACAGAGTTGATAACATCTACTGCAGCCATGTTATCACACCAGAAATGGACAGAGGAGTTAGCCAGTTCCTCAGTCCAAATCTTGACTGCTACCACTACTGGAAAAAGTTCTAGAAACATCAAGTTGGATAACATGCCTATGGATAACATCAAGTTGGATAACACTAGCAATCTCTAAAATAAGCCCCAAACCTATGAAACTTGCTACATCTAAGGATACCTTTAAAGAATCTTGAACATACAGGTCATTCTTCCAGAATGAAATTCCACTGAAGGATTGCAAAAACTGCTGCCAAACCTACAAATTCTCAACTATACCCTGAGACCATCTAATCCTTTAAAGAATCTTGAACATACAGGTCATTCTTCCAGAATGAAATTCCACTGAAGGATTGCAAAAACTGCTGCCAAACCTACAAATTCTCAACTATACCCTGAGACCATCTAATCCTATGGTGAGGCTTAAGCACATCTGAAATAGCATCACAAAAACACTTTAAAAAGGGCCAACTGGGAACTACCATCCTACAAGTAAAATTAATGTGTCCAATAAGCTTCTGGAATTCATGAAGGGCGGCCTTCCCAAGCTTAAAAAAAAGCAGACACTCTGCTACCCAACTGCTCTAACTTCTCCACTGGAAGCCTGCCATGCTGCTGAACAGTGTCAATTTCAGTTCCCAGGAAAACAGGATAGATATTAGGATCCTATTTGCTCATGAGCCAATAGAACTCCCAAAACTTCAGTCATGCTATAGAATTCCTTCATTAAAAAAGAACACTGCCCAGTGCCAGCCTGATCAATGAACAAAACAAAACAAAACAAAAAAAATCAAAGTGATGAATTACCTCTTTCAAACCAGACCTCTCCTTAAGGGTTTATTCCAAAAAGGCACTACATTTCTCAATGAGTGAACATGATACAGAGCATCTCATAGGGAGAGTGTACTATGTACCATGCCCCTTCAAAAGAAAATTCAAGCTGTTCAAAATCTTTCAGATGCACCAGGAGGAGACATTCAGACTTGATGTTGCATTTTGCCAAGTCCAACCCAACACCATTCCTATGTAGTTCTCAAATAGGTTTATTAAAGGACATGTACACTGTGTGGAGCTTCACGGGAATGGCATCATTAACTGACTGCCCCATTGGGTAAGAGAAGTGGTGAAAAACGTGGCATCAAACAGGCATATTTTAAGGAACTACATCCAAGGGTGATATCCTCAGATTAGCTACAGCAGAGGAAGAAAAGGGGGCAACTGGCTTGCCTTCAGCCACTTCCTTCCTAATCTTATCTCTAACAAACCCTTCAAGGCCACACACATCACCCAGGTTAGCAAAGTAAGGTTTTTGGATTCCCTGAAATGGAATCTGAAAACTCTTGGTAAAGCCAATTCTAAGACAATGTGCAGCTTGCCTGTCTGGAGAAATATGCAGCAAAAACACAAACCTGCCCACTTTATTTGGTTTGGACACCTTTTGAAGGTGCAGGGTGACTTCTCTGTCCCTCCTTACCATCCTGTTCCTCTCAGGAACCACTCATGCCCTTTCCCTTTGGGCAGTTCTGAAAGGAATGTGCCTACTGTAAACTGAGCACTCATCTCTAAATTTAAATGGGCACCTGTTACAAATTCCCAGCACAATTTACTCTGGTTTCACTGGATTCACAGGATTCACTGCCTGACTCTGGCCTTTTCCCTTTGTAACAGATGGTGCTTTCTGCACCATGTGTCCACTGTGGGACCTTTAGCTGTGAATGGGCTGAGCTGGGGTCATCAAATTGACCTACAGCTGTGAATGGAACTGATCCCACCTCATTGTGGGATTCATTGCCACACGAATGAAGAAAGACTCATCATATAACAGCCATGCAGGCCCTGAAAAACAAACAATGGATGAATGAGTATTCTTTCCAGGGCTGCATCCTAGCAATGATACCTGCATATATACAATATCCTGACAGCCAGTTGTGCCAAGTCCTCTTTGCTTTCTTCTTCCTAACTTTCTCTCTCTTTTTCTCATCTAAGTTTTCCCAGTCCTTTTTCTCTGGTTCTCTGTAGAGCAGAGATAAAACATCAACACATTTGGCCTTCAACATGTTGCCTGCTTGCTTGCTTTGTTTTCCGTCATGTTAACTGCTTTTTGAGAGATGTATGGATTTAATAAAGATGTATTTTTTTAAAAAAAAAGAAAATAAATGTAATTTTTTTTTTCTATTGTTACCTGAGAAAGACGGTCATTGCTTGTCTTATTAAGGTCTCTGGTAGGTATATTCCCCATGCTACTCCATGATAAGTGCTAGTGGATGGCTGTTTCTTTGCATGCCAGCTGACTACTGTTGCATAAAAGACCTGGGATAACGCATTGGAGGCCAATAATAGCTGAATGGTGACTGCATAGAGTCAACTGGAAAAACTCTGCAGGCCAGTATGTTTGGAGCCTACAGCTACACTACCACTGCCCTCACTAGCAACCTCAGCCTGTGCCATAGGTGTAATCCATTCCCCCCAGGGCCAAGCTGGTATACTGGATCACTACTCCCATGTCTGTCCTCAGTAGCCCCACACAAAAATGTTACCCGTCCAACAATCCAATGCTGCTCACTCAAAAATGAGAAAAAGACCAGTACGGATAGGAGGTAGGTTTCATACATATGCACACACAACAGCTGGCAATTAGTCTGGAAAGGTGATCAGATTGGATGGGGGGCGGAGACAGACTCACACAAAGACCTCACAGAGTAATAAAAGCACACACATGATCAAAGTGTCACAAAAGGATTGAAATTAAAAGCCAGGCAAAGAGAAAAAAGAATGAGTTGGCAGAACAGAGCAGACAGCACCAAGCAACTTGACCCTTGCAGCAAACCACAGTCAAATTTAAAGATCCTTGAAGCCAGCAGCCAAAGTGATCAGCCCAAGTGAAGGTTATCAAAAAGGCATGTGAAGGGAACACAGGAAATTTATAATCCAGCACCCCACCCGTCTGATGTGCTGCACGCTGGCATCAAGTCCCAGCTGCAGAGAACCTTGGGTTCTCCCATGACGGGCATCAAAGCAGTGAGCTTCCCTGCAGCATCTAATATGCAAGTCCAGATCTATACTGTAGACTGAAGTAAAATTTCATTTAGAGAGGCAGAACCCTTATTTGGGGAGACAGTGCCCTAATTTTGTTACCTCTCCATCTGGTAGGTACACTCTGGGGTCTTGTTCCTTGTATTTCTGGACTATTCCTGCTAGTCACAGGGACAAAAATTACAGAGCATAGAAAGCTAACAGAAGTAGAGGGAACCTTTCCTTGGCTGCCAATTATTTTATGAGTAAGGTACAAAGTATTGTTTGTTACCTTTACAGCCCTACATGGTTCAGGTTACCTACTGGATTGCCTTCTCCCATATAATCGACTCCATACACTCAAGTTCTCTGAGAGATATTTACTCTAGTCATCCAGGACTAGGGTAGCAAATTTCATCCACAGGATTTTTTTCTTCAGCTGTCCTCAGACTGTGGAATCACCTGTCAGAAGAGATTCAGCAGCTGGATATACTGTTTTAATTTAAAACAGCACTAAAGAGAGGCTTCTTCCAGCAGGCCTATCCAGATTTTTTTTAAGTTATCAATTGGAAAGTGTGGATTGATTATTTTAATATGTATTGGTTTTATATGTTCTGTTAACTGATATGTATTTTTAACTGATGTCATATACTGTATTTTAATTTGTTGTTGTTCCCCACCTCAGTCTATGGGGATCCTGTTTGGGGGGAAAGCTGGATATCAATGCGATAAATAAATAAGGAGAGGCAGATATGAAATAAATTTAATAATTTATACATGCAGGATTGTTTATCAATGTCAGGACTGAAAGCAAAATGGCTCTTTATTTCAAGGACAGAATCATTTAGTCCTATGAAAACACACTTTTTTGGCTTCACTTTTGCATGTGCACATGTCTAACTTCTCAGGTTATAATTCTTCACTAAAGTTCTTCTCAAAGAAAGCAACACAGTTTTTGAAGCCTGTTTGCAACTCACAAATTAATCAGCACAAAATGTGGTTCTTTTGTGTATAAGGCAGCCTTTTCTGGACAGAAAAGCCTGTTTCCGGTAGAGAAAATGCTGTTTTCTGTGCAAACCAGCAACATGTGAATTTTGCACAGAATAAAGCCATTTCCGCACTATACTCTTATAATGCAATTATTCCACTTTCAACATCCTATGGAATCCTGGGATTTGTAGTTTTGGGAGGGGCCACCCAGCCCCTCCTGAAACTGCAAACCCCAAGATTCCTTAGGATGTTGAAAGTGGAATAATTGTACTTTAAGAGTATAGTGCAGAAATGGCCCAAGTCTCCAGTTACAGCATTTCTGTACAGGAAACAGCTTCTTCTGTGAAGAATATAGTATCCTTGCATATAAAGCTTGTTTTCTATAAAAAAAAAGCTGTTTTCTTTTCAGAAAAGCTGTACTATACATAAAACAACCACAAGTGAATTTTGCACAGAATAAATCCTGAATTGCACAGACTCTTGTCCAGGAAGCTTCTCATCAGGATTTCCTGACATGTGAAAAATGTGTTTTTCTAACTTTTAAAAAAAAGTATTTTAAAATAATCTTCCCACCTCTGGTAATATCACACCTCCTAAAATGATGTATCCATTGATTTGTGCTATCAGACCTGTCAGGTGATGTTAGTGCTATTTATGTACTACTATAGTCATCATTCCCATCATTTCAGATAGGGCTAAGGTCTTACTTTGCTTCAGCACCATGCAAATATCCACCAGGAGAATTACATTACACAAAACCTATACTGCACACCAACACAATGCAATATGTAGTGGTTTAATGGTCAATGTGCATGGATGACAATCTCATTGTGAAGTTGCAATGTAAAAACAATGACATGTGCATTAAGACCACACTCTGTAATTTCATGTACAATGGTGTCACATGTACAACTGAGCTTACACTACTGTCAACTGTATATGATTATTATAAATTGCCCCTCCCCCTCCAAAAAAATTCACCTTGCATGTGTAACATAACTTATGCCTGTATATGTCACTAACAAGATGTCAGCCACTGTTCCCTATAAAAAACCCACAGAAATAAGAACTCATCCTGTAGCCATATTAGACACATAGGCAGTGCTGCATAGTCAATAGTATAAAAGAAGTCTGAACTTCCACCATATAAGTCAAGCAGTATGCAGATTTTGATTTAAGTGCAGCATTTCTCCCCAGTTCAATTGTGCCCTTTGGAATCATTTCCTGAGCAACCTTCTCATAACTACCTAATTTTGGTTGCTTGGTTGTAGATGCTGTTGGCTTATCTTTTTCCTCCAAACAGGCAGGTAGTTGTCAATTTTGTTCTTCCTCCAAGCTATGCCTTTCCCCCTTCTCTTCCTGCTAAAAGCAATGTTGTCAAGTATTTCCAAACTGTCTAAGCAGAATGAAGCAGTGTGCTTGTGCAGACCCATAAATGAGTGAGAATAGGTATATGCGAGTATGTGAATGAATGCAAGTGAGAGTTTGTGGGGGGGAAAATGGTGCTGGCACTGTCTCCTCGATTAATCTTGACTCTAATCCAGGGGATGAAACACATAGAAAAAAAAAATGAAATAAACCAGATTATTTTAAAAGCTCAGATTAAAACTATAGTGGTTTTATTCCAATTTATAACAGTCAGGCAACAAAAAGATCTGAAAATATTCCATAATCGAGCAAACATTGTCTACCATTCATGAGCTAGAATTGGGACTAAGGCCATTTCTGCACGATGGGGGCTCTTATGAGTTGTCCCATCACAGTCCTGGCAGAGAAGGGAGTGTGATAAGAATGTTCCCTCCACATGGGACCGGCTCCCTGTGGAAGAGAGCGCAATGACTCTGCCTCTTCCTTCTGCAGTGCAGCTGGGCATTTCCCAGGCTGGGTTGGGGAAGTAAGTGTTGCCATTGCACTTCCTGTCCTTCTACAGGACAGGTAGGTACAGGAGCATTACACGAGCATAGGCGGTAAATGGATTTTATCCATTTAGCAAATACCCCATGAGCGCAACACATGGGAACAGGATGGTAGTGAGCTGGAGATGATGTCGTGCTGAATTGAACTGACTGCTGTCATCCTGTCCTCATAGCGGGACAGCCCCATAGTGCAGAAATGGCCTAAAATGCATTTTTAGCCTTGTGTGGGGTGAGCCAAAGCTAGTTCCAGGGGTCAAGGGAGTACTTCTTTTTTCTGAAAGGGACAATAGGCTGAGGATCAAATCATACCCTAAGCTTCATTTAGAAGATGCTTCCTCTCCAGCAGTGAAAGACATCTGTTTGTCATAATGTGTGCTTTTCCTCACCTGCACTTAGCATGCTTTGTTTTGTGATGAGTCATCAGGAGGTAAACATGGCTTTCAATTTGCAGGTCTGATCTCTGCGTCTTACAATTTCCATTGCTGGAAGAAAAACCTGCATAAATTGCAGGAAGCACCATTCATCCTAACATCTAGTGTGACTATCACAGATGAGGGCTCAGTCTCTCTCTAGTTCATAGGGAGTTAGTGAAAGCTAGCCTTTGAAAAATGTAGGAGGAAGGACCAGTTAAGATTCTGAAGCTGTGCTTGATTGTTTTATTCTCCAATCTGGTATCTCCATCTTAAATAAATGAATATGAACAGTGACTCAGTTAGACTGAATGATAACTTCATGGCAATATAGCAGCAAGGGAATGAGCAGATATTGCTTGTGAGACTGAAAAAACTGAAAAGGTTTGGAAAAAAGAGTTGGCCTGAGAGAAAGTAACTATTCTGGTGAACTAATAAGGAAAAAGAAGTTACTTTGAAAATAGTCAGAAAATTTCATTTTCATTAGTAGGAAATGCCAGTATAGCACTAAATGTAGTTCAGTGACTAAGAGGGTGACAGCTTAATGAACACCTTTATGGGTTCTTAATCACATTCTAATTTATCCTTGTTTTCAGCCCTTTATTCCTGACTGCCATAAATGTTCAAGCAAACCAGATTTTGTTCACAGAAATCTGCAGGAATCTAATTTCAAGCTACTGGCTGAGAATTTTTTTAATGAAAATTGTTACTTTGTGCAATACATTTGTTTAGTGAGTATACTTTTTTTTTTTTCCTGATGAAGGTTAAAGTCTTTGTGAAGGCTATGTAATCCAGCCAAGATGCATAGCAGCACAACACAACACAGAGTTTCAATCAACCAGTTGGAATGTCAAGTTCTGACTCCTCAATAGTCAGATTAATAGTTGCTATGAATACTTCCCAAATGACTCACAGTCTGTGATTTGATTACAGGCCATACACTAGGCCATTTTTGAATAACATGGGAAGACTTGGAAAGCATCATCCTTTGAGAGGGGGAAAATAAATTCAGTTAAAGAGTAATTTGGAAAGCATTGTAACATTTTAGATATAAAAATATTTTTTTCCAAAACTGAAAATTATTCAGATATGCATCAGCAATGTAAATCATATTAGAAAAAGGAAGTGGAATGGATTTTAAAATTAAAATCTTTGGACAATAGAGGACTGGGAGACAGTCTTAACCTCCTCCCACTCTCATAAAATCTCTCAGAGTTTTCTAACAGTCCCTGTCCCTTTAGTCCAGACATATCTATCCATGTGTTGTTGGATGTTATCTGTATATTATTTTTCCCCTGCCATCTGCTTATAAGATATAAAATACCTTCAGCCTTTCCTCACATGTTTTCACTTGTCCAGTAAATAATTTGAGAGCAACTCATTCAGAAATGTAGACTCCAAGCTTGAGGGCAGGGAACTGTCAAATTAACATTTGTAAACCACTTATGTAAAGCGCCTAAGTAGCAATAACAATAAGAATGACTGAGGTTTTAATCTAGATAGATATGTACAGGTCATAGGCCACAAACCAATGCAATAATGAATTATGCAATGTTTTTGTATGTGTATATAGTCCTTTTATAATTATATATAGACCTTGTAGAAGATGTTGAAAGTATACGCAGGCCAAAATGTGTGGGTCTTTTTTGCTGATACAGCAACCATTATTATTACTATTATTATTATCTAGCATCTTGAGACATGTTTCTTATTGCTTCTGTGGGATCATATTAGAGAAGTCAGAGCTTAAAATTGAAGTTGAGGTACAGGCACTCTGAAAATTCTGATGGCTATTGATATTTTTGCTCAGCATCCTTCCAGTTGATGGACAAAACCCTCAGGCAAAACAAGAAATTCTACCAGGAATGAGTCTACATGGTTGACTAGTCCATCTGCAAGACTTTTGATGTAACTCAAAAACAGACAAAGCAGACATTTGCTCAGAAGGCAATATAAACTCTTCCATGGGGAGTCTGTGGGCAGTGGAGTGATCATTGTTCACCAAGCTGGATCCCACAAGACTTTGAGTCATGGAGAGTAATATAGTCACTAGTAATATAGCTTCACACTACACTTCTTGGGAAGGATAATGACAGTCCTTATGGTCAATATTCACAGCTGGCCAACTCTTTACTTTAGAGGGAAAAAAATCCTCCTTTAAGGTACTAATGGTCCTTTCCCTCATTTTTTTTTCTTATTACATTTGAGCAATAACAGTACTCTAAAATTTATGCCCATATTACATTAAAGGTACATTGTTGCGTTTTAGTTTGTGTGTATGTGCATGTTTCTGTGTGTGCACATGCTGTGGAAGAAAGGTTATTAATACTGCTATGGGCGAAGGTGTCACTTCTGAGAAGTTACATGGGTTTCAAATGTTTACCTTAGGATTCAGTTTGGTGCCTGGGACTTAAGAATACTTAATTCTGGAGTGGATGTTATTTATACATATATACAGGCTAAGCATATGGTAGAGATCCACAGCATTAAGATTCCAACACCAAGGGAATCCAATTAATTAAAGTGTCTTTGCTCTGTGCTGCTTCATGGACTTCAATGCTTCACTTAGGCAATGGGGAGATTCTTGAGTTCAAGACAGCCTTCAGAAATTGAAAGGGATCATTGCTTTTTCATCTGCGTAGGCAAGGTGAGGTGTAACATGAGATCTATGTAGTTACTGGGGATATCATAGTCTAAAAAGAGTGGGACTAATTGTTTGACTTTTCAGTTTCTTACCCATTCCCCAATATTTTGTATTTTCTAGCATAATGATGGCTATGGATATACAAACTCTGCATGCTTTTGTTGCATGTTGGTTGGTTCTAATGAAGGTATTGCCTGTCTGTGGATTTGTTTTTATCCTTAGATCAACGTGGCTACCTTTGCCTTTTTTCAGCTGCCAGATAACATTTTGACCTATGGCCCTGGTAGCACATTAGACACCAGCATGAAAATTCCAGGCTTTTTTAAGTTCTAGACTCAGCAGTCTACTTCTGACATAATACAATCTGAAATGTATTATTATAATTCCAGGATTAAAAATACTACACCAAGTGGGAAACAGACCCAAACAGCTTTTTTATAACTAGTTATGAATGGGATGAAACAGATTATCTAGATCCACTTCAATCTGGTTTCAGCTTTGGTCACCTTGGTGGATGACATACATAAGGAACTAGATGGGGGAATGCATCCCTGTTGGTATTGCTGGACCTCTTGATACCTTCTACTATGGCATGAGGGCACTGTTCTGCACTGGTTCTGATGACTCCTGGAGGAGTGAATTCAGAAGTGCTGAGGGACTTCTGTTCTATGCCATGGCTGTTGGTCTCTGGGACCCATCAGAGTTTAGTCTTGTCCAACATGCTATTTAACGTACACATGAAACTATTGAGAAAGGTCATCTGGAACTAGGAGTTCAACATCACCAATATTCTGATGATGCCCAACTCTGCCTCTCCTTTCCATTGAGTTCCAAGGAAATTGTCTTAACACTGAATCAGTGTCTGCTATCAGTAATGGACTGGATGAGGGGAAGCAAACAGAACTTAATCCAGACAAGACAGAGGAGCTTCTGATAATACAGATGAGAGAATAGCTCACTGAAGCTAGTTAGAAAGAACATATATCTCTTTTGTTAAAATAGCTTCACTTGTCACCAGTTCATTTCTGGGCTCAATTCAAAGTGGTGCAGTGGTTAAATGCCAGTACTGCAAGCCACAAGGTTGTGAGTTCGATCCTGCCGGGCTCCAAGGTTGACTCAGACTTCCATCCTTCCGCAGGTCGGTAAAATGAGTACCCAGCTTGTTGGGGGCATGTATAGAAAATGGATCGAAATACATGCTATTTGTAAGTTGTTCGCCACCTCGATCCATATGGAGAGGTGGGATACAAACAAACAAACAAACAAACAAACAAAGTGCTGTTCAAAGTTTACAAAGCCCTACACAGCTTAGGTCTAGACTCTCTGGCCCTTTTCACATGGCATTCGCCATGTGAAAGGGCCTCTGGAGCATCATGTGATTGCAAGGAGCCGTCCACATGATGTCCTCGCAATCACGCAATGCTGCTGGGGCCAGCAGGTGCCGATTGCGCACTATTTCATTTTCGGCTTGTAGCCAAAAATGGTGTGAAATTGCACATTGCTCCAGGGCCCCACGCACACTTACCGTGCACACAAAGCCTCCTGAGCCACAGTGCTTGCGCTTCCTGCCCCAGTGCAGGAAAGGAAGGAAGGGGCAGAGTCGTCATGTTGCCTGCCGGCTGGCCGGCAACAGCTGCAGAGCCAAAGCAGCGGGGACGTTAGGGTTTCTCACAAGAGGCTGCTTGCGCAATCCCCACACCCCAGAACTGAGAAAAGGTAAGTTGCGAAAGGGCTTCTGAAAGACCACATCTCTCCATACAAGCCGGCCAGCGTTTTAAGAGTTACAGGAGAAAGCTTTCTCTTGGTCCTGCTACTATCACAAAAAACACTTGGTGAGGACACAAGAGAAATCCTTACTTAGTGGTTCCTCCCATCCTCTTGAACTCCCTTCTGTGAGAGGCTAGGCTGGCTCCCTTCCTGTTTTCTTTTCACTGGCAAGCAAAGACTTTTTTCTTTAAGCAGGCTTTTAATGTCTAAGCAGAGTGGCTTCTTATTGGGAGGTGTGTTTATTTTTTATTTTTTCTATGTCTTTTAAATTATTTTATGCTGTTTTAATGTGATATTTCTAATTGTTTTTAAAATTTTATTGTTAGGTTTTCACTGATTCTTTTTGTGAGCCACCTTGGGTTCCACTCCAGGACAGAAAGGTAGCATACAAATAAAATAAATAAAAGTAAATCAATACACCTAAATGCCAGTGTGTGAGGGGGCCTCTCATGATCCTGCATGCATTGAAAGCTCATGTGATGAAATCACAGGCTCACATCAGCTAGTCTCATCCCCTGGTCACTACAACTCAGGCACTGACTGTAACACTCTCTTTCAATGCAGGGATTGTATACCGGTCCTGATATACTGATTGTTACTCAGGAACATGTCATGGATCTGAAAAAAAAAATTGAGGGAAACAGATGACTTCCCCATCCACACACACATACTATGGGTATGAAACATGATGACTGTTCACACCACCAAGAACTTAGAAACATCACTCTTTTTGATCATACTTCCCAGAATCCTGCAGCTGCTTTGCTCCCTACTCATGCTTTTTAAGGAGTTTCTGGGATTTGTAGCCAAAACATAAATTTCCCAAGCTAAGAGCACAACCCTATGCATGATTTACTCATAAGTTAGTTTCACAATGTGCAACAGGAGTTAATGTCAGATACATAGGACTGCAGCCCAAGGCTGAAATCCTTAGTTATTCAAAAGCCATCTCCACTGAACTCCATGGGACTTGCTGGTCTTTTTTCTATCTTGCTGATATGGTTCCTGCAAGGAGGAATCAGTTTGCCTGTGTGTCAGAAACGTTAAAACAGGATGTCTATTTCCTCAAAAATGCAGGAAGAAAAAGGGTGGGGGGGAGAAGAAAAGGAGGAAAGCTCTTTATGCAGTTGTTCTTGAACAATTGAAAGATGATCAACAGCAATAGCATCCCAGTGGATGTGCACACTATCTTTATAGGGATAGCAAGCTTCAGAGCAGTTTTATTTCTCATTTCTGGTGCATTATCTTCTTGTCTCCCATGCTGTGTCACAGCATGTTATCTTGTTTTGCAACAAGACACCATGTAGAGCCATGAGGAGAAAAAAATCCTCCAAAGAAAAATGTATGCGTGCCTTCTTATTTCAGAGGCAGCTCAATCCATACTGTGCGATGAACATTTTGCCAACCCTCACCCCAAGCCTGGCATTTACATAATTCCAATGCATTTCCTTAGACACGTTTAAGGTTTGTCTAAACAACTGTAATTGAAGAAAATAGTCCATGATTAGCAATGCGATTTCATATTTTAAAGGCATTCTTAAATACTGAGAGAAAAATGAGACCTTTGACTCAGGCAGTATGACTGTAATTCCAGACATGACATGATAAAACAACAGAACAGACAATTCAGCAGGAATCTGAAAATCACTCACTGAGGGCAAAGGCAGAAGAGAGAAGACAATTATGTTGTTATGCAGTTCAAAGCTAGGAAGTCCAGTGATGACAATAGTTATTAAGTGGCAACAGGCAACGTGTGACAAATTGGCACAATTTTGGATTCATCTCAAAATTGGATAGGATTGTATCCTTCCATACAAACCTGCCTAGGTTTAGAAAACCTGGCCTTCTCTCAGTCCTACCACCCGCAGAGACATATTTGCTGGGAATACAAGAATGGTCTTGCATAGCTACCCTTCTTGTTGTTGGTTTCTTTTGGACAATATAAGGTATTAGATCTAGATGATTGGATGGCATGGCACCCATGGCTCCCATGCAAGTTTTCCAAAGCTTTGAGATAGGTGTGAGAGGGCTTTCTTGAAGCCCCACCTATGAGGCACTTTTGATGGAAATGTGAGAGACCACCTTCTTGGTGGCTGTTCTCAGGCTCATAACTCCTTTTTCCAAGGCAGCCTAGTCAAAATTTACTTTCCTCCAGAAAGGGAAGGAAAATGCTTATATTTTCTCTGATGAATTTTTAACAATTAACTGCTGTTGGGAAAAGTGCTTTTTACTGAAGGTGCTACAATTTTTTTATCGCTGTGCCTTTAATTAATTTTCATCCAGCTGTGTTTTTATATTAGAATTTTATAAACTGTATTTTAATATTATGTTTTTTGTGTTCTTATCTCCATCACTTTTAGTTAATTTTCTTGTGAGTTACCTTGAGCCTCAGCTTTGGGAGCAAGGCAGATATAAATTATTTAGACAAATAAACAAACCCTTCTCTCTCTGATGTTGAAATGTTATATTATTGGTTCACTGCAGAGGAGAACCAAACATAACCGAATGTTGATCACAGAGAAGGTTCACCTCAATGGCCCTTTTCACACCTTACCTTTTTCCAGTGTCAGCGCAAGGGGATCACACAAGAAGCCTCTTGCAAGAGGCACTTGCGTCCCCTCTGCTTCTCCTCTGCACCAGCTCCGTGCTGGCCAGAAGGAAGCACGAGCGCTCCACACCTTCCTTCCTTAGTGCAGCCAGGTACTTTCCCAGGCTGCGCTGGGGAGGAAGCATGATAGCTATGCCTCCGGAGCCTCTGCACGCAAAGTAAATGCATGTGGGGCCCAGGAGGGATGCGTGATTGTGCATCATTTTCGGCAACAAGCTGAAAATGATATAATGCATGACTGCTGCCTACTGGCCTTGGGAGCATCATGCAATTGCGAGGACATCATGTGAAACGGTGCTTGCAATCATACAATGCTCTGAAGCCCATTTCACAACATGACTGGTGTGCAAAAACGGCCAATAAAGAGTTATAAACATTGTCCCTGCTGGCTTTGACTGTCTTGTTAACTATCAACCTCCCTCACTACTTCACTGACACTATTCGTATTTTTAAAAGGAACTGCCTGCAAAATATTCATGCTTTGTTTGGGCTTTGGTATTTCTGACTGTGGAAGCTTTTGTGATCACAATATTGTAGGCTTGTGTAGCACAAGATCTGTTCTTCATGCACATAGAACACATTTTTTATTAGCTACCTCTGTTGCTCATTTGTATGATCTTTATCCCAGAGCTAAACATAACCATGTTTGGGAATGGATTCATCCTTGAAAGTTCTTAGCGTAGCAGCCCAATCCCGGTCAGTCATGTGACATCACTGCTCATTTTGACATGTCCATTCATTGAGGTAGTCCTCATTTAAAATTTACTACAGAACATGTGATATAACATTATGCAGGTCATACTGAAGTTTAAAATGATAGCCCATAGATGGCCACTATTGGGAGCACAGAGCAGGTAGCAACAGCAGTTCACCACACCAGATCCCTAATTATAGCAATTGGCAGTTTCCATATCAGTGTGGCAGGAAATCTGCTCTGGTTTTTAACTTGAACTTTAAAAGAGCTATCCAAATGTTGACCTCTGCCTCCCAAATAGACTCATCACCTTGGATAGCTTCTTTAAAATTTGGGTAAATACCTAGAGTTGACTCACCACTCACTCCACCAACATTGGGATCTCCAGTTGCCTGTGCTTCTCAATGCAGCTAGTGCAGAATGCTGCTACACATGTTCTAACAAGGCAATCAGAGATGAACATACCACACCAGTTTTGAAATTTATGCACTGGCTACCAGCAAGCCACTGGGACCAAGTCAAGATATTAAAAGCAGTTAGAAGCAATATACAAAGCTTGAAGAAATGCAATTACAACTGATGCCCAAATGACAACAGCAAAAGGGGGTGGAAACATATTCTAAGAAGGCTTTCTCACTTCTAGTTACTCTGTAGGCCACACCAATCAAGAAGACTACAAGCAGACCCTGCACAATCAGTTTTAAATCCCAAATTGGGTGATACTGGATATTGCCTTTCTCGGTATCAGACAATTCAGGATATAAGATTGACTGCATAGGCCTTGCATATTAAGATGTGTTTCTGATGGTGGCATTCCATTGTTTGTCACTTCCAGGTGAAGATATGATTGTCTGCCATACTGTTGCTCAGGAAATAGGTGAAGTCACCCTTTGTTTAGCTGCTGATCTTTGCTGATGATTTTGGTTTATGACTACTATGATTAAATAGTGTTTTTGTGTTGCTCTGTGTTTTTGCTATATTGTATGTCACTTGTTAACCATTCTGCTCTGTGACAAAGAGAAAGAGAGAGAGAAAAACAGACAGACAGACAGACAGACAGACAGACAGACAATTACAGGAAGAAGGAAGCAAACATAGAGTTCCCATTTGAAACAGAAGTCAAATTTCACAGTTGATTAGGGTTTGAGGAAGCCTTGAATTTGTTTTAAATATAACTTCTCTTGAGAGAAAGCTTATCCAAAAACATGTCAGGGATAAAAAAATGCCATCTTTTCTTATACAGCTGCTTCTGTTGTTGTTTTCCTGAATATTTTTTGCAGCTGTTCAGCTTCTTTTGTTATTTCTAGGTTCATCAAATTAAAATGTGTTTTAATTATCATCCCCCAAATCTAGGGCAGTTACTGCAAATGAAACCAAAAATTTTACAGATTTTCTATCTGTAAGCATCACCTCTTGTTCCAAGGCTACTTCTAACAGAAAACAAATGTGAGCAGCTTAGGGAGAATGCTGACTTCCCTGCAACCCACAGCAGATGACTGGCTGTGGGTACATAATTGCTCAAAGGCAGAATACTTACAGTAATCCAACAACAGATACCCACATACAAGAGTAAGATCCTACATGTACTGTTCATGCACATACACAGCTGGGTATCTGGATCAGAGTACTTCACTGGGTGTTCTGGAATGGGCTGCATATCTCTTTTGATGTGGGTGAAAATACAAGTTTCCGCAATGGGTCACTTATGGTTACAGATAGTTATATCTGGACTTGGACTATGTGCAGCTGAGAGGGAACTCTTTCCCTCTGTTGGAAAGCATGGAGTTCCATAGGAGTGTATGAGCTACTTTGCCCAGGCTTAACAGATTCAGGAGCAGCCAGTTCTTGTGTCAGAATGCAGTCGTAGTAGTGCAAGGGTTGGAATCATGCATGCCTCTAATGTTCTTGGATTGCAGCTTCCAGAATTCCTCATTATTGGCTATGCTGGCTAGGGCTGTCAGGATTTGCAGTCTAACACTTCAAAAATGACATGATTAGAGTAAAAAAACAAAAAAACAACAAGAAAGGCAACTGACAAAAAAAGTTGCAAAT
This sequence comes from Ctenosaura bakeri, assembly GCA_948474755.1. Taxonomy (NCBI): domain Eukaryota; kingdom Metazoa; phylum Chordata; class Lepidosauria; order Squamata; family Iguanidae; genus Ctenosaura; species Ctenosaura bakeri. The sequence goes on from CAOLHI010001761.1 coordinate 103,784, forward strand.
AATTGTGTATTAATTAATTATTCCATCTTTCTCCTGCGATGGGAGACAACCTGATTGGTTGACTGGTTGGTTGGTTGGTTGGTTACTTACTTACTTACTTAATTAATTAACTATCCCATCCTTGTTCTGGCATGGGATACCCCATGGCTTACAACAAGGTCAAAGCAAAATGCAACCAAAATTGATAATAGAAATATTATAAGCTTAAAGACTATTTTGTATTTCCTAGATGAATTAGTGCAACATCATGAATGTTGCAACGTGCAACATCATGAATGTTGCACCTTTTAAAAGAAAAGAGAATGGCAATAAAAATATAACTGGTTGTATCTTTAAAATGTAGGGAAATTGTTATTTCCCACCTATTCAAAATTAATAATAAACAAGCCAACCATGTAAGGTTTGCAATTTTCTACAATCCTTGGACAGATGGGAGTTCCTGTTTCTGCTCGGGCAGCTATGAGATTATTTTGTTTTTAATGAGTAATTGCATCACAAGCTGTCTAGAAGAGAGAAAGCAATGGCAAAAAGTAAATCTGTTGACATGGAAGTTGCTCTTGATTGACATTGGCTGCAAGCAAGCTCAGAGGTACTGGAGCCCCAAACCCTTGGAGAAAATTTGCTTTAGGCAAAAATGCAAGAGGACCAGCATAGTCCTTAGCATCTCCTGGGGCCTGTAATATACTGGGGGGAAGCTGGCAGAATAAATTACTGTCATTGATGATTTTATACTGAAGACAAAAATGCCTGCTGAAATAGCAAGGAAAAATAGAAAAATGGTAACTTATTTCTTTAAAATGATTTTTCAGTAATAAAGTCCTCATAAATGTTTCACATTCCAGGAGTAATCGTCTAGTCCAAACTCTTTGCCCCCAATTTTAAAATTATATCTTCATTATAATCTAATGTAAAATGCTACACACCTAGTATAAAGCAGCACTTAACCTTGGATATTTGGCTACATGGAATTTTCTTACAAAATGAATGCTCTGACATGTAAAACAAACAAATACAATCTCTCTACCAGGTGTTCCGATGCTGTTAATATAGAAGAGAGCTAGTCTTATTGTATTTGTGCTTGCCATGATGGGAAAAACAGAGTGATACTGAATGCACAGAAGTAAAACAGCCACCATCCGCATTTTCAAACTCTGTGTATTCATGGATTATGAACATTTATGAATGAAAGAACAAGAAATAGATCCTTTGTGAAGGATCTGTCATGAAGATATACACTTTGTGAACAAAGTTAACCATGATCATATGTGCCGTAATATGTGGCTGGCTGGAGGTACTGAGTACCTTGATTTGGGTGGGTGATATTTGCTCTTCTGTCTTAGCTAGGAAAATGCCTTAGGTTAACCACACTCATCCCACTCTGGATGGCTTGACTTGGAAGGCACTGAGTAGTAGTTTCTGTTCATAATCACAAAACAAGAGGCACCAGTGCTGCCAATATTAGTTTTGTTCTGCAGTAAAATTCATTTCACCAAGTTGAACAAAATAAGGTGGCAAGAGTGATGTAGTTTCCCACAAGGACAAAAAAGAGAGAGGGAGAGCATTTCAGTGATTAATAGTTTATGTTTTGGGAATGTACTCATTAACCCTAATTAAACTTTTGCTTGGTTTGAAAGCAGAGAAAGCTTTCCAGCAAATGTCCTGGTTAATCTACTCTGGCTCCACCATGAAGTTCATCTTAATCCAGAGATCTGTGATGTCAACACCATTAGTGTATTTCTGAGGTTTCCTGGAAAGGGATGTAGCAGATTGAAAATTCACTTTTTTCTTTCTAGACAAACAATAGTGGCAAAGAAGAAAGGCAACCAGAGATGAATAAATATTTAATTACTTATTTCTAAAATAAATATTTTAAAATAAAATACAATAATACAACTCCTTCACAAGCAATGTCTCTCATAACTTCCATAACCTCTTTGCATGGCAACTCACACCGGTCACACTAGTTGCAGAATTCCAGGAGTTGTCATTCCCCAAAAGTAACTTTTCCTAGGTCAGGTCATATCAGAATTTGTTGCATCTAAGTGGACAGGGTTTGAATCACAGTCTGGCATTCTGTGAGTGACCAAGGCTAGCATAAGGTAACTCTATATCTACGTGTGTCTACTTTTGGTTGCTATAGAGATTGGTATCCTCTTCTTCTCTCTTATCCATTCTGTAGAGTGGATACAGTGAAAACTACTCTCTGTCAAACAGCTTCTTGAGCCAACACCTCTCCTCCCTGCCTGCTCCAACATTTATAATATATAGATTTCTCCTCCAGTAACCTCACTCAAAATTATACATAGTGGCCAACAAGCTGTTGTTCCCCCAGCATAATGGAAAAATGTTAAAAGCTACTCCTGGTGTCCAAACCTGAAAAAAAATAGAACAGTTGCAAAAGGGCATATATAATTGGTTTATCTAAGAAGTGTTATTTAACAATGAGATTTGAACTTGAGAGAGTTATCAGACAGCAATGTCGGCAAATGATCTAGAAGGCTGCCGCAGAAAACAAAGGCCACTGAATGTGCTGAGTTCTTTTCCTAGATTTATTATGTCATATCTGTCCAGGTCCCCTTCAGGCTCCTTTCTTTTTGGCTTCATTGGTAAGCTGGTCTGCTATTCCATCAAGAGTCCCACCTACTCGCCAATCATATCTTGGAAAATGCTTTATTCCCCCAATTCCTTTTGTGCTGCTCTCAGGTCTGGCCTACAAAATGAGTTGTTCCTCATTTTAAGGATTTATTGCGCTAGAAGAGGTTTCATAGAGATACCAATCATCAACTGTCCTAAAATCTGACCTAAAAATGTACCTTCAGAATTTACCTCTAAATGAAATCGAAACTTTAAGGTTAAATATTGGTTTCTCCATTAGCAACCAGTCTATCACTCTTTTCTTTGTTGAATTATCATTTGTCACAACTTCATGTGTTAATTCTTGCTGAGGTTTCCATTTAAATAAACATTAGACATTGATATGCTAAAATGATAAAAAAAATGTATTATTTATTGCAGCTTACAGAAAATCCTACAAAGGTATAGTTAAATCAATTCTTTTTAAATTTGTTTTAAATAAATGTACCTTACCTTTCAGAAAGATCACAAGTGAAGAAGTCATTACAAATGGTAAAGACAAAAATATACAATTGTACAAAATAATAAGAATGGCTCGGCTGGCAAAAAGAACAGCTGGAATGGCACAGTGACAATAGCCCTACTCAGGTGTTATCTAGAACAGGGCCTTATGTAGTAGTTCCCCTTGACATCACATTCCCCTTGATTTGCCCCTTCCATTGGGAGGATATACCTATTGAGACAGAACTCGGAGAGGTTAGGGTGCTGTTTTATCCAGTAACTTTCAGAAGCCCCTACCAATGGAAATACTAGATGGGGGACTTGGGGAGTTTTAGTCTAAAAAGCAACTATTCCAAAATTTGATGGATCAACACACTTAGGATACACCAGAGAACCCTTCATGATCATGGCGAATCACAGAGAAGTCTACACAAGTACAGTATGTTCCATTCTAGAAGCAGCTTGTAGATGGTTAATGAGAGTAGACAATAAGGATATTGTGGTATTTTATAAAGGCATACAGTAGCCTCCCAGAACCTGGCAACCTCTAGATGTTTTGGACTACAGCTCTGATAAGTTAGTTACGATGGCACAGCAGATTGGAGTTGTAACCCAAAATATCTGGCCTGGCATAGAGGATGGCTAAAGCCAAAGGCATGTGAAAAGGCCTGGGCCTGAGTCATTAAAAACTTGGCTAATTTGGTGCTAGCAAAGCCTGTTGGCAGGAAGCCTTCTGTAAGGGGACATAACAGTGGAAAAAGCCCATTCCCTAATCCCCACCTCTCAGTTAGTTAGACAAGTCTGTAAGGGAGAAGATAGTACTTCAGCTTCCTGGTTTCAAAATTACAATATATTTTAAAGATTATAACTAACACTTTGGATTTGCCTTTGGATATTGACTTAGAGGCAGGGATCATTGATTGATTGATTGATTCATTCATTCATTCATTCTAGAGCTTTGAAAAGCTACATTTTTGGACCACAACCCTTTGAGTCCCCTACAGCATGGCCACTTGCAGTGCAAAAAGTAACCATTTTAAACCTTTCCTCTCAAGGCAAGATGTGCTCCATTCATGTGGATGTCCTAGCTAACAAACAATCAGTTGCACCTGGAGCCACTTGTAGTTTCTGAGTTGTCTTTGACTGAGCCTACCTTATATCACTTTGAAAACTTGTGGTAAGATGAGCTATAAACTGCTAAGAACAAATCATAACAAATAATAAAAAACAGAATTCTGCCATAACTGTTTCTCCTACATGAAACGTAGACACTACCTGTTTGGAAGTAAGGCTTTGCTTTTATCTTATTTTATCTTATTTTTTCCACAACATCAAAATCTGTTTTATCCCCCAGAATACCTTTGCTAGCCATCCCATAAGTTAACTGGACAGTGATTACCAGAGATGTGTATATGTGTACAAAAAGCAGTGTTTCTCAAATTGTGAGCTGGGAATGACCAGTGGGCCATAAACAGAACTGAGAAAAGTTACTCTTCTTGATGGCAATTAGCTGGTAGGTTCTGGAAGCTGTAATCCAAGAAAGTTACATTTCTAAGCTCTGGTAGTAACCCATTTTCAGCTGGATCTCTGTCCTGCAACCTGTCATAAGCTTAGTCATAGTAATCCAGTGAAATTTTCCAGTTCTTCTCTGGTGCTTCTCTGACATCAGATAGCATATAAAGTTATAGGTGAGAACAATAACTTTTTAATATTTTAATTTTCATTCCAAGGAACTGCAGTCCTAGTCATATTTAGATAGATGCAGTAGGACTTATGTTGGTGTAAACAGGTGTAGGATTGAGATGAATACATTTCTTCCCCCCCCCTTTTTTTTTCTTTTAATTCTGTTCCCCTTTTGCAGTCCTCTCTGTGTGCACAAATGCAAACACAGCAATAGCATATTATTCTACTTAAATTTCACCAGTTTGGGGTTTCCTTGAACATAACTCTGTTAAGGAAATTGTCATTTGAAAATAACATTCACCCATTCCCCACCTCTTCTTTGAAAGGGAAGACATTTTCATTCTACTGCAGTGATTCAAGCCGAGTCAACACCTGTGAAAACACTTAGTAGAATTGAGTTTCCATCCTCTCCGCAAACCCTTCTCAGGCCTTTGTCTGCCTGCCCTCAGTCACAGGCCTTGTTTATCTGGCCTCGAAGACTACCTCAGCTGTGACAGTTTGAAATTAGCCCATTATTTGCTATTCATACACAGTGCAAAGAACAAACAGGATGGATTGTTTAAAAAGCGATGGTAAGGAAAAGCTGTAAAGTGGAAGGCAAGAAGCACACTCCCTAGAGAGACTAGCTTGAAGATCTTACTTTTTTAAAAAAAAAATTTTTTTTTAAGGTAATTACTGCACACACACTCCCTTCCAAACTGTCTTTTGAGCTGCAAGCAGAAAAAGCTTAAAAGAAGCTCTGGGACTCCCCTGTGGTTTCCATCGATTCTCCAGATGTGACTCCTTGTGAGTCCTTTCACTTACATATAGAGAGACCACAGGCAGACTCTGGAGCCTCACTGATAAGTTCATTAACTCTTAAGAAAAACAGTTACTTCTTCCTCACTGAAGTTCAGAAACATTGGAACTGAACTAAATTTTTATTATAAGTGTAGTGGTTTGAACATTGGACTATGACTGTGGAGACCTGGGTTCCATTCCCAGCTTGACCATAGAAACCCACTGGGCGACCTTGGGCACATCACATGCTCACAGCCCCAGAAAATCCCATGTTAGGTTTGCATTAGGGTCGCCATCACTCAAAAACATGACACACAATAATAACAATGCTCTGTTAGAGAAATGTGGCAGGGTCCTGAAAGCTAAATGTTGGGCTTGACTTTGTGAAAGGTTCATTGTTTTCTTGGCCTTTCTATGGCTGATCGTGCTTTCACTAAATAGGCTAGCATATTCTATTGCTGTCAGTGGGACTTAGATATTAAGTTACAAGATCTGTGCCGACATCCTTATGTCTCATTCTTCAAAAGTACAGAAGTAAAACTGCTTTTGATAGAATAGTGTGCTTGTGTGTGTTATACTAAAAAAAAAAAACGCTCTTTTCCCTTATAATGATTGTTTTAAACATGTATTTTGTTTACTTTTGTTGTCAGCTGTTTTGGGTCCCATATGGGGCGTTAGGCAGGACATTCATTAATTGTGATATGACGTTAGAATACATTCTATTTTGCCTCAGCACCAAGGGAGTCTTACTTGTGCCTTATCCATGTATATATTCTGTTTGTGGATGGATTCTGCACTACAAGGGAAATGAACTAACCGATGGGAAGCATGCTTGCTCTGACATGTATCATATATACTTCTGTATAAGTCATTATTGTGAATAAGTTGAGTGCAGGTTTGGGGGCCTAAATTATGGATTTTAACATGACCCATGGATAAGTCAAGGGTCATTCTGTTGGATAAGTCCCATGGATAAGTCAAGGGTCATAAGCACTGCCTCATGGCCAGCTGCCCTTGGCCACTGCTGTCACCATTTCCTGGCCCAGGCATTCAAAAATGCCTTTAGCCACTCTGGTCAGAGAAGGGCCATCTCCGCACTAGACTGTTATAGTGTTATTATTCCACTTTCAACATCCTATAGAATCCTGAGGTTTGCAGTTTAGGGAGGATCCTCAAAGGCCCCTCCCTAAACTGCAAACCCCAGGATTTCATAGGATGTTGAAAGTGGAATAATAACACTATAACAGTCTAGTGTGGAAATGGCCCCAGGGATGCTTCCTTTTTGAAACAAAAGTTAAAATACATATTAACTCTTATCAAAAAAAGGAACCATCCCATTCTCTGAATAAAGTGATGAAAGAAAAAAGCTTATCTTGGAAGTTTATCCTGGAAGAACCTAAAAGAATTACCCTCTACTTTCTTGGCACCTCTTTGAGAAGAAGCATCATTTTCCCACCCAGGCATTCAAAAAGCTCAGAAGCAGTTCTTCAGCGGAGAGAATGGGGAGGGGGGAGGTCAGTGCTTCTTTCAAGTTCTCCTGGGATAGACTAAGCTCTCACATTTCACCACTCTACTCAGACTACTTAGACTTATACATGAGTATATACTGTTAAGTTTAGCTACACATTTTCTGGAATGAATAGCAACTCTTTGCCCTTGATTGAATTAGCTATCTTATATAAAGAATATTTATGTTTTGGCCTACTCTGCCCTAGACTTGGTGGGGAAAGGTCTGCCTCAGGTTGATAAATCTGTGTTTGGATTTAACTGTTAAACAGGTTACATAGCACACCATTTCCAAGTGGTGAAAAGCATGTACAAAAAAGTTTATGCAGAGCTTACTGTAGTAATCTAGAGGATCACTGATAATGAAGAGCAGACCATAAGAAGACTTGACAGACAGGTAGAAGAACTTCTGCTGGGGAACTGCTCCAGAGCTTGGAAAAATTACAGTGCCCTGTCGACTTCACAAGGGTTCAGGATGTAGAACGCCTGCAAAAATAAAGTGAAAAAATTGTTTGTGTTTTGCCTGGGTGCACTGCACTAGAAGGGAAGAAGCGGGGAAGCAAGTGGGTGCCTCAGGAATAATCAAGTTTGCAAAGGTCAAACCCATGAATGTGGAGGGAAGACTGTACTTCATTGGACTATAGCTCCAAAAATTCCCCTACCTATACATTCTATATCCATTTACTCAGCCTGTTCTGGGTTTGTTTAATTTGAATATACAGTTTTAAGCATACTGTATCTCAAAACCAGCTTGTATAGACAATTTGTCTAGAATGTATGAAGAAGTACCTATATGTTGGAAGTGTGAACAATATGAAGGGGGGAAAAAAAGGATTCCAATATACACACTGATGCAGACAATTTGAAAAATTAATCTTAAAATAAAATCAGGACTTTTTCTTTTGGGACTGAGGGATGCACAGTTGAAAAAGATCCATGGGCAATTGCTTTAGTATATGACTACAGCAGTGAGATTGCTGTACATGCAGAGATGGAAGAACTGAATGCTACTCACTATGAGAGAACAGTTGCTGAAACTGAAAAAATTAACAGAAATGGACAATTGATGCATTTCTCTGGAGAAAAGTCATAAGTGACATTTCTCAAAGACTGGAAACCCCCTATTGACTTTTTGTGAAAAAAAGAAAATGACTTTGTAACTTAGGGTTTTGATGGTTAGAAAAAAGGGAATTTAGAGAGGTCTGAATAACTATATGCATATATAACCATCAAAAGGAAGACTGGAAGTTACTTCTCCCACTTTTCTTCTTTTTCTTCTTCTGATTTTTTTACTTTGACTTTTCTGTAACTGTAACTTTTGTAACTTTAAATGTAATTTTTTAAAATATTCTTCTTAATATTTTTTTAAAAAAAAACCAGTTTGTACTACCTGTCATCCTGCCAACAAATCCTTGCTTCTTTTCTTCCCAGTGTGAGCAACGTAAGGTAAAGCTAGGTGGTCCAACGATGCAGGCAGCTGTATTAATCTAAATCAATTCTAGCACTTTTTGTCTTCATCACGGGCAAGGCTTTTGTGAACTTAATGAGACTTGCTCACTCAAGTCTGGGTTCAGAATACTTTAAATCACAACAGGAATACACCATAACAGTATGCTGTTGTGAAAATTACCCACTTCACAGTACTGTAGAGTTAGAATTTAAACTCAGAAGGAACAGGGAAATCTCTGCTCATCAAAAAGTCCTGGAACTTTGATCCCTGGTTCTACTACACCAGTCTACTTATACTTGGCTCTATTACACTACTGCTAAGCTTGTCTGTCTCCCAGATGAGAGGTAGCTAAATGTAGACAGAGTTAATCTGCTTTCAACTAGTACTCTCAGGAGATCTCTGGGAGAAAAGCTGAAGAACTGCTCCTCCTCCCCTTTCCTGAGGTGGGGATACAGAAGGAATGTATGATTCACTTCTAGCTAGGACTTCCATCAGCCAGTTGAGTCCCAAACCAGAATTCACCTAGCTCCTGGAACACCAGCTAACATCAGGGGCCTGTTTGCATTACACAGCTTTGGTGCTATGATTTCACTTTACCTGCCAGTGGTTGCATCCTCTGGAATCCTGGGGTTCATAGTTTGATAAAGCACCGGAACTCTTTGATTGAGAATTCTAAATGTTCATCCTTAATTTGCAAATCTCAGTGTCCCAAGGGATAGAAACATAGCATTTAAAATGCAATCATAGTGCTACAACTGTGTAGTGTAAATGGCCCCAGGTCAAAAATTCTGTGCTCTCTTTAATTAAAAAAATGGAGATAACAGGGAAGATTCTCTTGCAAGGGTGGGAAGGATAGTAGGGACTCATTTCCTTTACAAGGGGGTGGAGCTTTAGGAAGGGGAAGGGCTTATGGAGCTGTGGAGTCAGTGGAGAGCCTCAACCAGGTTGCAGTCCTTAGAGAAAAAGGGGTAGACATTTCTTTTCTCTGCTCTGTGGGATGCTCTTTGATGCCACTTTGCTGTATCACAAAAAGTCACTACAGTTTCTGCAGAATTCTAGCAACTATTGTGGTGGCTCTGGAAACCTTGACAACAGCTCTGGTTTGGGGGATTGGCTTGTTGGTGTCTAATAGGCTAGCTGGAAGTCCAGGGCACATGTACCATCACCAGGAAATTTTCTGGCCCTTGTTTAGATCTATATTAATACATTTATGACCTGCTGTCATAATATACATAAATCTGTATATTCTTTCTAAGGCCTATATATAATTCTATACCAATCAAGGCTTGGTTCACAAATGCTATAAATCCAAATATGTTTGTCAGTCTGTTTGTTTCATTTGTATGCCATCTTTCTCATAGAGTAGGACCGAAGGCAGCTCCCAAAGAGAGTCAATTGAAAAAACTTTCACAATAAAAATTAAAACCAATTGAAATCACCATATAAAACATTATAAAATCATTCAAAAACACACAGAAGTTAAAAAGATAAACATCCCAATAACAACACAATGGTAGATGCCACCATGTTGTCCTGGATCTTCTAAATCAGTTTGTTGCCTCAATTGGAGGCTGCTGTCCCACTGCTAGTTTTGGAATAAAGTTCAACCATGAGTCTGATCACCTTCTGTTCATGATTTGAGTAAGTGAAAACCAGCCTGTCCTTCACTTCATGGATCAAAATGTCTTCAACTATCTCTGGAAAAAACATGTCTGTGTGAAGCAGCCCTAAATAAACTGCCAAGGCTACACTGAGCTTTCCATCATTTAGGGCAGTCAGAATGAAATAGTATGTCACAGGACTAAGTTGGTGGTGGAAATAGTAAAAAAATAAAATAAAACAAACACAGATATTTCATACCTTCCAAGTCAGTCAGTCTTGCTGCTTTCACTTCATGATACAGTAAAAATTCCATGGTCTTAAGTAACTAATTTTCCATCTAATGCATTATTTTTTCAGGGTTTCATTTGCAGAAATACTTAGTAACTAAATTGGCACAGCTAATGGAAAATATCTGTTAAGCAAATGTTTTGTTCTTTACTTGGTTAGCCATAATTAATATTTTTTATTATTCATATTAATCTTAATTGGTCTAGCAATGATCACAACAACAGTGAGCTTATTTTGCTGAGAGAAAAAAACCCTCAAGACAATAAAATTAAAATTGTACCCAAGACTCCAAATGACACATGAAGATATTTTGAGGAACATTAACTCCAATTTTAGCTCATTAAGGCTGCAGTCCTATAAATGTACTTACCTGGGAACCAATTCCAATGAACCTGATAGAGTTTTCTTCTGAGAAGACATGCTCAAGATTGCCCTGTAAAATATTAGAATTTTTGAATAATGGCTTCCTTGAAGATTTCAAAATGTCTTATTTCAAAATATGATTGTGGGAACAGTGAAACTCTATATGTCCTTGGCAAATGGATACAAGGGTTTCAACCTTTAATCAAGCACTGCTGCAGATTTCAGTTTATAAATTGTTTATGAGTTAGCTGGAAACTTTCCACAGAAATCTATTGCACTTCAGTAAGAGTCTGGAACTTTTCTGTGCAGTATTTTGTAAAGTACAGGTCTTCTAGTGTTCCAATTTAGCTAATGTTATGATTATTCCAAAGATGTAATTTATCAAAGTCTTAAGCATTGGCAAAATGAGCCATGTCTGTGCAACAAAAGTTCTTGCCAAGATGTTTTGCCTGCATAGGAAATTTCAGCCATGTATCCTCTCTGAGTTCCCCGATGTCTCCATCCCAGAGATGTAATTCTTCACTAAGTAATAAGTAATTTTAGAAAGTCCTCAAAAACTGCACAGTTTCTGAAGTATATTCACTGTTTGGGACTTATTCTGTCTAAAATTCCATGTGGTTTGTATAAATGTTGCACAGAATAAATGTCCATCTAATGCTATTTTCTGTGTAAAACATTTGCATGCAAATTTTGAACTGAATAAATCCCAAATTATAAACAAATCTTATCAGTGCAGGATTCTTCTCACCAGGATTTCTGAACACTCAAGAAACACATTTTTTTAAAACACTGTTTGAATATTTTCAAATGTTCCTTCCATCCCTCCCCATTTCACCCTTAACCTCCTTAGGCTAAGTAGATAGATCTGAAGGCTACCTTTATGTAAATTCAGCTGAATCAAAGCTTGAAAAATTAATTTGAGAAATATAACTCCAGAATACCCTAGCTCTGGGATTTTAGGAGCAGGATTGTAGTGAATACGCATGGAAGTGTTCCTTTTTCAGGTTATTCAATCATGGGGATGCTTCTTCATGTGCTCAGACAAGCATGCATTGTTGTATTCCTCAGATCTTCCCAATACAAAAAGGTTGGGTGTACAGTGGGCAGGCATGATGCACACTGGAACTTTGGGGGCAGGGCTGGCACATTGTCTTCATGACTCTTAATACAATTTACAATGTTGATTTGAGCATCACATCAGAAGAGGGTTAAAGTCTACAATCCTATGCATACTCAGCCAGAAGCAAGGCTGATCTGGATAGGCATTGGCTTGTACTCTGGCTGGATTCTTTCTTCCCCAGTTCCCTGCCAGACACTTGCATATAAGTGGCATTAAAGCCATCATGATGATGATGATGATGATGATGATGATGATGATGATGATGATGATGATTAGCAGCAGCAAGGGCATGATCACACATGAAAATGGTGACACAACCTCAGACTCCTGATAACAACGTGGCCACAGACACCCATCAACGGTGCCCTTCAAACTAGATCTGGCCTTAAAGCCTTAGGGCAACTCTAAGTGTGTCATGAAGGATAACATCTTCATTGGGCATGTATAGACTCTGGTACAGACCTGAGACTTATATTGGTATCCCCCAGATTGCATGGTACAGTTAAAAAATACGATTGTGCTAACTGTCTCTCTCGGGGCATTTTTTTTCATGTTGCAGAGAAGTGTCATTATCCACAAGGCAAGCATGATTCACACATGATTTGTCTACAGTCACATTGCAACATGAATAATGGTATTTGGACATCTTGTCCAGTGTTAAATACAAGTTCATACTTAGGGAAGAATACACACACCTACTTTGTGAGTCACTCCTATGTCCAGTAAGAACACTTCCTTGTGCCGTGGTTTCACAGTTTTAAGTATGTTTTCACAGTAATATGCATGTCTGTTCATACAGCTGCTTTCACTATACCATTACTGGAAAGATTAATTGTTGTGCTTTAGAATAATACCCCCAAATGTAAAACCACACATTCAGTCTCTACCCTCATTAAACTGGAATAAGTGCCACCCAGAGGTTTTGTACTCACATTCATGAACATGTTGGGAAGGGAGTGGGGGGGGATCCACCCTTACTTTGATGCATGCCAGGTTAGTTGGAAGAGTGTTAAGAAAGAGCTATTTCCTATTAAATATGACAGGTATTCTGGGGTGGCGGGTGGGTTTAAATACTGTCGTTAAATTGGTGGTACATTAACTGAAGTGGCAAGCCACAGATACTATACTTCTGAGTATGTATGCCTCTGACAGGGAAATTAAGGAATGTTTCAAAAAGAAGGGATTCATTTAAGGTGTGATGTCTTTTCTTTGAACTATCATGCTCATTGGTGGAGTCCACAATCATAGAGAAGACTATATTCTGTTGGAGACTTCCCTTTACAGTTGGGAAATCAAGCAAGTGACAAACCTTGGTTCTTAAAAAAGAAAATGTCAAAGGGTAGCAAAACATATTTAATAAGCATTTCTGCCCTCTTGTGGTAAAGTCTCTCTCCATCCAGCTTTTAAGAACAAAATGCAGCAAAAGATTTCCATTCCTTGAAAGAAAAGTCATCTCTTCCTCCCTTCCCCCACCCTTCTGTCTTCTGTGCTGTACTCCTCTTTCCTCCTTGTAAGACTGGTTAGTCAGTCTGGGACAACAAACTCCAAAGTGGATTTCTGAACATCATCCACTATGTGAGACTTAGGGGACTGACTAAGTTTGTATTTGCATGTCTGGGAGAGGAAAATAGAATCCAGTCTTTTCCATACATGGTTCCATACTGTTTTAATTTTAATTGTTCTTGAAAAGACCTTTCTTTTACTTGCATTTTTATTCCTTATTGAGCTGTTGTTTTAATTCTGTAAACAGTTTAATTTTATTTTAACATGCACTATTTATATGTTTTTAAACTGTATTGTTTTAAGGTGTGAGTTGCTCTGGCTCTCAGTATTGGGGGGAAAGTGAGATGGTGATGGTGATGATGAGAACAACAATACCAACAACATAGTATCATTTTTTTTCCTTGCAAGAGAGCACTGTCTTTCATCCGATAATGAAAACCACATTTTCCTCTGTGTGGATAACACACACAAATACACACAGGATTTCCATTCTCATCCACAAGTGTACCATTCACTCTCATTTCACCCATTACATTTAAGGTGTCCAGCTTTTGATCTGACCCCCCAGCTCCTCCTTTAACAGAGATTTGATCTGCATTAATTAGCTCTGTGCCATGGAAAGTCTTACTGGCTTATTTCTACTTATGAAATTGTTGATACAGGAACAAGTCAGGCTACCTTTCTTCTGGCCAGATAGCCATCTTTGTTGCATGTGGTGTTGCACCAGTTCCTTTCAATCCCTTTCTTTCATTTTTATCCCTTTGGTTAGTTCCAGCTAGAACAGACCCAATAACTCAATTGTTGACTGAAAAGTTAACAAATAGCAAAACCCAATTGATACACTGGTTCTAATCTAATCAGGACTTACAATAGGATTTAGGCCAAAGATCTGCTTGGTTGGTGGTCTGCATGGACCAATAAGATGGCTTATCCAGATGTCCAGCTCTATACTTGAAATTCATGATTGCTTATAATATCAAAACTGGCCACCACCAAAAGGTTGGCAGTTTACAACGTTGAAGTCTTCTGTATTTTTTACTATGCTTGCTTATGACTATACACATCAGAACTACTATAGCCACATATTCCAAGGTTGCTTCCTATAGACAAACTGAGAGAAACAGCTATGTAAAAGCAGCTTGACACTGCCCAATTAATAGACAAACTATTCGTAGTTTAGTAGTAATGGGCCCTTAGGAGGGATTCATTTGTCCTGCAGTGACATTTTCCAGTTAGCAGTACCATATTTTGCATTCATTAGATTATTTGTGATAATATTGCACTAGGGTCTAAATATCTTATAGGCACCAGATTCCATATGATCTTGAGAGCTAAAGAGGGTCAGCTCTGGTTAGTACTTGGATGGATCACCAGCAAATCCTAACAAATCCCTCTAGGCTATATATTAGAGGAAGAACCTAGAAAAACCACTTCTGTATATTTTTTGACTAAGAAAACCCTATGGAATTCATTGGGTCATCATAAGATGACAAGTGACTTGAAAGTGACCTGAAACACCCATAGTAGAACAAAAATGTTATCCTTGAAACAGGTTTTATTACTCTTACTATCAATCATTAAAGATACATATTCTTTTCCATTCCCTTCATTACAGTAATAGATTCTTGGATTAAATATAAGATATTCAAAATGGGAAAATAATATTTTATATATACACTGTGCCAGAAACAAATCTTCTCCACAATAATGAACAATAGGAATTTCTGTACGCAGGAGTTTATTTTTGGTGTCTCTTTACAAAGTGGAATCAGAAATGGATCTCTGCTAAATTTACTTCCACAAAGAAGAAAAATGTGATTACATACATCAGAACTATGTACTAATGCCCTCTGCTGGACCAAATCAATGTGGTTCATTATTCTTCCCTGGACAAAATTGGTATTACAACTATTGAAAATATTGTGCAACGTGGAAAGTTATCAAAAATATATGCAAAATGAAAGCACGTCTTTTAGCTGCAGGACAAGTCCTGAATCAAATCTTTCTCTTTAGTTGAAATCTAGAGTTCTGGTTATGTTATATCACATTATGACCATATCTTACTAAATCATTTCTTTACTCTTCTTGTGGTATTCCTTTAATATTTTTGTTTCTTTTATAATTGCAGTGAGGCTGCCTTAATAATTCCTGGAACAAAAATATTATATAGAATCAAAAAAATTAGGTAGCTGGAAAAAAGGCCAATTAAAGGATGTTGAGCCCAAACATTTGTTTTGAGGAGTCACACTAAAATGTATTTCCGCTTACTCCAAGTTCTGTTCATTCAAGAATAATGTAGAAGGGTGGATGGGCTAATTGTAAAAAAAATAGGAGTCAGAAATGTTTGCTGATTATGGCCTACTACCCAACAATATACAGTAGGGTTTAAATCTTTCTTCTAGTCATCCCTGAGGATCATTACATGATAACATAATGCATCCAATATAGGAAATATATTGATTTGCCATTTGGGGTGAATTTGAATACATTTCCATCTCCAGAATATTCTTTGGTTATCATCTGACAGATGATCTGCACTATCAGAGTCAATGGGAATATGATCCTCCTAATTATGCTGTAACAGGATTGTCAACCATGTTTCCCAGGTGGTAACATGTTAGAATCATATTACGTGTTTCATATGTTACATATGCTTTCACAACAATTAGTCAGGATGGGTGATGACAGCACTATGTTCAAATGATTCAATTCCTCCCAGATTGTTGGTTCCGGAAGATGAACTAAAATATACTTCTGCTACCCTATTGAACATATGCTACTTTTCTAAACATGTGTCTTTTAATCCCACACATTGTTCAACAGCTACAAAACTATGGGGAAATTTGGGAATTTGCAACAAGACACCTGTACACTGGTGACATCTAGCTCTTTTCCTCAGCTTCTTCCTCTTCATTAAATTAGATGTGATAGTTAAGTGTGTGATCAGTACATGGAATGGATGAGACCAAGAAACTGAAGTTCAGTCTAGATAAGAATAAAGTACCATTGGTAGACAGTTTGTCTAAGCCAGGGTCTGGGTCTTCTATCAGTTAAGGCTAACGTTGACTGAGTGAATATGTGCCTTTAAGTTGCCCGTCAACTTATAGTGACCTCATGAGTTTCTTAGTCAAGGAATACTCAGTCCCTTCCTCTGAAATATAGCCTGCAGCACCCGATATTTGTGGATAATCTCCCATCCAGTACCAACCAGGGATTACCCTGCTTAGCTTCCACGATCAGATGAGATCTGTTGCCTTCAGGGTATTTAGCTGTTATTCTCCTCCTAATGGATCATGCCCACAGCTTCAGAGAGCCATCACAATCAACACTGCCTCTTGATGCTTCCATGACACCAGTACTCCCTTTCAGACAGAAATAGTCTATCACTATCTATACTATCATCAAGGTTAAACTACTGCAATGCATTGTATGTGTTGTTGTTTTGAGGCAAAAGATGGCACATAAATAAAGATAATAATGCTATTCTTTGGAAACTGCAATTGGTTCTAAGAATGAGATTAGAATGGGAGTAGACTCATTCAATTATATGGCATGCAGCCTTTGTTATTTCAAACTTGCTCACTCCAAAGCATCTAAATTATTGCAATACCTTAATCTTACTTTCACAGTCCTTTTTGGCTTTGTGTTTTTAAAGTTTGACGCAATATATGTTAAACTTGCAATTGCCACATAATTCCTACACATCATTTTCAAAACCAATAATATCCTTTTACAGAGCATATACGGAGTATTTTTAAAAACAACATGGGCACAGTATGATAGGATTTCTTTGTTTTTTACAGAGCTTCCTGTCAGTTCCTGTGGGTAAGAGTCAGCAGCCCAGCAGGTGTGGAAGTCAAGAAACACATTTACCTCAACTGAGTACTCACTACCATGGAATTTAATATGTCTCAAAGTTGAAAGAAGACTGAAGTTTTTAGTTGGGGGGATATTAATATGCACTGTTAGAGAAAACAGGTGTCCTTTTGCTATAAGTCTAATTTTATTCTTCTCTCTAGATAATGTGGAATAAATCAACTGCCAAATTATAAAAAGACACGTAGAAGTTTGAATAAAACAGGATCAAATCAACTACATTGAGCAAGGTTCAAATGTTGCTGGGCCTGTAGGCCTGTATCTTTAAGGCAAGTGGTGGCAAACCTGTGGCTTTTGAGATGTTGATTTACTCCAACTCTCAAGAGCCCAACCAGCCTGGCCAAAGGTGGGACGCAATGGATGTTGCAGTTTAACAATGTCTGGAGAACCACAAGTAATCTCTCCTGGTTCTGCTTCTGCTTTTTCCAAGTCTTCTGATTTCAACTGATGTCTCTCTCTCTCCCTCCCTCTCTCTCTCTCTCTCTCTGTATGGGTATAGCTAATATCTATAATTTACCAGAAAGTACTTTAGTGTCAAGTGGAAATAGTGTAAAAGATCCAAATATGACAGCAGGTCTACTTACTCGCCATGCTTTTATTTACCTCTGCTCATTGACCTGTCTCATATATTCTGAGATGGTTTACTTACCTCTACTTTGCAGCTCTGTTCCCCATAAATAGTGCAACTTGTTATGCCAATAACTCTTGCCTGCCAGGAAAATTAACTATAATGCCAGTTCCCACTCCTTCTGTTCTCCCTGGGTAAAAGCCTGTGATGACAAGAATTATAGAGCAGATGCAGAAATTTAAGCATGCATTCAAATCCCTTATCTTTTACTATTCAAATGCAATTATGAAGTGTGTTTCTTTTGCATTTAATTAGAGAGTAGAACAGATGGTGAAAGCTTAGTATAAACTGATGTGTCCATTAAAGTAATTTGTGCTGTACAGAGAGATAGGCCAAAACTCTGTTACCTGTCTGATTCCAGAGGCTTACTCCTCAGTGCATTGGGCTAGGGGATGTCAAGAACCCAAAGAGGTTACCAGCAAACTCTTAACTAGTAAAGGAAATACATCCTATTCTATTGGTCGCTAGCTTTGAAAAGAATTGACTGTTTATCCTGAAAGTGATTGTGGAATGGTGATAGTTGGCTGACTCTCCCCTACATACACTTGACTACAAAATGCTGTCAAAAAGTAACTTTGTTCATCGCCAGAAATTAATCTGGCTCATTTTTAAAGAGAGGGTTATAAAGGACATTGAGAGTGACTGTGGGTTTTTTCAAGGTGGGGATATAACTTGATGTTTATGGACATTGTGACCCTCTCCACAGGATGGGAAAGAGGGATTTCAAAACTGAATGGCCACTTTCCATTGGACATTGGGAGACTGGAGAGATAGAAGGAGACTTGTTCTAAAGATGAATGTTTCCTCACCAGCTATTTTGTAACAAAGTTAGTTATAGAATGCTAGTGCTTGAGACTCAGCTTGGGATGTAACAGTCATATATGATATATAATATGATATGATATGATATGATATGATATGATAGGAAAGGCTAACCAAATGTCACAGTGTGGAGTATCTTGTTTTGAGTTCAAGCTGGCTGCCCTTTTCTAGCAAGGAAAAGGCTTTTTTACCTGTTAAGTTCATTTTAAAAAGATATATTCAATTCCAAGCTGGAATATAAACTAAATATAAGAACGAGCAAATATGATTGACCATATCATAGGACAGGAGTAGAGGGACTGCATGGCCAAGGAAGACCATCAGTGCTGGCCCAACCATTGGGCATAATGAGGCAATTGCTGCAGGCAGCAGAATCTAGGTGCTATGAATTGTGTATTATTTTTGTTGCTTGTGAGATTTTCCATCTCATTGGCCAAAACAATGGGACTTGACTTCTGCAGTTAACTCTATTTGGTGATCTACATCAGGCATCAAAACATCTTGAACCAGCTCAGCAATCATGTACTACGGAATTGAATGGAATTGTTATGATCACAATATACCACCCTCCCATTGTGTATACTAGGGTCTCCAGTTTCAATTCATCTTGTAGTGTCGTTCTGTTTTGGATCATTATTTCACTGTCCCCCAATTCATTTGCATTCATTCAATTTACTACCATTTCAAGTTTTCATAATATAATTTTTATTTTAGAAACTGTCATTCCACTGTTTGTAGCAGTCTAAAACCTGAATGCAAGCAGTCTTGATTTGCTGCTTTACTACATCAGAGGGATATTTGTGGATTGTGTAGAAACACAACCCTTTTCATTTAAGTGACTAAAGCAAAATGACACTATCTCATCTATTAAGTTTAGTCTTTCAGTGTCTTCAATCATAAAGATTTTGGTTAGTGGAAAAGATAATTTTGATGTTCTTTAACCACACAGGGTCAGAACAGTGGTGATGAGTGTATTTCAGTCCTGAGTAATCTTTTACAAGAGAACTGATTACACTGGACCCTTAGTATCTGCTAGGGTTTGGTTCCAGGATTCCCCATGAATGCCAAAATTTGCAGATTCTCAAGTCCAATTATGTACAGTGGTGTAGTAAAATGGCATCCCTTATATAAAATAGTAAAATAAAAGTTTGCTTTTTGGATTTTTTAAAAATAGTTTTAAGCTGTGGGTGGTTGAATCCATGGATATAGAATCTGCAGATATGGAGGACTGACTGTCTTTACTTTCAAGCCCACAATCAACTGAATACACCACCATTGTAAGGGACATCATTTAGGAGACATAGCGTTGCATAACAGGACCGCTAAATTTTGGAACACAGATTTTACTACCATATTCATGAGTGAAATGTGAACACAGTTTCACTTAAAGGAAGGAAAGAATGAAGAAAGGGCAACAAGGAATAAAGAAGAAAAGATTCACCAATACATAAATATTGGAGATATAGGCTGGCAGTGAAACAAGCATTTCATCAAAAAGGTGAGGAGGAATTTGAAAGCAGAAAAACCTCTGAGACAGACAATTTGACAGCTTCTGATGAGCAGGTTGCAATTGGTATCTAAAAATTAGTCTTTGACAGTATTTGACAGCTGACAACCAAAAGCAGCAGTATTTGAATTGACACCTATGATGTAAAACATTTAGTAAAGGTTGGCATTTTTACATATAGTCATCCAGTTAATTAAAGATCTTCTTAAACATATGCCAAAATAAAATGAAACCAAACATACCTTGGATATTGTACTCAAATTCAAATTTTGAACATGAACTTTTATATATTTTGTCTGTTTGCCTGCCTATCTATCTGTCTGTCTAGATACTGGAAAATGTGGTTCAGTTCTAGAAAACTAACCAGAAGCTTTAAAGTATGATTGACTTTCAAAAGATAAATTGTGTGTGTAGCATGTGATTGTGCATATCTGTGTCCAAACCAGACATCATTTTCAGTTGGTATTTAATCTTAATTTTTTTTTTAAGAACAAAAAGGAAGATTACATCAGAGGCCTTGTACTGGTTCCACAAAAGTAGTTGCTTTCTACCTACTGATGTTGTACTACAAATGACTTTAATTTGGTTCAGCCCAATTAATATATATGTGGAATATAAGTACAACATATTACTCAACTGCTTTATTTGAACCCCTGCTTTATGAACTTCATAAATAATAAACTATACCTTGCTCTAACTAAATAACGCTCAGAACCTTTTCAGCCTATTTGGTAAAGAATTAGCAGCTATTCTCTGCGAAGGCTTGGGGCAGACAGACTAATTCAAGCAATCATGCAGATTATTTATCATGCCTAATGTTAATCAGTTTCCATTTCATCTCTGCAAGAGAGAATATTCCTTTGGACATTTTTGTTGGTCTTAGGTATATTTCATGCATTTTTGTTCATTTTTTTTTTAACTGTCAAGCAGATAAAGATGGACAAAAGGAATCCCTTGCAGAATCTTTACAGTGCTACAATTCTACAGTTCTAATATTCCTGCCTGGAGCATTTATTTGTGGGTTTTTTTTTTAAATGGCCCAAAAGCTCAGTATGGGACAAAATATGGGGAGTATTTATTGTACATGAGCAAGATATTTTTGTCCAGTGAGTTCAAACACTAGATTAAGTTGAGAAAAGTAGAATTCTAAACATATAAAGAAATGTGCATCTTTGTGTTTGAGTACTGGTTCTCTTTGCGTAACCAATTAACTTAGTATTTCACTGGGGTGGGGGGTTAGTTGAAATAATCATGCAGATTAAAACAGACTATATGCAGTCCCTGCAACTTCTCTGATTGGAATCATGCACCCTACCAAGGGCTCTTTCATGTGACACAACAGTAGCACTATGATTCTTTAGCTGTCATGGCTGCATCCTATGGCACCCTGTGATTTTTAGTTCACTTAGACACTAGAGCTCTCTGGCTGAGAATTTTTAACATTCCAGTCTAGTCTTCAGATCCCAGGATTCCACAGGATGTTATCATGACAATTAAAATAGAGTCAAAGTACTTTAATCATGTAGTGTGAAAGAGGCCTCAGATTTTATTAGACTGGAATTCCCAGCATACCACCCCAGTACGGCCAATGGAATGCTAGGCTGCACAATTCCCACTCATGATATCAATTAGATGGAGGCTAAATTAGTTGAATTTATTCAAATCCACGAGGCTAAGGTTAAGTCACAACTAACTTGACACACTGGAAGAGGAGATCACTCACCGTTCAACAGGACTAAATTTCTTCCATCCAGTTCAGTGTATATTTATTGAGTATAGATTTGCCTTCTTCTTGTAATAACAATGTGTAAAAAGTTGTCTTAAACTGATGGCAAGGACAGTCTGTTAAAAGGTACCCATGTAGAAGCAGAGTCACTCCGAATATCAGTCCAAAATGAGGAAACATGAGGCCCCTCCCTAAACTGCAAATCCCAGGATTCCATAGGATGTTGAAAGTGGAATAATAACACTATAACAATCTAGTTCAGAAATGGCCATGGACTACACTGAGAGCAGGGGCAGTCATGTACAGACCCTTCAGTATCTTGTATAGATCACAAGCAATATACAGTGACCACTTTTTCAAGGGTCACTTCCAGGCTCTAGAACTGAAAGAGGTCAGATTGGCATGCTCTGTTGTCCTTTTCCTGGCAATCTAAGACTTTTTATTCAGGTCTTTGCAAACAGCCTGGAGATGGGAGCTATGGTGTGCTCTTTATTCTTTATCCTTTACCTGTAACTGTGTAGCACAGATACTTTCTGAATATCTAGTCTCAAGGGAATCTAACTAGGTAGCCCCCCACTATTACCTTCCTCTATTCTTAACAGACTGTACTTTGAGGGCCAAGAAACTTCATCTTCATCCATAATCTTTAGATAACAACATCACAATCACAATTTACATTGAGGGGGAAAATCCTTTATTTATTTATTTTTCCTTGGAATGGACAATATTTCCATTTCAAACTTTTAAAACTTTCCTCTTTTTCCCTGCTACTCCAAGAGGTTTGGTAGGTCAAACCATCTGTAGGTCTCAGTAGCCCAGTTTATAGAATCATACAGTTGGAACAGACCACAAAGACTGCTGAGTCTAACCCCATTCTGGCATACAGGAATACACCATCAAAGCACTCATGATAGATGGCCATTCAGCCTCTGTTTAAAAACCTTCAAAGAAGGAGACTGCACCACATTCCATGGCAGTGTATTCCAAACTGCTCTTACCATCAGGAAGCTTTTCCTAATGTTCAGATGAAATCACTTTTTCTTACGTTTGAAGTCATTGTTCTGTGTCCTAGTCTCTGAAGCAGGAAAAAACAGGCCTGCTTCATCCTCCATATGACATCCCTTCAAATATTTAACATAGCTATCACGTTCCTTCTTAACCTTTTCTTCTCCATGCTGAACATACCTAGTTCCCAAAACCACTCCTCATAGGACATGGTTTCAAGGCCTTCTACCATTTTGATTGTCCTCTCTCGACACATTCCAGCTTGCCCATACCCTTCCTGAACTGTGTTGTAGTGTTCATGAATGCTATGTGTGTGGACAAGGACATGCTTTTGCATGGACAGGCTGGGGCTTACTGAAACATGTTTTTTATTTAAATAAAATAAAAGGTAAACCAGTTTGTGTTCCTGGGAAGTTGTAGGACTACAGCTTCCAGCAGCTCTAATTGGCATAACCAATAATGTCAGAGGCACCCATACTGGAAGGGTCACATTGCTCATCCCTCTGCTAAATGCTCAAAACAAAATGAAAGGATCGTGTAGGCAGAACATCTGTGCCAACCATAGCTCTCAGTTCCTTCACTAGCACTTAAACCATCAATAACCCATCACTGGGAATCATCACTAAAGAGAAGCTTCCTGTTTCCTTTTGTTTACTGTTCCAGGCCTTTATTAGAATATTCCAGTTATTAGAATATTCCAAACATTGCAACTGGTATGCATTTTGGTATGTAATCAGTTTATGCATGTCTGCCTTATTAGGAACATAAGTTTATATTTTCCTAACAACAGCTTTGAGCTGTAGCTGCTGCTGCTTCCTCTCCTTCTCCTCCTCCTCCTGCTTCTTGACACAGAAAAGATTCAGCTGTGCTGTTAAATGTAAGTATTCATATGCCAGGATAACATTTGCCTTTCAGGTTCTTTAAGGTATTGGAATCAAACTTCCAGTTACCTTCCTCCAGAAACCCGTAATAGGCAGGAGAATATCTCTTTTGCCCTATATTATTGCTATTATTTTCTGTTATTTATATATCACCAGCTGTGTAGGATGCTCTTTACAACCAAGCATGAGATACTGCTCTGGGGTTACAGACTTGCTTGATAGATGGTACTTCTCTCTAAAAGAAAAAAAAGAGGCTTGATTCCACTTCAGTTCACTCATGGCAGTATGATCTCACTGTGGCCCTTTCCACAGGACGGCGACCTTCTGGCATGGGGATGTAAGAGGACCGGGACCGCAACAACACTTCTGCATGATGCTATTGTGGTCCCACCCTTCTTTTGTTGCCAGTCAGCACAATCGCAGGGTGTATCATTGACAGAAAAACTCCACCAATGGTCCCTGATCGCTCGAGCCTTCCATTGCAGCTGGCCATGCTTCCTTTCCCACTGCACCATGGGAAGAAGGCCAGCTGCAGTGTAGAAAGAAGGAGCGAGTCCCTTGTGCCCCCTTCCACAGGCAGTCAATTGGGTGTGGAGGGGACTGTTGGGGACACGGTCCCATCCGGGCAGAAGTGCTGCTGGATTGCATCAGGATGATACAGGAGAGCATTGTCATGTGGAAAAGGCCTGTGTTCTCTGCCCTTATGAAGTAGGACTTTCTGCAGAACAAAGCCCCATCATAATATGCTATTTCTTATTTGTTTCTCTACCAGACTAACATTTCAGGATGTATAGACATAAAACACTTTGCAAAAGGGGGGAGGGTTGGATGATTTTTATTCAGAAAATTATTTTGATTGGGGGTCCTCAAGAATCATGGAGCAATGGGAAACACTCCATGACTTGAATGATTGGGTTCTTAGATGCAAATGGAAATGTGTTTCTCTTCCCCCCACCTGAAAAATAAAATGCATTTTGAGGTATCACAATTTTATTAAAAATTCAGAATAAATGTACATTATCAGCTAGGTGACGCAATAAATATGTGTATGTGTGGGAGGCGTGACGGAAAGAATATTCAGCAAAGAGCAGTAGTGATGGGGAGTTCTGCCTAGCTCGAATTAGATTAACTTGTAGACAACTGGAGCTTTTTACTGGCACTGCTCATTTTCTATCCAATCCAACTTGAGCAGTTGTTCATCCTGCTTTTTGGGTTGGGTGAGGCTTCCATTTCATTTTGTTTTTGACAAGAATCTACTAAACTTGGCAAAATTCATATTTCAGATGGAAAGTACTTGAGATCTTTTCTTTCTCAGTGTATCTTTTTTTAAAAAAAAAATTCCTCTGTGTGTTTGTATTTTAAGAAAGGATAGCAAAGAAATCAAAACTGATAGATCTGTTCATCCAAGCCCAGGGGTGAATTCTTAAAAGTGTTGTCTTTAATCACTGTATATTTATGCATGTTGGTGCTTTTTTCTTTTCTTTTGGTCATCTTTAGAGCCAATGGGTAGTATGGACAATATGATTATCTCTCTGCTGAGAATAGCTGTATCCACCGGATTTGGACAATTCAAATGGAGAAAGAATTTCTGCAGTTCATTTCTTGAAGGATTTACTAACATTCTTTTAGGAATGGGGATGCCAATACCCAAAGTTTATAAATTTCTTCATGTAACTGCCTTCATTTTAGTTTTCGGTAATGAGAGATGCACATTCCCGCACATGGACGCACGGACGCACACACTCACAAGGAGGGGGAGAGAGAAAGAATGGAAAGAACTTCATGTTTCAAAAAATCAGAACACTGCCCATCTCAACTTTTTTTCTATCTAACCCTTCTTAATTTTCAGCACATTCTCTCCTTTGCTTCCTGATGTTAATCCTTTTTATCTTCCCTTTGAATTACATTTACAGAAGGAAACTATGGGGAAACTTCTGTTCAAAATGAAAAGTGAAGAAAAGAAGAAAATCAAGTGTCTTGCTCCTCTTTCTTCCAATACCGTATTAGCATGCTAGAGATGAGGGCATGTTGGACTCTGGGAGTTCTAGTTTGTAAACCTCCATTCTCCTCACCAGTCAATCCATTTCACAGCTTCCATAACAATTGCTTTTCTTAAACACCCACACTAATTATAAAAAGCCTTCACATGTTTTCCTTGCTCTAGGACATTTTTCAACCTGAACTTGAGTAGCTAGGAATTAAGGCCAAAATACTAGGCACAATTACCTAGCTATAAGAGTTATTGAAATCCAAGTAAATATGCTTAGAGCAGACTATATGTGAATCAAAGGATTTTTTATCTAAATTCAGACCTGGGGTGGATAGAAGGCAATGCTGAATTCTAAAATCATCAGATCTCATTTCCATGCGAAATGTTATATGTTCCATTCACACACAGAGAAGCAGCAAGAATATACTGAAGGAAATTCTTCCCTTTGGACATGGGGTTATAACAGATGGTGAAACGTACTTCTAATCTATTAGAAGAAAACCTGACATAATATCACCCACTATTTTGTTTCATACATAATAAGGTATTTCTAGGTCTATTGTTAGGACATTCACAGTTCTGCCATGTCCTCCTTTACAATTAATAATTGAGTTCTCTCTCCATCTATCTATTGATTAATCAATCTTTCTATCATTTATCATAATTGTTTAAAATCTTCTTAGATGTGAAGAACTTAAGGTGGTATACAACAATACGAAATGGCAAAATAAATACACTACACAGAATTAGAATATAGAATGTACACTGCCCATGAAACACATACTAGATAGGTATACCATCTTAATTTAGGCAATTTGGCTTAACCGAAGCTGTCATAATTTGGACATATCACAAAAAGTTGCAACTCACTGAAAAAGATGATAATGCTTAGTAAACTGAAAGGCAATAGGTGTGAATTTGCACAATCAAGACCATGGCCTGAGTTTGCAAGACCTGAGCAAGGGGTATTAATAACAGAATGTCTCTCATTCATTGGGTTGCCCCAAGTTGAAGCTGACTTGACAGCAATTAATAAAAACAAGATAGAAAAAAAGTCTGCCAAAACAATGGGTTTTCTTTCAACACTTATTTAACTGTAGAAATTGTTGGAGCTTGTCAAATAACAGAGGAAAATATATTTCATACATAAGAGGAGTAGGCAGCTTGAATGAGTCTAAGAACAACATTTCAGGTTGGGTAAATATTCCGGAGTTGGATGCTGAAGAAGAATGTTCTAAGACTTATGGCGACCCTTTAAAACAAAACAAAACAAAAGCTAAAGACTAGCCTCACAATTTCAGTGAGATCAAAGTGTTCTGTCCTCTGTTTAAAACATGAATACACACACGCACACGCACACGCATACACACACACACACACACACAAAAACCACAACACTTGTTTTATGTGATAACAATTGTTAATCGGAGGCAGAAGGGGAATGGCTGCAGGTGCAGCAGCTGTTGAAGCTCCGTACCCAGTGAGGCACTAAAGAAGTAGGCTGCTTAGAGCCGGCAGATATTGGCTGGAACCCTGTTAGTGACATGCACACACATAAATGGGACTTACATGTGCCTTTTTTTGGATGAAGCGCAAGGTGCTATTCTGTAGCCCTTTGTGTCCTATGCAAAAATCTTACCTCCACACAGCTGCCAAGCCCCAGAAGGAGCTGCTCCTGCTGTTTACCAATAGGGAGGGGAGGAAGAGGGGAATTAGTTTATACAATATAGCTCCAAGAGGAAGAAATAGGAAGGTGCACTCCACTGGTGAGCGCACTCCCATTTCCTTCCTCCTCAAAGTTATTTCTTCATCATCTGTATACCTCCACTTCTCACCAATAAGCACCAGTAGTAACTCATCTTGGACCTTCATAGCTGGGGTGGGGTGGGGAAGGTTTGGGATACTGTTCAAAGGGCTAAAGGATAGCACCTTGCACTCCATCCCCCCAATATATATATATACATATATATATGGGGAAATGGACATGGAATTGCATGGACATAAAACTTGATCCATCATCATCATCATCATCATCATCATCATCATCATCATCATCATCATCAGATCTGCCTGCTTGATGAAGAATCTCAGCCATGGTCTGCCTTTCCACGCCACCACTGTATGACTCTGGAAAAGGTTCAAGTGGTAGTAGAATGCACCAATGGGTATCCAGCCCCAGTGTTTCCCACTTCATCTACCTCTGCAGAGGTAGGGAATGTTCAGACCTTCAAATACTGTCAGCTTGGACTTGCATTGTACTCAGCAAGCATATCTTGTGTTAAGAGATGGTGATAAGATGGTGGAAACTGTAGTTCAACGCCACCTGGAAGGTCACAGATGAAGTTGGAAAGTCCACTCTTTTAGAGAGTGTGCCTTCCTTATTGATTCATCAAGCCTCAATATAAGGAGAAATAACTGCTTAGTTATTCAAGTGGCTGCTAATTATTCCAAAGAAATACTTTTAGTCAGAATTGACAAGACTTCGCATTTTTAAGAAAGTGGTAATTAAGCTTCCTCAGATTTGAGTGTTTCTTTCACTATTTATAGCACGAACCACTTCAACAATTGTATGCGTTTCTTCACCCCACTCCCCCAGGAACAGGAAAAGTTTGGGTCTTCAGGTGTTTTGAACCACAGGCCCTACAAGATCCTTTAGTCTTGAACGTGTTGGTGGGGCTGATGGAAAGTACAGGCTAAAACACATGGAAAGACAAAAGGTTCCCCATCTTTGCATTGTCCCACCATTGTTTTCTGGAAGTAAGCAATGATTTAATGGTACATACGCCTTGCTCTGTGCTGTGCAAGAAAAACATGATTTTAATGTTCATTTGATATTGTTAGAACTTAAGGGCTCAGCTAAGCAGAGGCTCCTATTCATGGAACAAGGAAGGGATGATTTTATCTTTTCCAAGAAGTCCTTCAACTCTCTGGAACAATTTTTTTGTGGTGCAAGAAGCTTCAGGGGAAAGAGGAATTCATCAATATCGCTTTTATTTTTGAACTTTTTCTTTTTCCTTGAATGTCACCTGGGATCCTAGGCTACCACCTTTTACTCAGAAAAAATGCCAAGGAAAAAAAAAATCTAAATCTAAAGACCTGGTGGTGCAGTGGTTAAATGCCAGTACTGCAAGCCACAAGGTTGTGAGTTCGATCCTGCCGGGCTCCAAGGTTGACTCAGCCTTCCATCGTTTGGCAGGTTGTTAAAATGAGTACCCAGCTTGTTGGGGGCATGTATAGAAATGCTTTGAAATACATGCTATTTGTAAGTTGTTCGCTGCCTCGATCCACATGGAGAGGCGGGATACAAATAAATAATAATAAAAATAAATAAAATAAATAAATCTTATTTCTGGGAGTGTGACAAATTATATGGGTGAGTATCCTCACCCAACTCTATCAGTTAGATACTAGTAAGACGAGTCATAAAACATTCATTCCAAAATAAACATCCTCTCACTACATGCCTGTGCTAATTGGTTTTGAAAAATCATGTTTGTACTATTGACATAGTGAAGGTGTTCACCACAGTGGTATATAACATCTCACTTAGCTTCAGACAGAACTTTTGTTAAAGTACAGTAATTTTCTGCAACTGGATCTATAGCTCAAAACAATAATTTGTAGCGACACTCAACATATTGCAGTGTAGCTTCATATATCATATAGATATTTCATTGTTTCTTGGGAGTGAAGTTTTATAGGCCAGTTTTCCAGTGTCGTTGTTTCCCCCTAGAGTTCTTTTTCCTCTAGTCCAAAGTTTATTTTGTTTTTGTTTTTTTTGTTTCATAGCATTGACTGAGCTAAACACTTCACCCCAAAGAATTGCTCCACCCATGCTCTGTCACAATAATGATTTGACATTCCCCTTTCAGACTAGTGAATTTTGCTTTAAAACATTTTTCACAGTGCAGCCAACAATCCTCACTTCCTTGTGAGCCAGCTCCATTGAATGCATTGGAAATTACTTCTGATGAGTTTAACTTTCTATTACATTAAAAAAAAATATATCTCAGATTGTTTCTGTTAAATTCACAAAGAAATGGTGTGGATTTTGGAAAGTTATTTTTAAAAATGTAACCATTCCTACTTTTTAAGTAAATGAGTGTGGGATAACCACATGAAGATTGAAGTGGAGTCACAACACCTTTATCCCACATATATTTCAGTCCTATCTCTTGATACCATCTTGCACTTAAGTATTCTCCATTATTAGAACTCTCTATCATCCAGTGTCCCATTTGTACTGAAGATCTGCATATGAGCAACAAGTTATAAATGATATGGATGAGCCAAAATATGTCTAGATCAGGATGACCAAGATGGTAAAAGGTATAGAAACTAGGCCTTTTGAAGAACAGCTGAGGGAACAGGGTATAGAAACTAGACCTTATGAAGAACAGCTGAGGGAACGGGATATTTTTAGCCTGCAGAAAGTAGACTGAAAGGTAGTATGATAGTCACCTATATAAATACATATACAGTAGAGTCTCGATTATCCGACATAAACGGGCGGACCGATAGTCGGATAGCTGAAAATGTCGGATAATCCGGAGGGTCTAAGAAAAGCCTTGAAATCACTACGAATTGCAAACAGATTGAAGTTTTATTGCAGTAACAGTAAAAGTAACATTGCAGTAACGTTCCAGCAACAACATTGTAGTGTATAAAACGTTCAGTCCTCTGAAAATTTAAAGAAATCAGTCATCCTTTTCTGCTTTTCCGAAGATTGCCGTTTCTTCGCAGCCATGCCCCCAAGCAGCCGCGACGTCGGATAATCCGGAATGTCGGATTACCGAAGGACGGATAATCGAGACTCTACTGTAACTATAAATATCCAAAAGGCCAACATACAGAAGAGGGAGCAAGCTTGTTTGCTGTAGAAGAAAGGACTCAACCAATGATTTAAAATTACAAAAAGTTAAGCTCTCTGACTTACCAGGCGGCATATTTGCAGCTCAGACTGGTTCTGATGCTGCTGCCCCCTCAACAGTGTCCCCTGGTGTTGTTTGGTTGGTCCTGTCATGCCATGTGGCTTCCCAGCCCTGCTGGGTACTTCCTCATATTCAGCAGCCTTTGCACAGCTGGGGAAAGCTCTCAGTCAATCAGTTTAAACCTGCTCGTTTGAATTGATTAGCTGCTTCCTCCCAGGCTTCAGGAAGTTTTTCTTCTGGTTTGGGCATTTTTTATTTATTTATTTAGCTGGGCTGTTCTGTCGCTGGAACTCAGTTCTTCTCCACACATCTTTCCTGAGAGTAAGAGCTGTTCAACAGTGGATTAAACTGACTTTGAAGGAACTGGGCTCATCTTCATTGGAGGTTTTTAAACAGCAATTAAATGTTCACCTCTCAGAAGTGATTTAGCAGCAGAAGACTTGCTTGAACTTGATGGCTTGTAGGATCCCTTCCAGTTCTGTGATTCTACCAATTATCCAAATGTGTTCTTATGTTGAAGATGAGACCAGAAGATACAATTCCATACCATCTTCCACTTATTAGCCACGGGCATGGAAGGAGACGTTCATTGTGCTCTTTGACATCATAACTACACTTCTTGGGTGAGATATTTTCTTGGTAGGCCTAGAAATTTACTTTCTGAATCATATGAGAAGAAAGGAAAAATTACAGGAGACAGAATATTTCTTGGCTTTTTATTATGCAAACATTGCCCGGCTGAAGCACAAGGTTTCATAGATTTACAATAGGGTTCTTTGTTTCTCCATTGGGGGCCATTTTAGGCATCCTGGATCCCACCTAGGCCCCAATCTGTACTGGAACCGAAATTCTGTAGCATAATAACAACTGGAAGTGGTGGAGAAAAGACTGCTGAAAAAAAAGTTTCAGGCCAAAATGAGGGGCCACACTCAATCTGCTCTGCCGATTATAAGCTACCATGATACCACTCTACCAGAATTCAACAGCAAGAGTGGGGGTTGCAGTGATCACAAAAATCATCCAGGGAGCCATCTGTGGCTTTGTATGTTGCCTGCCCCCTACTGTAACACAAAAAAGAGGACTGCAGCATATAATCTGGTTTCAAACTTTTATGCAATTTTTGCAAACATCATGATGTTTTCACTTGGTGAACTTGATGACTCACGGTCCTTAAATAGGCTCCAATTAAAGAAGATTGAAGCTGATGATTATGCAACACTCACA
This sequence comes from Ctenosaura bakeri, assembly GCA_948474755.1. Lineage (NCBI taxonomy): Eukaryota > Metazoa > Chordata > Lepidosauria > Squamata > Iguanidae > Ctenosaura > Ctenosaura bakeri. The sequence goes on from CAOLHI010001761.1 coordinate 135,744, forward strand.
GCTCTGGTCTCACTTGAGGAAAATAAGGAAGTAATCAGAGTACTCTCATTTGCGTAATTATTGCTCTTGCTGATGGATTCCACATTTACCATGGCAGAATATCAGCCTGAAGTTCAGTCGAGCTGAGCAATCTGGAAGACTATCCCAGTCAGAACTGAAGTACATGTTTTTTCCTGATGTTCAGTGGAAAACTGAACAATAAGTTATAGAAGCAGGTATATGTAGCTGGAATATTTGGAAGTGTACTGGTTGGAGCCTGTTATTTATTTCCTCACTTTGAACTGAGTGTCTTGAAGAGACATTTTAGAGCTTACAATTGAACTAGATTTTTCATTGCCTATAGGTCTTGAACAATTAATAGGGCAATTTTGTTACTGAGCTTGGGGAGCTTTGATGTTGGAGCTTCTGAAGTGATGGCTTCATGATAACAGAATGGAAACAGTTGCGTAGTGACAGCGGGGATAGGGGCAGTTCACCCCCAGTGGCAATGTTTTGGGGGCGTCCCAGCTTGTAGTCACACCCCCACGCACTGTGGCCGTGCCTTCATGCACTGAGGCCACACCCCCACACACTTTGGACACACCTCCTCCACACACACCAAGCTCCACCACTGAATTGAAGTAAGAAAGAAGTGGAACATTTTCTGTTTTCCTCTAATTTCTTCCTCTAATCAGCCCCACTTTATTGAAAACCATAGAAATGAATTGAACTGTGTCAGCTGTGAGAGAGGTGTAGGTTTGATACATCTTTGTGGGCATATTTAAGAGTCGGGTGAGGCTTTGGACTTACTGTGATGCCTGCTGTATCCACTGCCTTGGCCACAACATTCTTTTTTACACTCCTTTCTGAGATCCAAGCTTTGACATTAGAGAGGGAACAGTTGCAGAGACCAGTATGTTGTATTTATATTGGATCAAAGGGAAGCTTCTTCTCTAGTGTGTAAGGTTTCTCTGTGTAAACACACAGAGAGTTTTCTGTTTTTACTTTGTGTCATGAAATTTTTAAAAAACCTATTTTTTACATTGTATTTCATGAGCCAGGAAAGACCATCATATGAACACTTGAAAGTAGAAAGTTAAAAAAGATTATGTTGCTTATAATTAATACATTTTTGAATAATGAAGGCCAGTATCATTATTTTTTAAGATTTTATCAAGTGGTGGAGCTATGGGGAGGGGGTAAAGGCAACATCCCCCAAATAATATTTGAATGATCAAGGACGAGCACCACTACATACACAGATAACAACATGCATGGATAAGAAAATGGCCACAACTTTATTGGCTACAGTTGCTGATGGGGTTGGACCACACATGGGTCCAGATCCAGGCACTGACCAACCTGTCTGTTAACCAATGAGAATGATCTACCAGGCCACTGCTGGAACCTTTGAGGTGACAGGAAAGGGATCCACCCTGGGAAGGTACCCTAGTGTGGTATCCCTGCCACAGGGGGGTTCCACCTCCTAGTACCCACCCAAGCCAGGCACTCCCATTCTGATGCCACAACCCCATGTCCCTTAAGGAGACCCCCCAATTCCTATCAATGCCTGATAGAAATCAGTAACTGCTGTCCTGGATCAAGGGCCCATGCCACCCCCTTCCCCCCAAACTTGTGACAGAAAATAAAAACTGCACAAATAAACCTGCATCAAGCCTGAAAATGGGGGGGGTATGGTGTTGCTAGAAGTGAACTGGCAGCTACATTGACATCACTGACTATATGTACCCACAAGACTGACTGCCATTGTTCACTCCGTCCAGACTCTGTCAGCCAATGAACTCAAAGCTAGGTTTGAATTCATTGACTGCCAGCAATAATCAATCTCAAGCCATGCATCCCCACGCAGGATCCTGGGAAAGAAACAAGCAGCAAGACGGAGGGCAGACAAAATCCTTGTGGCCATCCTACCCCTCAACAGCACCACATGGTAAGTCACACTGTGAACTTTTCTGCAGTTCCCAAATTTCTAGCATTGCAGAGAATGATGTTAAACTTTTCACACCTAGAACTTACATATTTGGTCTGTTCACATCCCCTTGGTGAAGTTGTTTTGGATGTCCAAATGTGTTTGTAAATGCTCAGCTTAGATTTTAAATTACTTCAATGCCAGAAATTTGGAGACCGAAGGAAAATTTCATGGGTGGAGAGAATTCATTCTCTGTTGTGCAATGTCCTCATTTCAGCCCCTGTCCTTTTGCATTATAAGTTACTGCAATACTTTATTGGAAAAATATTACTTTTGGAAGGAATTTGGTAAGGTTTGGGAGTGATTTGAGACAAATTTAATATAGTTAATTTAAAAAAACATGTTCATAATATGTTAATAAAATGAGTAATGATTGAAGATAACAATAGTATGTTATTGCTGGGGAGCGAGTGGGTGCAAACAAAGTTTTAACATGTTACTTTTCCAAGTTATGTTGAAAGCTTTGTGTTATGCTCCTTTTCTCAGTAGTTGATATTTGGGTACAGAATGGATATTCCTTTCTTTTCTTAAAAATTTTAAGGAAACTAAAGGCTGAGATCATGTATCAGAATCTGGCTCATACAATACATCTCTTCTCTGTCCTCCCATAGGACACATCTTCCTCCAGATACCTCCCAACATGGCTAAGCAGTGGCCAATGGAGAATGATGGACAGCTGAGAGTTATCTGTCTAGAATCAACAAAAATATTGCCTTCCAGGACCTCTACAGGGCACATGGGAGGTCCCAGAGAATATCTTTATCATGTTGGTAGCAGTAAAAAGTTTTCCAAGCATTTAGTGTTTTGTTTCTGAATTCCTAAGCAATTTGAAACATGCCATTCTGTCTTCTTGCAAGAACTGTCTCACAAGTCAATTAGACAACTGGCTGGGAACATGCATTTGTTCACAGAAAGAATGACACCAATGTTAGAATGATCTGCTCTCTGTTCCTCTGTCTTATAATTTATATTAAGTATTAACAGTATCTTGTACATTTTTTCTCTCTTTGAAAGCTCTATAACAATGCTTATGTCCAAATGATCAGACTACTGTTGCAGCCAGGCTGACAGCAGGGGCTGAGAAGATGTTCCTTCTTGGCCAAGAGTAATTTGTGTGTGTGTATGTGTTGGATAGAAATGCTGTGACATTTGCCCCAGTTAAAAAATACATCTGATGAGCATGTGGGATACACCTGGGGAATGACTTGGCAAATCATGATGTAATCCCTAGGGGACAGTAAGGATGAGTCATGGTAATGTGAAATCATGGCAAGGGGTTGCATCAGCCATTGTCCCTAGCTGATGAGCAATCAGCAGGTGTGTATAAAAGAGGTGAACTCAGACAGTGTCTTTCTCTGACTATTCTCTGACTCTCTGACACTGAATTTCTGTCCGAGTGAACCTCTGCCTGATGTGTCTGTGATGCTGGACCTATGACTGAGGATCTGCGTATCCTGCTTGTACAGACGTGCATATATTGGAACTTGAAGATTAAAAGCCTCCAGGTATTTTTGAATGACAACTCTGTGTGTTAGAGTTACTAACCAGTGGGTAGAGTGGGGTCAGAGCTGACGCTGTATGTTACACTCTGCTGCTGCTCATGCTTGTTGCTGTTTTGATAGTCTGCTGTATGTTTAATGCTTGCCTTTGGGACACATTTTGTTCAGAGCGCAGTAGTTCCAGGGAGGATTTTGTGCTAGGTGCTGTAAATCAATCTCCCGACAGTACGTGTGTGTGTTACTCCTTTCCAACCTGATTCAGGGCCGAATTTCAGCTGTGTGATTCTACCTATGAAAGAAGGGTGGACTGGTATTTCAGTGACACTCAGCAATGCATCTGCCTATAGTTACATAGCCAGATGCTTCTAGATCACCCCCTACTCTCCACCAGCTACTATGTGATCACAATGGAGAGGAAGTAGCATGAAAAGAGTTGCTTTTCAGGAGTTTGGGTTGTGGCACAAGGAAGGTAAAGTATTCTGACCTCCAAAACAACAGCAACAAAGGTGCGTGCAGGTTTAAGTTTGGATTAGGCCTGCATATGTAACTAATAGGATGTCAGTAATAAGTCTTTAATATGACATTAAAAACATTAAGAATCTGTGGTATAATTGCCTAGCTTTGAAACAAGTACAAATCAAGGTTTTCGAAGCATGAAATGTTTAAAAATAAGACGCATAATTGGAACAAATTGCTAATTATGGCCTGGATAATCTTAGTTCACAGTGCTTATCAGTTTGGAAGTTAAATTGAGTCCCCTTCAGAAATACTGATTTCTGTATAAAATAAGACGGCCCCAAGCTATGCAGAAGCTATTCATGTGTTTATATATTAGAATAAATATACATTCCAAAAAAACCCTCAAATGACCCTGCAAAGACCTATGAGCTTGTCCAGGCTCTGAAGAATCCAAATGCTGGGTAAACAGAGTGGGTCTACATCACTGGTCCATAGTTGAGAGTACATGAGAGTTGAATATTGGGATGTCACTTGAGCTATTATCCCATCCCTTCATCCCTCCCTTCACTGTCTGAACAGGAGTGTAATTATTTAATCTTGTTCTCAGAGGAAGCAATGCGTAGTTTTATCAAATTTTTCTCCTGCTTCAAGGAAGCCTTCCTAAACTCAAATTTGTCAAGTTTGGGATTATTCTTTGAAATAATTGCATATAGCATTTTTGCACAGAAAACCACATTTTCTGCACAGGGAACATATTTTTCTGTTCATAAAATAATATTTCTGCTGTTATAAATATAATTCTGCATCCTGGGCAGAAAATGTGGTAGTTGGAGACTTCCTCTGCATAAAATATGCCTATTTTTGTTTCCACGAGGGTAGAAGATAGCACTTTTTATACAAGAAACAGCAGAACTATTATTTTCTGTGCAAAGAAATCTGTTTCCTATATAATTTTGGTGCACAGTAAGTCCCCAACCTGAAAAGATTCTCACCAATCAGCTTTCTTCTTGTTAGGGTTTCCTGACACTCAGAAACTATGTTCTTTAACAATTTTTTTTTTGAATTTTTAAAAAATATTCTTTCCATTCCTATTGCAGACTGACTGAAGACCTAGAAAAGAGCACACTTGCAGGTGTTGGTGTGGTGGGCTGAAAAGACCATTGCCTGTTCCTTTTTTTCTGTCTGATCTGAGTGAAACAGCACAATGAAATACCACATTTGAGATGGAAATCATAAATTAAAAGAATGGGGGTGGAAGAGAAATTATTTTAATGCAGTCTTCACTTTCTGAATTAAGAATGAAAAAAATAACCAATGAAAAAGCAGTTATCCTTTGCTAGACACACCTCTCTGAATGTTGCAACTGAGTTTGCCAATGCCTGTAACCATGTTTATATCATGGAAAACGTGCACAAAATGCAATATGAGCGAGAACAATGTACAATGACCATGCAATCAGAAAAAAAATGACTGCAAAAATGCATACCAGGTGAAAGGCACATGGAAATGCATGCGTATGTCTTGTTGAGATTTTTTTTAAAAAAAAATCACAAACTGATGCAGAAACAGGATGGAAAAAAATGAAGATCGGAAATGTAAGACTGCAACAGCACTAAACTGTCAGAAATTGAAACTTGACAGCACCATCCTAGATGAGATTGGTAACATTACAATCGCATATAGATGTATAGCTGAAATTTTTATATATCTGTACATTTCTGTGGGCACAGCTTGCTTAAATCGACCTCTGAAGCATTTCTTCTTTGCTTCAAGTGCTTTTTTATTCCACTTCTTTCTTGAATGCTTTTTAATCTTAACATATTCACCCACTCCAATGCCTGCTGCCCACTTGTGGCTATTTACAGCTGATGTCAAGTTACGACCAAAGAAGTCTTCACTGCTAAACTTATGCTTGAAGTTATGTTTAAAACCACAAAATTTCATATTTCTTCTCCCTGTATTCTTTCTTTTGGTTTTACTCAAATACTGCAGCTTTCCACAGCAAACCCCTGGAATAATAATTCAAAAGAAAACCAAACCAAAGCCTTGACAAGTACATAAAGCAGAACAATTCAGTTTAACAAACTACATGCAACCATCGTTGCATGACAAGTGTTCCCGTAGTGTTTTCATTCTAAACAGTGGTTCCTGACTCTTACCTATTTAGATATTCACCGTACATAGAAAATGGTGATTCCTTTGGCTCAATATTTTTTTCAATATTCCTTGTGTTAATTTGGTAAGTTCATTTTGGTTTGGGAAATGCAAAGGAACTGAGCTATATAAAATTAGGCAGTATGTACCAGTACATTGCCAGAATAACAGAGTGTAATGGGGGAAAATACACAAACCTGCTACTCTTAAAAGTGTCATTGCTGAGAAAATGAATGCAAAAAAAGCAGACTGTCTGCATTTCCTTCTCCTATGTGACTAACTGGGGAATTTTGATTTGTTCACTCACTAACCATGCAGATATCATATTATTCTTGGCAGAATTTTTATAGAGCTGCTGCTATGGGCCAAGTTCCCCCTACTTTTCAGATTGTGTTCTTGTTGTCAGATATCTGCTTCTTTTTATACAGCAACCTTCTAGCAGAGTCTTTATTTATAAAAATATAAACCTCAAGAATCAGAAACCAGGCTACTCAAGGTATTTAAGATGGGCAAAAAAAGTGGAAGAAGTGGAGCTTATTTCACAAATATTTCTGAACAGCTTGGAACCAGGTTGTCTAAATCTTTTCCAGTGCAAACCTGTTTAAGTATTAAGATCTTTTTATGTCTCAGCAATTTCAGAAACCAGTTCAAGAAAGATATGTTGTTGTTGTCATCGTCAATTGCTGTTAAATCAACTTCAGCTTATGGTGACCCTATGGATGAGACTCTTTCAAGTCACTTTGTTAGCAATGGTCTTGCTCAGATCCTGAAAAGGCAGGGCTATGGCTTCCTTGATTGAGTCTATCCACCTGTAACATGGTCTTTCTGTTTTCTTACTACCTTCTTCTTACTAAGCATTATTGTCTTTTCTCCTGAGTCATGTCTTCTCATGATCTCTCCAAAGTATGACAGTGCCAGTTTAGCTATCTTGTCTTGAATAAATAGTTTAGGCTGATGGGGCCCACTTATTTCTCTCTTTTGGCAGTCAGGATTATCCGTAGAACTGTCCTCCAGCACCACATTTCAAATGAGTTGATTCTCTTCCTTTCTGCTTTCTTTTCTGAGTCTTTCAATCAACACACTCAAGCTCTGGAACTCCGTCTTCATAGAGGCCTATCTAATTCATTTTTAAATGGCCTTCTCCCAGCAGCTGAATACTTTCTTGTTCAGACAGGTCTTTGGCATTTCCACTGCATATGTTTTGTGACTGTAGCTCACAATATGTAGACAGAGAGAAAGAGGGAGAGAAAGAGAGATTGGGAGAGAAGGAAAGGGAGTAAGTTTAGTTAGCTTGGCGGCTGATTTAGTTTGCTTTCGTTTTCAACTGCTTGTTTAGTCCAAGATCCAACAAGCACACTGATAGAGCTCAATTAAGTAGTAGTCAGAGAGGTAGAAGTTGCATCCTCTTCCTGACTTCCTCTCTGGGTACACGAGAGCAGCCAGCAGGCTTGTGACAAAGTTTTGTGATCCTCCAAACAACAATCAGTTGATATGTTTTGACTGTTCTGGATATTTTTGTACACCTGAGGAAGAAGGAACACCCTTGTAAGACTACTGTCTGAGTATGACTGTGTTTCCTTTTCCTTTTCCTTTTTTTTAAAGGGAAGGTGTCACTGGAAAGTTTTTGTAGATTTTGAGGGTAGATTGCTACTATATGCATATGGAGCTCTGGGAGCCACCAGTTTTCCTTCTAGGAAATCGTACTAAGAAACATGTGGTTTAACATCTGGGACAAAGTGGAAAAGGGAGATAACACTTCCATTCAGCCTTCTCTGACTGATTTACTGCCCTGTTTGCCTGGCTTTCCCCTGAAAAGCCTCCAGAGCTTGAACATTTCTTATAACTTGGAATATCCTAACCAGCAGCAGTGGTTTCCCACATCACCTTCTTGGTTCTGAAAGTCTTCCAAGCTAGTGTTGTAGCTAAGATTTAAAGGGGAGCTAGGAAAAGTTTCCTTAATTCAGCAAATCCCATATGCTAAATCCACAATGTAAGACATATTGTGAATTTATATGTAGACTAGCATATATACCCGGTGTTGCCTGAGATTTTATTTTCTCATAGGTAATACTTGTTAGAAAGATTTGAGATCTTGTGTCTCTAATTCTCCACACTGTCTTGTCCAGTACTTATAACTTTTCCTCATATTCCCCAATCCAATCTGTATTCAGAGTTATTAACATACAGAGGCTGGGTTCCTGAGGGAATACACTGCCTTCCTCCTCCTTGCTGCTAGGTCTCATCTCCATAGCAACCAGTCAGGCCCAAGAGCTCTCTGGCTGAGAATTCTGAAAGCCCCTCCGTAAACTGCAAACCCCAGAATTCCATAGAATCTTCTCAGGCAGCCAATCATCTGAGGTCTTTGCCTCACACAGCCAATCATATAAGGTCAGGTCTTTGCCTGACACAAACAAACACACAAACTTTGACTTGTTCATATTAGTAGATAGTGCTTCTTTTGATGTGAAAAACACAGCTTGCGAAAGTTTTCTTTGTTGGACAGCTCTTTTCTCTTCATTCACAATATTGGCCTACAGCCTGGAAGGGGTGTGTGTGAGAGAGACAGAGAGGAAGAATAGACAGAGGTGGCAGTTAGAAAAATGTTGCTTTTGTTGTGAAAAATCATAGCTTGGAAAATGTCTTTTTGTTGGACTACATCTCCCATCATCCCATTGTTAATCCACACTTAGAGAGATTTTGTGGATGCATATATATGTGTAAAGCAGAAATTGAGAAAGTTAATATGCTCTGTGCAAATGTTTTCGCTTGTGCCGTATCTGCCAATCCCAACCTAGCCTGTTGAATTAAAGGAGGACTTGGTTGGCTGTCAGGCATCTGTGGTGGCTCCTACAAATGGTAAGTCTGTTTTGTCTTGGCTGGACTAGAGTGTAGTATGGCCTTGCAAGAAGTTTCTATGGGAATTAATAAACAGGCATTCCTTTCCTCTGTAGGCACCACAGTACTATGCTTTGGAATAATTAAAAGAGTGACAGCTAAGTCACCTTCATTGGTATTATTCAAAAGTTGGGCAGAAAAAAAGAAACCCTTCATTTACATCAACATAAGAGAGATTGTAGACGGGTTCAAATGTTATCAAAATTCTCTTTATGTGATGATATACTGGAAAGCCATTCTACAGCAAGCATATCAATACTGTGAGGGTGTATGTAGAAGCTGCCTCAGAGAAAATCTAATAGCTCTCTATATGAACTCCATCTACTATTGTTTATTCTGTTATAAGATATTTGCAGCATGATTGGTATGCTTCACAGTTACTGCTGAATTTTCCCCAGAATCATTTATGTTTTTTCCTCCCTACCAATTTTTCTTACTTTTATGATTCTCTGCTATTAGACTGAGTCAAACTCTTCTTTAAAGCTGTATGTTTCTTGTACAAAATTATCAAAAGAAAGTTTAAGAAGTTCAGGTTAATTATTTTTTTCTGAGAATTCATAAACTGAAATAATTGTGCAGGCTGTTAAAAGACACTGTTTTGTTACAAACAGTGGGTAGCATATTGGTAGCGTATGATTTCTGGTCAATGTGTTATATCTTCTCAATAATAAGGGATTTCGCAAGAACAGGCTCAACTGCCCGATTTGACTCCAAGGGCACTCCTTCCTGATCAGCCAAATCACTGCCAGAGATTTCCAGGAGTGCAGATAAAGGCTCATTTTCTATATCCAAAGCCAAGAAACTGTGCAGCAGAAATGGCAAACACTATGTTCAAGTTTGGGATACTCACAGTTTCTCCACAGACAAACAATTCATCAATCTTGAGCAATTTGGAGGCCTTGTTATGCCTAGCTGTCCCTGGGCTTGTTCTAGAGTGTTTTTTATTGCTCATTTAAAGATTATCACCAATTGTCACAAGGGAGAAAAAGCAAATTCAAACCAGTAAAGTATTGTATTCCCAAAGATTTGTGGTTCTTAGCATCTGATTCCAATCTGGAAGAGTCACTAGCAGAGTGGTCAGTAATAAATCCAAAAACTAGTGTAAACAGGCAAAGCAAAGTTTCCAAAACACTGCAAGGGAAGAGGAGAAGATGCTGCCCAGCGCTGAAATGCAATAGTCAAATAAAAGACCAAACAAGGGCAGGATGGGGTGGGGGGAGTATCAGAGCTCACTAAAATATGTCCTGTCATGCTGGCACCATCTTGTTTCGCACATCCTCAAATTACATGTGGTCCTCAAGGAATCCAATGAAGGTTTCATTCCCTCAACCCCCAGAATACTTCCCCCAATTTTTTAGGTCCAAATCCATTGAGTTTTGGTTTTAAACTCTCTTAAATTACTTAGGATTGCTTACAGGAGTTCTCCCACCCCGAGAGCACATGAACACACTTAAAAATAAATACCCCCAAAGGCATCCCCTTTGGTCCCAGAGTGGGGCTGGCAAATGTCAGTGTAAGTATAGATGTGTTAATGACAAAATTTGCTTTAATAGTTTCATATTAACATTGAAATATTGCAGGAAAACCTTAAAACTAATTCACGATTAATAAAAAAAATCATTAAATTCTTTCAGAATTACTGAAATGAGCTAGCGTCCCATTCGCCCCTCCCCCAGTAAAAAAACAAAACAAAACACTGTTGGTGTTTGACAACTGAAATATTTAATTTTAAATTTGTCACTGAAAACTTTAATTACAAATTATGAATTAGGGTCGATGTATTATTTTTCATAAAGCTCTGAACAGCAGGTAGAATGTAGTTTCAGGGCTGTACTTGCTGATGCTCCCACCTTATGAGGATATCTGACTAATGGTAGCTAAATCTGTTAAGTTCACTTTCATTTTGTTTCTGAGATTTCCACTGTTATTTTTTTTTATTCACAAACAATAAAACTTAACAATGACAACAACAATCGTACAACCTCAAAAAGGATGGAGTATGTTAAGTTAGTTTAAAAAGAAGACTTTGCATGGAAATTTGCACATTCTTGTATGCATTTATTGTAATACATTAATTTCTATGGATGTCTTTCAAAATTACACTCTCCTCAGTACATAGTCATTTTGTGTACTAGTGGGATTCAAGAATAGAGATATGTAGCATGGCTCTCCTCCTCCTCCTGCCCCGCATCCTCCTCAGGCCAATGAATGGTTCTGATAAGGAGTGTTGAGGAACAAAAAGGGGTAGGCTGAGCATGGAGCGGGGGAGTGAAATGAGACATGTCTAGTAGAACTTCATAGTCTGCCAGTGTGATGCAGAATGTCAGTCACCAGTGAGATGTAATTCTTCCCCCTCCCTGGGGATAGTGCCCTTTATCCTGACATTCTCATGCTAGGATGAACATCTAAGGGAGGTAAGGCTATTCACTAACTGAATCAGCTTTGCTGATCCAAATGTTCATGTTAGTGTGCATGGATGGTGGGGCTTAAATTATCACAGGGGTGTAGCTACAGGGGGAGTGGAAAATGAAGGCCATATGATTTCTGCTCTCCAATAAAATTTTCTCTCAGTCCCCAAATTTAAGCAATTTAAAACATCTATTGAGCATTTAGAAACATAGTTTAGGCATCTGATAAAAAGAGGCAGGCAAAGTTAACAAGAAAATGCAGCAAATCTAAAATCAATGTTTCATTCTCTGCAGTGCTAGAAATTTGAGAACTGAGGGAAAATTTCATTCAGGACAGAATTCTTATTTGGGGAGACATCTCCAAGACCTCTGGGGGTCCTTATGAAGTCCTTGCAGATGACATCCTTCCAGCACATCTGGCTACAAGAAAACAACTAGATGCATCTCCACTGATCCCACCATTCACTAACAACATGGGTGTGTGTGTTGGAGATGGTGAGCATGAAATGTATCTGTGTCTCACACCTGCCACATGACTACATGATACAGGTACATCTCACACTGCAGGATTATAGCCCATATTGGAATTTGTATGCAACACATATGCTCTATATAAATGCACTTATTTTTAGGTGAGTCATATTCATGGCAAATGCTAGATGAAACCAGTTTCCATCATGGTTTGATGACTTTTGAGGTGTTCAGCTTGTGTTGCCAATACAATGAGCCTGAGAAGACATCAATTGGCCCACAAGTTGAAAGGCCAATTGAAATGCTTGTGTCATTTGCTTGGCTTTGTTTCCTCTCCCCTCCCATTATGCTTCACAGGATGTCTTTGCTCCAGATATCTAATGCCTACATGAGGGCAGTACACAGATATGAATTAAGTCCTATGTACCAAATTATGATTCAAACCATTTATGTCAAATTAGTTTCAATTCTGTGGGCCACTTCAAAATAAGGATGTCTTGAATTACTCTAACAGGCAGCTTAAAAAAAAAATGCTTCCATGGAAGGAGTTAATTGGAGGACAGTTCAGTGGATGATTAATATCTCCAGAATGAAGCAGCTGGGCTAAGTTTGCTAGCACATATTAATTAAGGCAATGAGATGGCATAGTGACACTTCTCTTTGATAGAGGCCAAAGGCGACTTTGTATTCTGACAGAAATAGCTACCTTTTCCTTTCTCTGCAATATAATAAACTTCCTCGTTATATCATTGCCTCCTGAAACTATTGTCATAATCCCAACGCGGAAGGGGAAAGCTTCATAAATAGATTCAGAACTCAATGGCATTCTCCTCCAGAGTTTTTTTTAAAACCTGCTTTTGGTGGGGAGAGTTTTATGAAAGCTAACAAGGAAAATCAGAAAGGGGGAATTCAATAAAAGGAGTCAGTAATGAGAGGAGCTATGAAAACGGGAGCCGTATTGTTTTAGTTTCCAGCCTAATAAATCATATTAATTAAAAGAGAGATGTTCAATCTTCTGTTCCTATCAAGCCTACATTTTCTGAGTACAAGAACCTTTAGAAGCTAAGGGAAGATAAATTGAGAAGCCAGGCTAGAAGAAGCAAGGGAGAAAAGGAATAGGGCAAATCCTAATCACACAGGGTTACTAACAATTCCATAAATCATCTGATCTAGTCTGACCTCTGTGGCATCACCTGCAGAAATATTGGTCTGATCTGCATTCACTCCGCTCTGCTTCAAACAAACAACTGAGGGGCAAGGCTGAGCATCATTATCCTTTCAACATCAGTGTTTGGAGAAGTAGCTTTTAAAAAGTGCTTAAAAGATAGAGCACTGATGCCTGCATCTTTGCTGCAGAGTAGATTTCCTCTCCCATAATCCTGTGGGGTTTTTTGGATATGGGCCAGTTTCTAGGTTCTGGCCTAGCCAACTCAAGGGTTCTATTTTGCGGACCAAACAGGGGATGGCGTTTCATCCCAAAAATGGTAGGAAGGTGTCCTCTACGAATTGGTGACCTCCCCATAGCTGCACCACAGCTTTTGTTCCATGGCATCCATGAGATTAAGACACAAGAACATCAAAATTTAAAGACATTCCTATTTCATTACCAGCAAGCAATGCAGTTCTAGTGGACCCAATCCATCAGTCTTCCAACTGTGCTATCTATCTATCTATCTATCTATCTATCTATCTATCTATCTATCTTTTTGTCCTACCTGGAGAAGGCCTCCTCAAACGAGGAAGGGAAAGAGATAACAGGATCCAATCAGAACCAAGGGAGGGAGGATGGCAGCCTTGTTCAATAAGTGGAGCCCAGACCATCACATGTAGCTAAAAGGGAGCTAGAGGATTAGCCATCTCATCTTTTTGAAAAATGGAACTAAAATGGGATGAACAAAAATAAAGATAAGGGCATGTGTATGTGTGCACGTATATCTTCAAGTCACCTTTTGACTTATGGCAATGCCATGAATTTCATAGGAATTTCTTATACAAGAAATACTCAGAGGTGATTTCATGACCTGCCTTAAAAAAGAAATAATGACATAAGGAGGCTAGCTGTGAGTTATAGATGGCTATAAATTAACACTACCAAGGCCATTTCTCTGTAACAAAACAACAGCTCCATTTTCTCTTTGTGGTGCTTGCTCTCTAGCTTCCTGAACTTTAGCTTGTTCCTTTGACTCTTCTTTTTGGTAATTCCCTGAATGACATTTGACCTTATACAGACTGCTTTTTTGTGTCAAGACCTGAACTACTTCAACCACACTTCTGCTGTCACAAAGCATGCTTTATCCTCCATAACATACTTAGTTCACTTTTGAATCCAGGAAGTGCTGATTGTACAAGTTTGGCTACCATTCTATATATGAAACAAGAGCAACCCCTAAGATTTTGGTTATGTTAAGATGCCAGCTTTATTATTTGATGTCTGATAAACAAAGAAATCACCATGAACACATGTGATCTTGTCTGGCTTTGGGCTAAATAGGGTTGGGCGTGGTGAATATTTGGATGAGTGACCACCAGAGAACACTATTGATCACCAGATAGAGCTAGGAAAGTATCCAACCTGAAACCCCAAAAAGCAACTGCCAATCAACACTGGCAGTACTGTGCTGGACAGACCAGTGGTCTATCTCAGCATAAAGCCCCCCACTCTTCTTCTTCCTCTTCTACTTTAAAAAAGGCTTATTCTGTTGCCAAAAATTCAAGTGGATCAGATACCTAGTGAATTTGGAGAGAGTGCTCCAAGTTGGGATGCTATCATTGAAAAGATCCTTTTCCCAATTGCTACCCATCCAATCAAAGAAAATAAGGTTAACCAAGGAAGAACTCTAAATGAAGACCATAGTAAATGTCACAGTCCTTTGCTTTCTTGCACATGATAGATAGATAGATAGATAGATAGATAGATAGATAGATAGATAGAGATATTATGCAAAATATGGTGTCATTCTGTACAGCTACTATTAATTACAATGACAAATGCAGAGGAGGACTTCCATTTAGATTGTTCCTGTAGTGTTTCATGAAGTTCACATTGTTGAATTTAACAAAGCAACAATAAAATATTAACATGCATCCATCTAGATGAACTTTGGTTACTCTTAACCAGCTCTTTGGTTACTCTTAATGCCTTGTTAAATTTTTCAGGGGGTTATGCTCATTATTCTTTTATTCCATACAAAGAACTGAGGGAGGAAAACAGATTGCAAAGAACACTGAAAAGAAGAGAGGGAACATCTCCTTCATGCCATCTGTAATTGTTGTTATTAGAAAAAAAATACTAAAAATGTACATAAAGTAGGAGCAAGCATCCACTTTGCACGCCAGGCAAATCTAGCACCAAGACTGCTAGAAAACATTCCAGACTTTATCCTAGCTAATCTATTGTTACCTACCCCCTAAGAGTGACCTTCTAGAAATCCCCTCTCACCTATCTGTCTTTTAGGCAGCATTTGATGAAACTGACATGTGTGGTAATTCCTTCTAAATGAAACCAGTTTCTTCAAATCCTGCCAAAAATGTTATTTTAACCAAACAAAAATATAGTGACTGGTCCAGTTCACCATGTCGTGTAATGGGAAAATGTACAAAACCTCAAATATTCAGAAATGAAGCCTTTCTTGAAACCCAAGAGAAGACAGGTCATGCTCAAACAGTCCAAATTTGAATTGGCCTCTCTTCTGAAGCATTGAAGTTGTGTCCAGTCTGAATATTAATTTCAGTGCACATGCCAATACAAAACAGAATAGCTTCTAGCATAGCAAAGCTTAATAGTAAACTACCAACATTGCAATTCCCCTCCCACTTCTCTTTCTTGCAGACAAAGTCTATAAATAATGCATTTTTCCTTTGTGTTTGAAAACAAGATGAGTTACTCCACTGTTAGGTAGAAGCATATTTTTCAATAAAAATAAAAATATTAGTGCTGCAGTTCAATTCACATTTAAGTAGGAGTAAGCCCCAGTGCAGTAATGGGACTTACCTTTGAAAAACATGCACAATTGAACCAAGTAATAAAATAGAGAAAGCAATTTATTTAAGTTGCTTTGATGGCTTCCTTCAGTTTTCCCTTTAGGAAGCAGGCAGAGATAGTAACCTATAACCTGAAAGCTTTGTTTAGAAGGAGAAAGGCTGGCTATATTAGATACAGGAATGGACAGAGAAAGATAGTGATAGAATTCAAAAGTGGTAGAATTCAAAGACTTACACCATTGCCGCATGATGATGCTCTCCCTTATTGTCCCATTGCAAACCCAACAGTGTCTTTGCTGGGAAGGAAATGTGATGGGGATGCTCCCCTCCGCACCTGCTGGCTCTCTGTGGAAGGGAGTGCAAACAACATGTGCCTGCCTTCCTCAGTGCAGCTGGATTCTTTCTCATGCTGTGCTGAGGAAGGAAGCACTTCCATTGTGCTTCCTGCCCTTCCACGTGGCAGGTAAGTATGAGAGTGTTGCGCAATCACAGTCACTTAATGGATTTTTTTTTCCTGTTAAGCGAATATCCTGCAATCACGATGCATGAAGATGGGATGGCGGTTGGACCGCAACAACATCATGTGAAAGCACAACCTGCATACCATTGACCATTTCCTCACTAGAATGTTATAGTGCTATTATTCCACTTTCAATGTTCCATGCAATCCTGGGGTTTCCTTTGAGTCCCCTCCCTAAACTGGAAACCGCAGGATTCCACCGGATGTTGAAAGTGGAATAAAAGCACTGTAACTGCATAGCAAAGAAATGGCCCATGGTCATCCCATCCCCATAGCGGAACTTCGATGCCATGTAGAAATGGCCATAGCGATGTTAATTTGGATCAGTATGGAAAGGGATCTTGTAATACCTTTGAGACTAATTAGTAGCAAAAGCTTTTGTTGCCTTCAGTCTTTGTAGACATAAGTTGCATCTGATGAAGTAGACTTACATCTATGAAAGCTTATGCAACCAAGTTCTTTCTCTCAATTACTCTCAAGTGTACTACAAGAACTCCTTCTAAAGCTGTTTGGTTGATTAAACCCTAGCTTTTACTACTATTAGGGCTTGAAAGAAGAAGAAATATGAATATTGAAGTAAAAAGACTCTTCTTCAGATTAAATCAGGTAGTTCTTGATAATTTCTGTACACCTATATGTCTATTCCATTTTATGGAGCTCACCACTTCCCTCTTCCTAACTATGGTCCTAAACCTCATGTATTTGCATGGGACTTATTAGTCTCCCAGAGTCATATACAATACACATGGAATTAGTCCAGCAATATAGGTGTTCTACAACATTGTAGGAATGGAAAAGATATTTGGAAAATATTCTAAGAGAGACAATATCTGCAGTTCAAGACTTCTGTGCAAAATTCATATATTAACCCCCCCCGTGGCTGTTTCCTACACAGAAAATGATACTTCTTCTGTGGAAAAAAAAATTGCAAATTTTGGGCAGAATAAGTCCCCAGTTACAGCATTTTCTGGGCAGAAAACAGCATTTTCTACAATACTGTTTTTCTATAAAAACAGTATTTCTGAGTAGAAATATTATTTTGCATGCAGAAATATTGTTTCCTGCACTAAATTTCCTGCACTAAATTACTTGTTGATTCCTTCAAGAATGAAACTAGTGAAGACATTCAATACAACATTATCACCTGAACTTTGTAAACAAGGTTGTTAAACTTCAACCACTTTCCCTGCAAAGTTTAACAAACAAAAATATCCCAGCAAATACGTGCCATTGGAGCACTTGTCTCAGCTAACACAACGCATTGAGATAAAAATCTTTGCTATTATTTTCCATTGAAACAGTATTGAAATGCTCTGTTTACTAGAAGCCTAATCCCTTCAGGTAGCGGAAGTCAAGATTTCTTCCTTTGCAATGGACACTTGAATTTTTGTTGGAATCATCCTAAATAAAGAGAATAGATTCATTGGAATTTGTCACTGCTAAATTTTTCACTTAAAATTATTGTGGAAGAGGGAGGTATTTCTAGCAATTTCCTTCCAAGGACTTTGAATATGTCTAGTTGTCATGGGAACAACACTCGCTTACTGAACAGTTTGAAGAAACAGGGAATAATTATGGTGAGAAATCCAATAAATTCCAGAAATAGAGCAAATGTCAGTGGAATTGATTTTTTTTTTTGGTTGTTTTTTGTCTACAATAAGATTTTGGTTGATTGATTATATTCACAGTAAGATGGGCTCCATATTTAATGAAATATTTGAAGTCTTTTTAAAATGGCTTTTTACCAATTAACCTACCTTGGATCCCATCCTGACAGAAAGGCAGGGTATACATTTAATAAAATAAGATAAAATAAAATAAGATAAGATAAGATAAAGGTTCAATAAGATTTGTCTACTTCAATAAGCTATTTTTTTTAAAAAAAATCTTTTAAAAAAATATTTTCTTTCCTATCTAAAATCTTCAATTATCCTCGACTCCATCTCTGCTTTCTATTACTTCTCTGTTCTTTTACTCTATTTTAAGTTTTGTGTTTAGGTGGAGCTAGAAATAGCCAAGTACAGGCAGATCATTTCATTTAATTTTTTTAAAGTGTGTACTGCTACAAACAATCCTAAAAAAGAGTTAAGAAAGCTGCAAAACAAATCATAGATAAGGCCTGGAGAAAACATTCAGGTTTTGGATTGGCAAATATATCATTTCTGCTTTCGAAAACATTCATATTTGTGAAGTTTTGTAAATTGTGATAAAAATTGAACTGAAGCAAATTTATTATTCCTCTCTAATTTAGACAACTGAATACATGCACACCTGCCTGGTTAGAAAATAAGTGACTGGATATATATCTGTATTGCCTATATTGTATGAAGTAGCCCTGTATCATTCTGGAATCTAGGCTGGCCTACCCAAAATAGCATGAAAGTAGTTCACAAGTTAGCCATTGATGATTAACTGGAAATTAAAAGCTGTTATCAGCAGCATTGTGAAGCTGAGTCCCAATCTATTCCCTCATCTTAATTGCTGAAAATTGTCCTACTGCTCCACTTTAAAATGCATTATAATTTCAGCAGGAATATATGAAACAATCTCTCTCCAGAAAACCGAAATTACTAAAGATTATGCAGGCAAGACTTGCAAAGTTGTTTATGACAATTCCCAAGAAGGCATGCCTAATAAAGAACATAGTATTTATTTCATTAGCACCATGTATCCCATGACACCTACTTGCTAATAATGTTGACATGCTTTGTTGCTGACAAGCAAAAGTCTCAGTAAACAATGATGGCTAGGGTTGTACTATCAACATGATTAATGGGATCCAATACATGGGAACCTCCAGATGCACAAGTTTCATTAAAATTGATCAATTTGGCATTCAAACAACTGGAGGAAAACGTTCATGGAGATTTCAGCCTTTTCCTATAAGTCATTGGGGAACACATACAAACATACACACACATAGTTGATTTCAAATGATATAGATTCATTGATTTGCACATTAGATTTCATCACTCCAACATTTGTGGAGAAATAAAGGAATGTTTGTAAGTTTTCATTTTCTTTCTTGTAAATATCCACTCAGACATTGATTACACACTCCCAATTATAGGATCAAAGATTGCTTGAGTGCCATAACAATGATACAGGAAAGTCTTTTTGAAAATTAAAATGGCAGCTAGCCCCAGTTATGACCTTTGCTACAGTCAGCAAGTGATAAGAGAGTCAAGTGATTATAAGGCAAAGAGCTGTAGGATACTCATTCCACTTCAATAGCCCTATCACACTATTTTAACACTATTATTCCACTTTAACTGCCATGGTAACATTCTGTGGAATTCCGGGATTTGTAATTTAGTGAAGCACAATAGCTCTCTGGCTGGAAATTCTAACTGCCTCTCCCAGAACTGCAAATCCCAGGATTCCATAGGATGTTGAATGTGGAATGATAGCACTATAACAATGCAGTGTGATGAGGTCCCAAGTCAGTCACACATTATCCAGCAAGAGGAAGGGAGGAATAAGATCCAGGTTGTCAGCCAGTCCAGCAGATATTAGACCAAGCCAGTAATCCAGATAAAAGGAGGCAAGAATGAGTAAGACACAAGGTTGTCAATTGTAGTCAGTTCAAGATCAAGAACATGGGAATGCCAGGAGTACTGCCAGTCACTAAGTAAGAATTGTTGCAAGCAACAAAGACACCAGGGAGCTGCTGGAACACTAGGCAGCTGTCTCTGGACACCAGACACTTAATAAGTCAGCGTTTACTATTTAACAGGTGCTGGGACCTACAAAACTTCTCCTTATCTCTTCTGTGATCTTCAAAGGAGGGAGGTGTTTGGTGTCTGCCATGTTCTACTGCAGATGGTCCCCCTCGCAATTGCTTTAGCTCCCAGCTCTTCAGACATGGAGAGGTTGCCATTATCTGAAGACGTAAACCCCTGGCAATCTGATTCTTTTATGTGTGAGTCTTCAGATTCTAGAGGGTGAGTTATGACAAGTTACTTGGCACTGCTCAGAGGACTGGGCAAGAACACAAATTAAAGAAGGGTGTACAACATGTATTGCTGCCAAATGTGGGAAGTTTCCCAAGGGTGTCAAGTGTTGTATTGCCTTGCTGTGTTTATTGGGGAATCATCTTCTGAAAGGCAGATACTTTTTACAATGCACTTATGTGCTTTGGCCTTTAGGTTACTATATGGCCATTTCAACATTACACTGTTATAGTGCTATTATTCCACTTTCAACATCCTATGCAGTTTAGGGAGGAGCATTTAGAATTCTCAGCCAGAATTCACCTCAGAAAACTACAAACCACAGAATTCCACAGGACGTTGAAAGTGGTATAATAGTGTAGTGTGGAAATGGCCTATGATTCCAAATGTTGTGTGCATGTATTCAAGCTGCCTGTCAATTTATGGCAACCCCATGAATTTCATATGGTTTTCTTAGGCAAGAGATACTCAGAGGGGTTTTTTTCCAGTTCCTTCTTTTGAAATACAGCCTCCAGCACCTGGTATTCATTGACAGTCTCCCACATATTGCATGCTAAGATTCAGAGCAATCCCCCAAATTCTAGAGGTAAAATGTTTTAGGAAGAAACTTCTTTGCAGGGAACAAACTGTAAAAAGGGAAAGAAGATAAGAATGATTGAGAAAAGGAAAGAGGAACATTCTCACATCAGCCTTCAACAAAGTGGTGCCCTCTAGGCTTGTTGAGTTGCATTTCCAATCATCTACAGCTAGCATACCCAAAGACTCTATCACACTACACTATTATAGCACTATTATTCCACTTTAAGTACCACGACAACATCCTGTTGAATCCTGGGGTTTGCAGTTTGGGGTGGTATTTAAAGTTCTCAGCCAGAGAGCTCTTAGGCTTCACAAAATTACAAACTCTAGAATTCCACAGGAAATTTTCATTGCAGTTATAATGGAATAATAGCACTATAACAGTGTAGTGTGGTAGGGGCTGTTGTTGTTAGGGATGATGACAATGTCATCCAGCAGATCTGTAGGGTACCACACTAGACTGTGGAAGACTGTATTGCACCGCTAGCTAGTCACGTTTAACCAGAATAATACTTACAAGTATAATGCTTTTTAATGGTAGTCCAACAAAAGTTAGTTAGTGCAGGATTGTGTCCAGATCAACCTCAGATCAGGCCAGACAACTTAATTAGCCTTAATGTGATTTAATACTCTCATTGCTAATCACCCAATTAGTGCCCCAGACTTCTTTTAACAGAAAAAGTGCTAATCTTCCATTCAGCTTCATCATGGATAATTAGTTGCTTAGTGCTGACAGGTGCTAATCAGAATTTAAACACTTAATTGAATAAGAATAGGCAGCCTGTCCAGAATGAAGGGATGAGATTTGTATAGGGAATCAGAGAAATTTCATTAATGGTAGAATCCTGCACAGTCATTGACTGAATGCGAAGGAACTTACTATACTTTAATAATGACACATAGGATTGTCCCATCAGTCAAAGTATTTCACATGTACTACCTCAATAACCAGAGATCCATTCTTAACCAGCATACTAAAATGGCATACAAAATTCTGATAGATTTTACTTGAAGCCAAACTTAGTGAATGTATATTTCAAGTATATTTTTGAGGCCATGGTTCTTTGAAAATTTGCTAGCACGTCTGAAGACCTCAATTCTTTTGCAAGGAAATGCAGGAAAGCTAAAGCTAACTTTAGCATCCTTTTACATGTGACATTAAATGAATTATTGCATTTAACACATATATTTATTAAGGAGAAAGATTCAATAGCACAGTCAGGATTATAATAGGTAGAAGAGAAGGTAAACAATTCATTAGCAATCCTGATGAAAATTTTCTCCCTATATTCCCGTCCCCAACATACACACTGATATTTGCATTGAGAAGAAAGTTCCCTTGATTGAGTGACTCTACAATGGCAATTTCTAATTTTTAAATATGCGCACTAACAGAAGAATATACTTTTTGTCATGTCTATCTTAGGCCACTTCCACACTACACCGTTATACTGCTATTATTCCACTTTTCAACATCCTGTGGAATTCTGGAGTTTGTAGTTTCCTGAGGCCAAAGAGCTTTCTGGCTGAGAATTCTAAATGCCCCTCCCTAAACTGCAAACTGCAGGATTCCATAGGATGTTGAAAGTGGAATAATAGCATTATAACAGTGTAGTGCAGAAATGGCCTTAGTTTTTTTTGTCTCCGACTAGGGCAACAGAAGGCATTTCAAAAGAGAGAGAGGGTTTAAAAAATTACCTGTGTTTCCCGGTTTTGTTTTCTGTCCTTTCTTTCATGGCTAAGTAGAACAGCAAGAGAAAGAGACATCAAAGTTTTGGATTTCCCAAAGTTTCCAGATATGCTGAAAATAACAAACCACTATAATATTACTGCATGACCCCATCACTCAGGTAAGAAATAGGACTTAAGCCTGAAGATAGGAAGCACTGGAATGCTCTGTAAATTGATGTTCAGCCAAAGCAGCAGGCGGCTCACCCCCTCCTGTCAATTTTTGGACTGGCTCACAGAACTGTAGACAAGCAGCTTGGGAACACAATTCTATGCGTAATTGTGCCCAACTGTCATATTGCTCTGTGTCTCTCCAAAGACTTTTGGGAGGTGGTTGGCAATTTAGCAGGCCAGATAATAAGAAAAGAATATTCTGCCAGGCTCAGTTTTGCTAAGAATGAGAAAGTGTAAGATAGCCAATAAACTAATGAGCAATAATTAAAATGTGGAAATAATCCAATGTTTCTATTACATTAAATTCAACTCAGATTGTTTTGGCAACCATTATCAGTTAAGTCAAATCTCTGTTCCTATTTATTAAAGACACCTCCAGTTCAGTCCAGTAACTGTATTTTTAAAGCACTAAAGGAAGAAAAAAAGGCATTTAGAATCATTGTACATTTTGAGCGTGGGTGAGTGAGTGATACATTTATTTCTTTTACATTTTAATACAAGATTGTTGAATCTGCATTTTCCAGAACTGAACGCAGACGTAATCACCATTTCAGTAGGTTACTCTTACACTCCTGTGCCTGCAATGAAGTGTACAAAAAAGAATTATAAAAGAAAAATATACACATGGGATATTGAACACAAGTAAATATGTGCACAAACAGGCTTTAGTCAATGAGCAAACATGCACTGGAAAATGAACACAATTTTGAAAAATTATAAGTAAAAATAGATGTACATTTCCAGGTGGCAAATTATAATACTATAATAATGGGAAAGTACCCCAATGTTATGATTCCACTTGTACTGCCATGGTTCCATTCTATGGAATCTTGGAATTTGTAATTTAGGGAGGAACATTTAGAATGCTCAGTCAGAGAGTTTTAATGTCTCCAAAACAAACCCCAGGATTCTATAATGGACCCATGACAGTTCAAGTGGAATCATAGTTCTATAACTCTATAGTGTGAAGAACTTGTATGCTGCAGGAAGAATTACTTAAAAAACAAACAAACCGGGAAATAATGGCCTAAATCCAGTTGATAGGCCTAACTGGAGGAGGAGGCTCAATCAGTAGTATTTACCTAAGTGCTCACTTAACCATCAGCAGTTCATGCAGTGTGCTTAATGTAGCTGGGACTAACAATTGGATTTAGTCCTGTGGGATTTTAAACAAAGTGTTATGAAAGTACTGTTTGCCAAGTTTAAAATTCCTCTTCAAATCAGTCATTTCTGCCAATGAAGTTTCCAGTTCATTTATTTCTCCACTCCTTAGGGGAAGCTGCATTTGTTATTTGTACAAATGAAATGAGAGCCTAAATACCCTACAAGCGGCAGATCCTGTCTGATCTTGGAAGCTAAAAAGGGTAAGCCTTGCTTAGTACTTGGATGGGAGACTACCAGTGAATACTAGGTGCTGTAGGTTATTTTTCAGAGAAAGGACCGGGTGAAACCACCTCTGAGTATTCCTTGCCTAAAAAAAAAAAAAACCCTATGAAATTCATGTGGCTTGAAGGCACATACATAGAAGTGGAGAGAATGACCTTTTAAGAAGGTAAAAATAACAAATGAGAAAGTTCTCTGTGACAAATATTGCCCTCATTTGTAAATTTATGCAGGTAACTATCTTTTGTTGTATGAGAGCTTGTCCAGTTGAAATCCTCCATACTTTCTAGATGATTACACTACCTGGCTTAGATCCGTGGACAAGGTAAGTTAATTTTTTTCCCCAAAAAATGTTGAAATTGTGAATCCAATGTGGTGTAGATGTTAAGAGTGCTGGAATGGGAGATCTAGGCTCAAGTCCTTACTGAGTTTTGGAACTGACTGGGCCAGTACATCATTCAATTGGACCAGTTAGTGTCTCTCAGCCAGATGTAGCATTGTGGAGGGAAGAAGAATTATATATGCTCCTCTGTCCTTAATGGGCATGTTTGTTGTTCATTGCCATCAAGTCAATTTTGACTTATCTATAGAGAGAGTTCAGGCTTGGTTTACTCTTTGACATATTTATTTGTCTTTTTAGCAGCCCGTGGTATCCCTAGATCTCTCTTCAAGCAACAAGTAATTTCAGCAGGCGTTGCTTATATGACAACCAATCCCTTATGAAAATTCCTTTTCTACCTAAACAAGAAAGAGATAGAATTTGCGTGCCTTATTTTTCCTAACGATCCTAATGTTGTCTTGGCCTTGTTGAGAGAAAGGTGGTGGTGATTCACCTAAATCCAATTGCTGGTTCCCAATTAGATTCATTGAATCAATGAGATTTATATAAATGTTGAATTCTAATTCAATTATTGATTCAATCAGTTTACTCTAACTGGGACTCACCATAAGACTTGACCTTTTTTACTTCTTGTATCTGTTGTTTTTATAATTTCCTTAGCAGAGATTCCTGCTCTAGTCTTTAGCACCTGGTAAAGATGGAAAGCATATTTTAAAATATTCCAAAAAAAAATATAGACAATTGAGTCTCAAGAAGTTTTGATGAAAAGAAACCTGGAGTGAAAAGAAGTTTTGCATTTCAGGACTTACTCCACACAAAATTAACACAGGACTTTTTTGTATGGAAAGCAGCATTTTTCTTTACAGAAAACAGCAGTCACTGTTCGGAAAATAACATTTCTATGCAGAAACATTTTTCCTGCATATAAAATGTTGTTTCCTATGTAGAAAATGCTGTAATTGGGGATTTATTCTGCACAAAATTCACAAACCAAAATTTACTGGATGATTTGAATAGAAAATTACATTTTCTTTTCAGGAAACGGCAACAGTGCAGACAATGCTATTTTGTGTGCAAAAAAAAACCCCATATATGAATTTTGTGTGAAATAGGTTCTGAATTATGGATAAGGATATTAACAAGCTGGAATGTGTCCAGAAGAGGGCGACCAAAATGGTGAAGGGTCTAGAAGCCATGCCCTATGAGAAACAGTTTAGGGAGCTGCGGATGTTTAGTCTGCAGAAGAGAAGGTTAAGCGGGGGCATGACAGACATGTTTAAATATTTGAAAAGATATATTGATAAGGGAACAGGCTTGTTTTCCACTGTTCCAGAGACTAGGACAAGGAGCAATCAATTCAAACTACAGGAAAAGAGATTCCACCTAAACCTCAGGAAGAACTTCCTGACAGTCAGAGCTGTTTGGCAGTGGAATCTGTTGCCTTGGAGTGTGGTGGAAGGTCCTTCTCTGGAGCTTTCTAAACAGAGGTTGGATCACCATCTGTTGGGGGTGCTTCGATGTGTGTTCCTGCATGGAAAGGGGCTGAACTTGATGGCCCCTGTAGCCTCTTCCAGCTCTATTATTCTATGATTTTATGATTCTATGAATAAGCTTTGAAAATTGCGTGGAAGACTTTCTTGCAGCAGGAAGAAAATTGCTAAAATTACCTGTTGCTACCTATGAGAAGAAGCTTACTGAAGAATTACACCCTAATATAAAAGAGAATTGGAATACACTGCCTCAGAGTGTGGTAGAGCCTCCTTCTTTGGAGGTTTTTAAACAGAGGATGGATGGCCATTTGTCAGAAATGCTTTGATTATGCATTCCTAAATGGCAGGGTTTTGGACTCAATGGCCCTTGTTGTCTCTTCCAGAACTATGATTCTATGATTTTAATTTTGGAACAAAATTAGATGCCTGAGTTGTTTCAATGGTGAACAGATTTTAACCAAGTGCAATAATTTCTCATTCTCTCATCATCAGGCAAGCAAAGGTAACTGTGAATGTCAGTAAAAAGGAAAATTTGCAATGAGCCTCACTAGTTAAAAATGCTGGCACTTCTAGTTTTCTTATCTTTTTAATGATATCACCAACCCAAGGAAGTTCCCACAGAAGCTTTATGTAGAGCTTGACATATTGCTGCTGCCACAACTAGAGAGAGCTGTGATAGTGAAATGTGCGGTCCATACATAAATTAGGCAGCAAGAAAAAGAATCCAAACTGCATCCAGACAATTATGAAAGTCTGTGTTTTGTACATGATCATCCCTAAGGTTCAGAGAGGTAGTAAGGACATTGTGTATACATTCTAACCAAGGATAAAGGAAATAGTACTCTTGTGCATTGTGGCTTTGATTGTTATATTAGCACTAGGGCAAGAAAGAGAGCTGGGTACATACGATTTAAGGAAAAACAAAGGTGGGTTTAAATGGAATGAGTAAACAAAAATGGAGGATTTCAAAATAAATTGCCCTACCAGTCGGAAGAGTGAGGGGACCAGCTCAAGCAGGAGCTCTTGGGTATTTTGTAAAAGCAAGGAAATTATTAATCATATAACTTATTCCTATCATAGGGACAAGGAAAAGATGCTTGTAAAATTTTCTGGTTTATGGTCCCAAATAACTCATCTTGCTTTAGGTACTATGTACCTGGACTTGCATAGGTATGAGTAGAGACTAGAGAGTTAGTAGAAAATGCTTTACACATTTCATGAACTGCTAGTGAACCCAATAATATAATCCATTTTTGTGGTGGGAAAATGTTGAACATGTTGAGTTGCCATTTTATTAATCACTAGTGTTATGATTAGAAACCATAGGATTGACTGAAGAAATGGCATATGATGGTTTTCTTGCCTGCAAGAAGTACTTTTCATTGCTGCAAGTACCACGTTTTGTTGTCAGCTCCTTCAAAATGGCTCATCTGGAAATTTAAATTGCCTTCCCCAATCTGGCACTTTCTGGATGGAGACAGATCCCACAAACAGGGTGCTGGCTAGGGATAATGGGAATGTTAGTTGAACACACGTCAAAAGTGCCAGGTTGTGGAAAAGTAACAACTTGTGCACTTTGTTTGTATGTTTCCTAGTGATTTGTTGAATCTCCTCTCTTCTTTCAAATCTACCCAGAACACTTCAGAAACCATGGATCGTTTAAGACAGTGGAATCAAAGCTGAAAAATTTTGGCCAAAATACCTCCAAAAAATGAATATCATTTAAAATAAATATCATTTGAAATAACCTTTCAAAGTAACTTGAACATGTTACTCACTGGACACTTACAAACCACATAATGATTTATCCGCTCATCACATCATTTTTGAAATGTAATTATGCTACATTCTCACTGAAAAAAAGGTAACTCATTACAAATGAGTGTGCTACTTTAAAAAGTAAATTTGGCAGAAATGAATAACTAGGGCTGGAATCCTGTGTTGGGAGATGTACTTGTGGCACGTAAATATGCCTCTGTAGCAATATCTCCCAGTGCTAACCACTTCGAACCCACCTCCTAAAAGATGCAGCATTGGACATTTCTGGGTCGTTGGACAGTGGTGAGGGATCTATGGAGACATGTCAATCTATTCTTTTTGTACCTGAACATGCTACAACAGGTATCTACAGGCATCTCCAAGGGTTCTAAGGGAGTTTTGCAGATAATATCCTTGCAGCACATTCAGCTACAGGGAAATAGTTGCATGCATGCATCTCTGATGATACCCCTATTCTTGGATGAA
The DNA here is from genome assembly GCA_948474755.1 of Ctenosaura bakeri. Taxonomy (NCBI): domain Eukaryota; kingdom Metazoa; phylum Chordata; class Lepidosauria; order Squamata; family Iguanidae; genus Ctenosaura; species Ctenosaura bakeri. The sequence continues at coordinate 163,991 of CAOLHI010001761.1, forward strand.
TGGCTATGTTGCTTAAAAGGTCAATTTTTGAGGGAGATTTTTGTCATTGTACAATTAAAAAATTCTGACCACCACACCAACCAAAAAAGTGGATTACAAAAGCCTATGTTGGGTTTACATTAAATAATTCACTAACACGATCCAAGCCCTGATTTTCAAAACAAAATGTTTTAATAGTAACAACTGCAATCTATCTAAATCAGGGGAGGGGAAAGTATGCCCTGTGGTGTACTGCATGTGCTCCCTGGACTTCAGTTTTGAAACCCCTGAAGCACAGTCCAGCTAAGCTCCACAACCCTCCTATTTGGTATGATTTTCAAGAAATTTTCACCTGGAATCCCACACGGAAAGCCCCATAAACAGTCACTGCGAGACAGGGGAGGAGAAATGTCTTATGATCCCTGTGTAATTGTCCACCTCTGATCTAAATGATCATCTAAAGAATTAACCATATACAGGATTGTTTAAAGAAGGCTTTGGGCCCCAATTATGTCACTGTCAAAGAATATAATGCCTTCATTCAACAATTAAAAAAAAAAAAGAATCCAGAATGCTTACAACTTTTCTGAAGTATAAAATAAATGCAATTTAAGAAATAAAGAATAATTAAGATCCACTTAACATCAACAGACACACAGGATGGTTTTCATTGACTTCCATTCCCAATTGTAAATTGTAAATAAATACAAGACATTCTCTTTTAATTTAAAACAGAAAAAGTCATATAAATTAATTTTTTATCTGAGATCAAAAAGGGCTTGGGGGGGGGAAATAAAATTAGAACAATTTGCACTAAAGACAATTCATTCTTTAATCCCTAAAGCAGAGGAAGACAAGTGAGTGATTAACATTTCTGAAACCTTTACATGTTTAAACAAGAGAATAATATTTTATTTAAAGCAAGCTCTCCCTCCTCAGAACTAACTTCATCGTCTGTGATTCAGATGAAGACGCTGGTGGTTCATAATCCCCTTGTGAGATGTCCCCCCTTGCTTGAATGATGAACATCCCAGCTGAAGATGATTTTGCAATGAAATGAAAGTTGAAGCGTACATACAAACAGATTCTCAGCCATCATATTCAAGGGAGTGACACATTTAAATTCCTATTTGGCACATGCTTGATGCTACTTATTTCACCTCTGCATGCAAGAAGAAAAATTTCAGCACTTTCCTCCTCGTTCCATAACAATATGAATGTTTCTGTGCAGTTTTCAAGCATTATTTGTACTAGACAACTAATTTGCATTAAAAGCATGTGTTTTTTCTGTGGTGGAAACTCTGAAAGGAAAGCATGCCACCATTACTGGAGGATAGCACTGCTATAGCCACTAAATGCCCAAGAGATTGGCGGGGGGGAATGGAAGGAGGTGACCAACCACCTGGTTGCAGTTCTCCAAAGATAAGGAAAAGAAACAACAACCCAGGCCCTTTATGCAGGGTGGTGTTGTCCTGCACTGGGGATGGGAAAGGACAGGATCCAGATGAGAGTTCTACAAGACATCATCTGGGTCTCATCCTTCTCTTGTCCCCAGGTGGCATGATCACACAGTAAAACATTGAGGTTTTACCCATCAGTGATTGGCGATCATGCAGCCATCCCACCGCCTGCCTGCAGTTGCCTACTGTGCAGAGGTCATGGAAGTGCAATGGTTGCATTCCATGCCTCAGCACAGCTTGGGACAGTACCTGTCTGTGTCGTGGAAAGAAGAGACAGCACCATTGCACTTCCTCCATTCTCAGAGGCAGCTGGTGCAGAGCAGAGTGTTCCTGTCATGTTTCCCTTCTGGTAGAGGCTCTGCCGACATCCCCATGGGACACTGTCAGAATCCAGTAAACTCTGGAAAGGGCCCCAGTTTCTCTTGAGGTTGTTTGTTTCTTTTCCCTCTGTTTAGCAACCTGCACTGGTAATGTGAGGCACCTCCACTGCTCAATCATCTCTTTTCCTCTTCCTCTTCCTCTACCTCCCTACTATTTAACACCTGTCATTGTGATAGATGATGGCTCTGAGATCAATGAGCAATTGATTGTGCCAGAAACAGAGCCAGTGATAGACCAAACTATATTGAAAACACCCCCATCAGCTGAAAGATAAGCTGAGACTGAGTTGTTACAACTGGTGTCAGTAGGAAAGAGGACCAGCAATGATTTAGAGGAATTAGATTCACCTTTGCCCCCTAGCCCACAATCATGGAGGAGACTGAAACAAGCAGTTAAGAGGGAAGCTGTTTGGGCGAGGTTGAGTAAACAGAACAATGATGAGTAACACCTGTATTTGTCTCTATATAAGTTTGTCCACGTGGCTTGCTGTTTGCTTGTAGCAAATTGCTACTTAAGCCCATGACCCTTGTGTTCCGGCTCTGTTGACCCTTTTGGACTGACCTTTGGTGTTCTGGATCTTTGGATTTGACTTTGGCTCATTGTTCCTTGATTATTTGCTTTGGAAACCCCCCCCCACCTGCCTCCTCCTCTTGGGCAAGTACTATCACTTTCCTTCCCTTGCTGTCAGGAAGGCACGGGCAGGGAGTTGAACTCTGACAATCATGGTGTAGTAGTTTGAGCATTAGACTACAACCCTGGAGACCAAGGTTTGATTTACCACTCAGCCATGAAAACCCACTGGGCATATGACAAACTCTAAGTCCCAGAAAACCTGTGATAAGTTGGCCTTAGGGTTGCCATAAGTCACAAACAACTTGAAGGCATACAACAATACCAGCAGCAACAATAGCACTGCTTTCTTCCAGTAATGGTGGGATGTGCTCCCCATAGATTTGTAGTCTGTTCCCACTCTTGTTGCCTTTTAAGCTAAAATGTGAATACACTAGGGACATAATTCTTTTCTAATTTCTAATTTCATTCTCAAAGGAAGCAAGAAGGAATTTTAAGAATTTTTTCCTCCTTCAAGAAAGTAATCAAAAACATGCATTTTTCAAAGACTTTTTGCAGCTTGGAACTAATTCTGTGCAAAATTTGCACGTGATTTATTTACATAGGAAACAATATTTTTTTCTGTGCAGGAAACAAGATTTTCTGTTAAGAAATATTTTTTTTCAGAAAAAGTTCTTTCTTTCTGCCCAAAAGTCATGTTCAAATTTTGCATAGAATTACTCCTGGACTGCAAAGATTCGCATTAGTCCAGGATTTTCCTCATCAGGGTTTCTTGACAGTTGAGAAACATGTTTTTGAGCATGATCTGAATATTTTCAAAATTCTTTCAAAACACATCTCTTCAAAATGTTTCTGTAGAGGTTTTAAAGTTTATTGGTTATGCATTTTATTAGATACATTGTTTCATTGTTTTGTACTGAATTTTTGGACTTATTGGTCTTTTCTTCACTGATGTTAACTACCTGAACTCTTTTTTTTTAAGTGGACTGGCAGGATAGAAATATAATTAATAACAACAATAGTAATAATGAGGAGTTTGGCAGGGCCCTCAGGAGGAAAAGTATGTCAAGGGACCTTCCATTGTTGCCAGTATCTCCGCCTGTGATGGTTGCCTCTCTGTCTAATGGTAGGGCAAGGCCCAGATATAAGGCATCTGGCTTTCTCTAGATCACATGTACGTTCTGCGAGCTACTTATCTGGGAAGTACATATACAATGATCTTCATCAGATTAGTGCATTGCTATTGGATTACAGTTTTCATCTGCTGCAGCTGTTTGGAGTACCCAGTTGTGAAGATGATAGGAGCTGCAATAACACAACATCAGGAGACCGACACCTTCCCAACCTCTACTTTAATGAACAATCAGTGAAATCACAGATCAGTGTCCTTAAGGTAATACTAGTTTCTATAACATAAATGCTGCTTTGAGATTCGGTGGATTCCCATCTATTATGCAGATGTTTTTATTCATAGAAAGCTATTATTAATAACTGCAGCTATCATTGCCACCTATGTGCATTATAAAATCTCCATTGGCATTCATACTAGTTCTCAGAGACTTTGCTTAATCAGAGTTCACTGACATACAAATGCATAAATCTTTCTTTCCTCTTCATCAGATTTGGGATGATCCCCCAAATCTCCTAATTATTGGAGCTATTAGGTATTCTTTTAAGTAAACATAAAATAAATAAAAAATATAACCAATATAAGCAATTGATATGATAACATGTGCTTTTTCACTAAGACTGCTTTGTAACCCAGTGGTAATAATTTCTGGAGAAAGTTATTTACTTCTGTCTTGGCAGCTACAGGAGATTATAAACTTCTTCTTATTGGTAAATTACTTGTAGGTGGTATTATGAAAGCTGGAGTAATTCCAATTGAACTCATCCCTTGAGAATGCATAGTAAGTCAAGAAATGTTCAAGGAAAAAAGAAAATGGACTTCAAGTGCTGTTTCGGGTGCTTTCAGACCAGGACACATTCAAGAAAACAACTTTAAAAATAGTCTTACTGGGTATTTTCCACACCATTTTTCTCGTCTTTCAACTTTTTCATTTTTATCTGTAGTTGTCTGGAAAAGATGAAAGGAAGTAATGTTGAATGGTTTTCTTTTCTTTTCTTTTTTTAAAAAGATTGAGACTCAGTCCAAAACTCTGGGTTTTTTTCCAACTCACATTCTTTGTCTCACAGTATTTTGAAAGTGTCAGAGCATTTATGAAATATTTTTCTAAAAGTAAAAACCTTCATTTAGGAAATCATTATTTTTTTAACTGTTCTTGCAAAGAGATCCAAAAAAGAATCCGACTTTAAAAATTGTTCAGCAGTTCACCAGTCCAGCATCCTATGTTTAAGGAACTTCTGTAATATATTGGTTTTGTTCTAGTTTTCTGGTTGCATTTTGTTCTATGAGCTGAATGCAGTCCCTCAATTTTTGTGATCCCTGAAAGGCCTGAAGGATTCTGTTATTGCCACTCCCAAAATAACTTCCAGCCACATGTGGCTTCTGTTTTTAGTGTTGGGAGTTTGTGAATCCCACATTTAGTTCATTACTCTTTCTTATTTCAGTTCAAGCACTGGCATATGGTGATGAAGATGGTGTGCCCCAGGTGGCAATTTTTTGGCGGGTGCCCCACATGACATGGCCACGCCCCTACGTGATGCGTCCATGTCCCCGTGTGATGCGGCCATGCCCCACTGGCATATGGATGGGGGGATGATGAAGGCAGTGCGTCCTGGATGGCAGTTTTTTGGGGGTACCCCACACAACATGGCCATGCTTCTGCAATGACATGGCCACAACCCCACAGCAATGTTGCCACATCCCTATGCAATGTGGCTGTGGCCATGCCCCTGCCCGCTCCAGCCAACCTCCATTCCCCCTACCTGCATTCCATGCTAAGCAGCTGAGTTCAGGACAGAGCTTGAACTTAACAAGTTCACATTACTACTGGTGCTTTTTTTTGGCATAATGAATAATGTTAACTTGTTATTTCAAAATGTTACTTGGTGTGGAACTCTTAAAAACAGGTTTTTTTTATTTACAAAACTGATGGGGGAAAATATTTTAAAAGTTTAGTAAAATGGTACTAATGGATCATGGCTGCCAAATTACTTTAAAAATATCATGCTGGCACCAACCCATTAGTTTTTCTAGCAATATTTCAAAACTCTAACTTGCCTGTAGCCCCAAGGGTCACATTTAATGGTGCCTTGGGGGCTATATGAAGGTACAGCACATGGACATCCTACTGATCCTCATGCTCCTCACCCCTTCTCCCTTGCTTGAAGAAGTGGAAAGTCTTCTTACCACCACCACCCTGCCCAAATATGGAAGAAGTCTCTATGAGGATCTCTGGAACTATGGGCAAAGAGAAGGCCATTCTCTTCCTCCTCAGAGATCCTCATATAGATCCTCTGTCTTTGCTGAAAAACAACATCCTGCATGAAAAATGGGGAAGGGAACAGAGAAGCTGCAGTAGCCAAAACAGTGGTAATCATGATACCAACAGCGCCAAGGAAAGAGCAACTTTCATCTCTCGGCTTTTCGAGATGGGGTAAGTGTACTGGGAAGTTGTGGTGTTTGTTGCTGTAGTTCTCATTTTGTAAAAGACAAATAACCCCCCCCCCAGCAATGTTTCTGTTGACCCAGACTGTTTCCGGCAATTTCTGGCACCAGCTGCAATGTTTTATTCCCACCCTTGAGTAGTTTCTTTTTATCTCCAAGAAATATCAGAACAGTATGTTTCCTTCTGCCTATATTGTTATTGTTATTATTATTGTTGTTATTGTTATTTGGTAGAGCTATAATGGAAGAGTGTATCAATGAAATTTCACCTTTGCACTGTAACTCTATGACTCTCATTAAAATAAAATAACATAATTTAAAGAAAATTCAAAGAGATTTGTTTCTCAAATTATAGGATCATCTTAGCAAAGTGTGCTTCAGCTAAAGCCTTAGGGCAGAAATCACTGTGTATTTATATTGTTACTGTAATCCAAGAAATCTCTACAAAACAACCTCCAAACAGGATGGAACAAGTGGGTGTGAAGAAAACAAAAAATAGCAAACCCCAGAGGCTATATCACATGATCACCTCTTTTGGCAATCTATGTTCATCCATAAATTCTGGGAGGTGGGGTGGAAATTCTCAGTGAGAGCATGTGAGAACACCCATGGGGGTGGGATTGTATTACTTAAGGCAGGGTGTGGTAAATACAGCCCACAGGCTGCATATGGGCCCTAAAGCTATTTCTCTCCTAGGAAGCATAAAGGGATAATTTATATATTTATGTCATTTGTATGACACCTTTCTTCCAGATTAGGACCCAGGTTCTCTAACAAAAAGAATCAACTTAGAGGCTACAAACAATATAAAATTCTTAAGAAGCAGCAAAAATTAAAAACAAAGGAAACTCCTCCTCACAGGAATGGTCCCTGCAAGCAAATAACACATTAAAAGCCTGCTTGAACAAAAGGGCTGACAAAAGGAGAGGGAGTGGGCAGGTTTTTTTTTCCAGTGGGTTGTGGTAGTACGTACCCTTCCAAGGTGGCCTTCTGACACCTGATGGTAGCCCATCCCAACTTACGTCTTCTACATATATTAAATAAGTGTCAGTCTTACTCTTCTGACACATGAGGAATTGTATTCTACACAGTGTCATGATGGGTCAAAGCCTTTTTCCTCTGCCAGATGCACCCTGCCACATGAACAGCATGGCAAAGGTGCATTAAAATTTCTTTCTGAAGTGCAGGCTCTGAAATGCTGAATCTGCCTGACGCATGGTGCTGAAAATACTACTGATGCATGGTGCTTTGGGGAAAAAAAAGAGAGAAAAAAGAATAAAAGTAAAGATCTTGTTATTTATATGTATGTATTCCAATTTATCAAACATTTACCCAACTTCTAAGCATCCTGAATAATGAATAAAGCACATACATAATGATAAACATTTACATTCCATGATTTATTTTCCACCCAAAATATGCCTCCCATGAAATGAATCAGGATCCCCAGGTGCAGATTCTCAGCATAAACAACCACCATCTTCTCATCAGTCTTCCATGGAAAGAACAACTTAGAAAGCTGCACTAGTCTTGTTGGAAATCAGGAAAGTCAATAATATTTTCCCTGAGAGACCACAGAAACAGAATAAGCAAAGACCTCAGATATTGCCGGATTGCACTTTTGCAAAATTTCTTTATAATATTCCTCCAAGAAAAAAAAAGCAAGTATATTATTGAAGTGTGCTTAATAATTAGCTCTTTACTATAAATGCAGGATTTTTTTACTGAAAAAATAATTGGGAACTCTATATGGTTCAGGCCATCTTATGTGATGGACCACATTCTCCTATGTTCTTCCCATTTTTTTCCCCTGAGAGAGGCCCTTTTCTCCATCCTTTGTCTTTCTTTGGGTAGAAGTCCTTATCTCACCTCTCTCACAAATACATCTGGGGGCTTCTCCCAGGTTCTGGAACTAACCTCTCATAAAAAATTAGGCCCCTGTCTTCCTATCCTTCCATAGACAGGTGAAGACCTTTTTGTTTTAGCAGGCCATCGAGGGCTGACATCTCAAGTCGGGGGGAAAGTCTTTTAAAATGTGTTCTACTGGTTATTTGTTGTTTTCTTTTTAAATGCCATGCTTTCAACAGCTTCTTATTCTACTGTCAGCTTGATTTTACATTTAACTTTTTGTATAATCTGATTTTTTAAAAAAAAGCTGTCTCTGTTTTAACTTCTGCAAGCTGCATCAGGTTCCAGAGTTGGGGGGGGAGGAATGGCAGGATATGAATGTTGTCGTCATCATTGTCATGATCATCATGATCATCTCCATTCAGATTTTTGTTGTCATATTTTATCTGTCTGCTCCCCCACTCCATAGTTACTGGTGTATTTCAAGGATCATACTGAATATTGAATGGCTTCTAAGAAAACCCTGATGCACCATCCTTTTGAAACAGATTATGTGTTGTGACCATGATCCAGTCAAGTAAATAACTGACAGAAGAATCCCCACCAGGAGATCCAGGAGAAGAGTTTTTCTTCCATATTGTGCCCACATTCACAGCCCTCTATATATACAACAAGGAATTTTCCTTCTCTACCTCCCTTCTGCCTTCCATACCTCTGAGTTCTGCTCTGGAGAGGTTCCTGTCCCTCTGGGAAAAGATATTGAAGGGATACAGTGGCTGCATGTGAAAATGGTATTCACCTCCTCCTGGATCTGCTAAGGCTGATACACCCAGTTCCATCCTGACTAACTTGTGTCCAGAACTAAACTGACATATTTCCAGGACCAGTTACATATTTGTGCAAATGCTGTCTATTTGTTGTGCGAACTTTGCCTATTATGTTTCAGAACAACTATTTCCAAGATCAATTACAGTCTTATGGCATAAATCCAACTGTCACTCCCAGCTAGAGGAGAGATATTGAATCAATTGCTGAATGGGAAGTCTATAAATACCATTGATTCAGCGATCTACTCTTGTTAGGAATCAAAATTGGATTTAGGCTTATGTTGTCTAAAAATACTGTTTGGTTTTCTTGGTTGTTTTTTTTAAACAATAACTGTATTTCCATGTACTATTTTTCATCACTATGGCTGGCATTTTCTTCTGTAATTACATTGTTGTAAGCCTGACTATTGACATAGCAATTATTTCAGTTCATATTTATGGCCATTGTACCATTGCAATAACCATAAGTGCTCTAAAAATTGTCTCTCTGAAGTCTCACAACCCCCAGACACAGCCCTTTTCAAGTGGCTGGAGAGCAAGGTGGTAAATGACATTAAATGAGTAAATGACATTTCAATTCTTTCCAAGTCACAAAGCATACAGGAACAGACAGCTGCAACAGTATTCCAATGCCACTCCACAGCGGTCTCTGAAGCTGCCTGTCTTAGCTGGACATATCATTGCTCATCACCCTGTTCTCCAGCCTCAGCAACAGCTGTCTAGGGGACACCATGAAGCTTCAAAGGGAAGATTTTGGAGGGTAGAATTGGGAGAAGTAGCTATGTTTTATGGCTACGTCTCTTGGTACTAGATCTCAGCCACTATTTCTGCCATAAAAGTATGTATGAGAGAGAGGCAGAAACAGAGAGAACTACCATATATATACTTTCAAAATATTCACAGTCTTAACCAGATAACACATGTGATTTGGAACAGGAATGTATTTATATTGTCCTTCTGACACAGGATTTGAATTATTACAAGAAACTGATAATGAAGGTAAACAATATATGATATGCAAGAATAGGATGTCTCAATTAACTAGAAAGAACTAGTTTGTCATTCATCTAAAGGTTGTGTTCCTTTAGAAAAAGCATGAATTTGGACTGCACACATGTTCCCCCATTTTGTTTCAGAGTCTGATTTGGATGATTCAGTATGTATCCCTCCAGACACAGTCAGTTCCCCTCTGTATCCCTAATCTGAAATGAAATTCAGGAGTCTGCATTGCCAGTCTTCCTCCATTGATATGCACAAGGACAACTTTTTTAAAAAAAGTCTTCATAAATTGCAGAGACGCAGTAAACACTTTTCTGTTTTTCAACCCCACCCCACAAAAGGTTTTGTTGCTTGCTCAGTCTTGGCATGTAATTTCATATTGCTAGCTAAATTAGCTAAATCTGTTACATTTTGACTCGTAGTTGTAGTTTAACTTAACTAAGGTATAGAACAATGATAATGAAATGACTTTGCACTTGAAGAGAGTATATTATTGCCCCTTTTTTCTTTCAGAAAAGCAACTGTGTCATCTTGTATTGCATTACTCTATTTATACCCTGCCTTTATCCCAAAGCTGAGAATCAATGGGTGAAATTCAACGATGTATGTGTGACAAAAGTGTGCTTTTTCTATTGCCAGAAGTCCAACAGCTGAAAGCCTGCAGACAATCTCCCTGCTCCTTCTTAGAGGATATGGATATATAGGGTCTTTTCACATTCTGTAATTAATAAGCTAGGATTCCATTTTAACTGTCATGGTTCTATTCTAGCTGGAGGTATTTAGAATTCTCAGTCAGGAGAGTTCTAGTGGTTCTCCAAGCTACAAACTCCAAGATTCTGTAGAATGCAGCCATGGTGATTAAAGTGGAATAAGACTTCTATAACTGTCAAGTGTGAAAGGGCTCCTGAACTGTTAATGGAAATTTCCTTCTCCAAGGCTTTTTCCAGAGTTGCTTGCCTAAGCCTCCAGGGGATTGGGGGAGACTGAGAGCTGCTGCCACCATACTCTTGTCCAATCCATCTTGTCCCTGTTCCCTGGCTGGTGAGATGTTTTTGTCTCTGCCCTATGAAAGACTAGATGGTGTTCCACTTAAGGAGGTTTATCCTAACTAGTTTACTACTAAGAGTGAAGACAGATAGCAATCTTGGGATCTGCTTCCATCTCAAAGTGGTCCTAGACAATGTTTTGACTTTTCTCTGGTGAGACAGTCTGTTCTCCATCTCACAACAACAACAACATCAGCAACCAGGAGTAATCAGGAGAGAGAATGCATTGTTCCCAGCTACACCACACAGAGACTTATTAAATTGACAAATGAACAAAAGAAAGGCAAGCAGAAGATTAAGCTAACCTATGCAAAAAAGGAATGAAAAAAGACTTAGCAAGATTAACTCAGAAGGCAATCAATAACTTGCACTCCACACCCTCTTTCACTATTTACTACTACAAGCAAACAATGAAGAGATAACTGATTGTAGAATGACAGCAACCACATACAATCCCACCTCACTGTGATTGGAGAATATTGATGAGATGCTTGACCCCAATGGCATGGGCACTGTCGATGAGTAAATCCCGTTTCCCTACTATCCTCTGAGTCACATCACTTGGGTGCCTTATGTGGTCTTGCTGGAGATAAACTGTCTCGGTATACCATGCCTGTTGTACTTGATTACTGATTACTTTTGGAAAACATACATAGGAAGAGGAGCAAGAGAAGAAATTAAAACTCAGCATCTTTCCTTTCCATGTTCCTAGTGAAATCAAAGTACGTGTTTGGATCAGGTGGTTCTTTCACTTTTAGATATTCTGCTTTATCCTCCTGCCAATAAGATTGCTCAATAAGTTGGTTCCAGATATTCTGTGCTTGAGCCAAGACTTAAAGTTTTAAAAGAAATATTTCCCAATCAGTTTCAGGAACTAAAACTTAAAGCTGTTTGAACAGTGAAACACCAAGCAAGACTACATTGAAATTGTACATTTATTGTGCACAGAAGTTTAGCTACATAAAAGAAATATGTACAAATACAAGGATAGTCATATTGGCCATAAAACAATTTGTGCTATGCACAGTGAATTTTGCACCTTTATACTTTGGCTAATGAAGGTATTACCATAGTATGAACTAGGAATAAAAATGTGTATTTTCATGAAATTTTCTGAATGATTGTTTCTAATTGCCATCAAGCCAACATTGACTTATGGTGACCCTACGAATGAGAGACATTTGAGACATCCTTTCATCAGTAAGCATACTAAGTTCTTGCAAACTAATAAACTCAGCTTACTTGTTTAAGTCAATCCACCTGCATATGTATCTGTTTTCCTTTTTTTTTTTTTTAACTTTTCTCAGCTTTACTGGGCAATATGATTTTTCATAATGAGTTGGGTTGTCTCATGATATATCCAAAGTACAGTAGCCTCATTTTGACCTCTATGAAGAGTTCAGAATTGATTTGCTCTTGGACCTATTTATTTGTCCTTTTGGCTAACATGTGATATCTGTTAAACTCTTCTCCTGCACCACATTTCAAATGAATAAATTATTCAGCTTTCTTCACTGTCCAGCTCTCACAGCCATACATAGAAAGTGGAAATACTATGACATGGATGGTATTTAGTGGTATGTTTTTACTTCAGAGCTATTCTAGCTCCTTCACAGCTTCCCTTCCAAGTTCTAGTCTTTTTCTGATTAGAGTAATAGAATCATAGAGTTGGAAGAGACCACAGGAGCCATCCAGTCCAACCCCCTGCTATGTAGGAACACACATCAAAGCACTCCCAACAGATGGCCATCCAGCCTCTATGTAAAAACCTCCAAAGAAGGAGATTCTACCACATTCCAAGGCAGCATATTCTACTACCAGACAGCTCTGACCATCAGGAAGTTCTTCCTGAGGTTCAGATGGAATCTCCTTTTCTGATCATAGCCTCCATTTTGGTTTATCACTGAGACAAGATGTAGAAAATCTTTAATTAGTTTGATGTCTTCATCATCTCATTAAGATTATGTAAGTCATCTGTGGTCATTTATTTTTATTTTCTACTGGTTGAGTGCAGCCCTTCTTTGGTACACTTTCTTCAGTAGTTATTCCTTGTCTTTGCTTGCATTTATTTATTTATTCATTTATTTATTGCTTGCTTCTTATATATTTCCATATACTTATCTGAATGGGATATACTTACTATTTCTTCATATTCTGTCCTAAGGGTGGCTTTCTTGTCTTGAGTATAGTTAATGAATCAGTACCATCAAATTGTTTCTTTTAGAGCAATCCATTTTTTAAAAAAATTATTAACACAATAAAAACTTTCTGCATTTTATGAACTCGGGTTGGACATCTAGCATTTCTCACTCCATATGTAGTAAAAATCTTTGTTGTAAAACCTTGAGTATCATTTGAGTTTCCATGCAAGATTAATGCAATGATCCAATTGTTATTGCAAACATGTTTAAATAGAATGCATCTTACTGACACATTCTGTTTAAATACATAGCATTTAAATGCACAATGCTCCCTTCTGTAAAACAAATTGTTTAATCTTGCCCTATCCCCTGAATATGTTTTAGTATTAATTTCAAATCCTGATGAAATGTATGTTGTCATTTGTTTTATTCTATTTGATCAAAAATATGTTTCTAACTGGCATCGATTTTATTCAAAGTTACATGTATATTGTATGAAGGTTTAGTGGGTTGACAATTCAGGTACAATCTAGGAGTTACTGCTGTGTGATCAGCCACAATTGAATAGATGTCTCAAAAGTCAAACTAACATTTCAAAGAATAAACCAGAACTTGCCTACAGCATCTGCACTGAAGCAACATCAACAATATGGGGATCAATTCACCAATGACCATTGAAAACAAATGCACAAAATGCATTTATTTATCTTATAATATACAGTTAATTATTTAATTTTAAATTTCATGGAAACAAATTTGAAAAATTGTGCGTGTGTGTGTGTGCGCGCATGTGACAGATTTCTTTAGGAGTCTGCCATCTTTAGCAGATGAACAATGCAGGAAAGTGAAATTACATAACTCCATCCTTCATTTGAAAATGTGCTCTCTAGGTCATTTTTCTCACTGTAATGGAAAAAACAGTAGGACCCTATCTCTTTCTTTTCCAAAAGTGGGAGAGCAGCTGAGTGGGATTAATTCTGACCAGACAGAAAATGAGAATGAAAGGCAAAGAACCCACTTGCCCACATTTTTTGCTTCTATCCTCAGTTCTCGGACTGGCAGTTTCCAAGAACTGCTTCTCACTGTAAAATGAACAAAGAATTGTTCACACATCTCCTATGTAACTTCCACTTTGGCCTGCAGACAAGAATATAAAATAATGTTCTCTATTCATTTAGGTAAGTGGCATTTCTAGAAAATTGTAATTACAATCATAGCAGTTCTATTGCTTATTCCTAAATTTAAAATAGATGATTTTTAAAATAACATATAAGTATTCAGCATTTCTGGTAAAACCAGGCAGCATTTCAGAGAAAAAAGATAAACAAGTAAAATTAGATACCATGAAAATTTAATTACAGGATATGATACATCAGCACATGAGTGACATCTCATAGATGAGAGAGAAAATTAAAAATTTCAAATTTCTGATTTTAATAAAGGCAATTAGCACACAAAGGAATGTCTTGTATGTTAAAATGCTTTTTTAAAAAGACAGCCCTATTTTTTTGAAGGCAATATTATGAAATTCAGCTCCAGTTTATTGAGAGTAATTACTTCCTTTGCTTATGTAAGACATATTTCATTCTATTTATACTTTGTCCAGAACGCAAAACATACTTGGTTTTAGTTCTTGGCAGTTCCTTATTTCTTGGAAGTATCACTAACCATCAGATAATCATCAGTAATACATTTCAGAAAGCATAAACCTAAATCAGTTTGTTTCATTTTTTAATTCTGCATTTCCCTGTTTGGGAGCTTTTAAAATGTTCTGAGACTGTATTTTGGAAAATTATTGATGCAGTGATGTATATCCTTCCTGATATTTTGGGACTGCAACAGCCATGACAAAATTAGCTATCCAACAAAACCAATGGCAAGGAATCATAAGGTGTAACAATATCTGAAAGGCCAGGCACTGCCCATCTACTACTAGAAGAACTTTCACTAATTCACCATAAGTGCCAGTGTAACCCCTGTGAATTATAGATTTGGCCCAGTGGGTGCGGAAACCTAAACAAAAGGACTATACTTACTAGTTTAGTTCATATTCAAAGAGATAAGCATGTTCGTCTGTTTTATCATAAAATGCCACCTTTGGGGTTAACTGTGAAGAAGACATTTTTTCATGAGTGCTTAGGGTTCTTTTGTTGGTTTGGCAATTTGCATGAATTTGCATATCTGCATATTCATGATTACGGCTTCTGTCACAGAGGGTTTCCTAGGCAAGAAACTTGCTAAATTTTAGAATGAAAGCTACCAGTG
Source organism: Ctenosaura bakeri (assembly GCA_948474755.1). NCBI lineage: Eukaryota > Metazoa > Chordata > Lepidosauria > Squamata > Iguanidae > Ctenosaura > Ctenosaura bakeri. Next base: position 179,078 of record CAOLHI010001761.1, read on the forward strand.
GTAGGCAGTTATTGTGAATTCAAAACAATTCAAAACTTTGGGTTTCCACTCAACTGCTATAAAAAAAAATTCAGAAGAAGTACAGTTTGACTAGTGTACCTGATAGATGTGGAGGTGGCAAAAGGACTTACACATCCAACATTTTCCAAAGAAGCTCTTAATATTACATCTTCCCTGGTCTAACAGTCTCTGCAATATACTTTTAATGTCCCTGCCTCTGGGAGGAAGAATAGTAAAAGCACTGAATGCCAGATCAGTCATGCAACATGATTTCAACATTCCTGCAAATAGCACTGGGACTGGAAAGTGTTAGAAGTGGGACAACACTTAGCATTGAAGAATCAAGAATGACTCAGTGAGCAGTAGTAATAGGGTTGGTTAGTTTAAGTGATCCACTGTGTCCTTCTTTTTGTTCCCCTGTCCTGGACCCTCTGTGACACAAACTGATAGTCTTAGGGATATTTTCTCCACATCTTCTCTTCCCATGAGTTTCTTCTCAGGTCTTCCCTATAAGGCACTTAGATTAGAATAGCACCCTGAGTAATTTTCCTTTCTTAGGCCCTTTCTGCAGCACCCTCCATCCTGCCATGGAGACAGGAGAAGGGCAGGACCATGACAATACTTCTGCATGACATCATCATGATCCTGCTCCTCTCCCATCCCCAGGTGGTGTAATTGCAGGTTAAATCATTGACAGGTTTTCCCTGTCAATGACCCAGGATCGTGCCTCCATCCCACACTTACCTGTCCTGTGGAAGAAGGGCAGGAAGCAGGATGGTGGTTCTCCTGCCTCACAGCAGCCTGAGAAAGTATCCAACTGTGCTGCAGAAGGAAGTGGCATATCCATCATGCTCCCTTCTGCAGGGTACCAGAAGGGGAGTGCTGAGAGGAGTGCTGCCGTTGTGATTTCTTCCTGTCAGAGCTGCTGCTGGGGTCACCACTGGATGCTGCCTCAGGAAAGTAAGCTGTGGAAAGTGCCTTAGAATGGAGTTCTAACACCTATAGTTTGTGGTGTCTTTGCTCCTTAATCAGGATCTCTGCTCCTCTGCAGACATGCACTCTCTAGCCCTAGTAAAACCACTGACTACTATTAGAAACTGAAGTTGCCAATCACAAAGCTATATGACTTGAGGATAAAGTTGTGGACTGACATCCTGTTCAGCAGTTATGATATTGTAGCTGCTGGGGGATTCACATTTCTGGTCATTAACAATCAAACATGGCCCTGAAACCCCCATCTGTAGTACATTCCCAGCTATGGGCTACCTTGGGCAAACAGTTGTGGCAGGACCCAGAGGGTCTCTCCAGCTGCCTGTTCTCAAGGCATCCCATAACTGGGAGTGCATTGGTTGTCATTTCCAAGTACACAAATGTTCAATGCCTTGGAAATTCTCTACCTGGAGTGCTCTAAGGCTGCAAAGATAGGTTAGCAGAGGGAGGGCCTCGTCAAGTGTAATTACAATGATGGATGTCCAGCAGGATCTCAGTTCCAATTTTTCTTTCTTTTTTTTAAGGCCTCTTGTGTCTCTCTAAATGCAAACTGAATTAATCTTCATGGATGTTTGGATTCACATTTGGTTCACTTTATAAGAACCAAATACTCCTTGGATTCAGTTACCTTCAAAATATGTCTAAATAATTCCAATGCAATTTTGAGTTAGGTATTTATCTAAATCACAAGCACACTACTAATACTAATGCATGTCTCATGTTTTCAGTGAAAACAAACCCCAACAGTTTGCCTTTGACTGGCAAAAGATTCTCAGTTGTATTGTTTGACACAGACAAACACATACATTCTCTACACCCTCAACAGCTGTCATAAATGATGGAGTGGGAGCACTGAAATTGCTGAAGAGTCTGAAATTGGAACTGATGCTGTGTCAATAAAAAAAATAACTACAACCCAGGGTTCTAAAATACTACTGGAAAGCAACATTTCAAAGGATATGCATGTCCTGACTGAGTTATATCTGCTGGCAAGAAGCTGGCAACAACTGAAACCAAGATATGTCTGAATTGAATGTGCTTGCCCCCATATAACAGTTTTCAAAGTCTAAAGAGTCCCGTTTGTCTCCAGTCAACTGCTGGGGTTTATCACAGTGTCTAAAGTTAGGATGTTCAAGAAAGCTGCATAGGGAAAATAGTGAAGAGGCTAACAAGTTTGGTTGCTTGTACCAGAATCATAATTGGACATTTTGAAAATTGGACATCCATGGAATTGGACATTTGGAGCCTCATACAGTTTGAGGGCAAAGGGATGGTATGAACTTCTAAGTCCCACTCTGGAGTGGGGGAGGATGTGGCCTTTCTCTCTCTGGAATTTGCCCATCCTGTTAGATTGAGTTGGATCCAAACCAAATGGTTTGTACCTAATTTCCCTTCAAAAATTTGGGATGTGACTCATGACTAACATGTGCCACTGATTTCAAAGGAACCCAAGTCCAACTGGTTTATTTGGATCCATCCCAGTGCTGCCTATTGTTCTCCCTATTGTCAAAATTTTGCAGTCTGGAAGCTCCTTGGAGGCAAGGAGTCTCTTTTTTTACTTAAACTCTGTAGAACAGTGCATGTATTGATTGCACTATTTACTGTACCTCACAAATAATTGTATTTTAAAAGAATAGGTGGAATTCCAACTCTTGGCTAACAGCAAGCAGACACTGGAGTATCTTTTTATATGTCATGTAGAGATAGCAACAAATGATTCTACAGCAAAGGCCAAATTCATCCATCCCCTTTGGGAAAAAGTCTGAAAATTGTCAGGCTTTATCCACCTCTGCCCTGTGTCCCTCGCATGATTTATCTTCCTGAGTTCAAGTTGGCTTCATCCCTGATGAGTAGTGAGGGATATTTACTTTGTTTTCTTTAGCTTTCTGGCAACCTAATCACTCCTGAATGCATAATTGAGCACAGCAGTTCTGTTGCGCTCTTCCACATGCTCTCCCATTGTTTTCTGATGCTTCTGGCAATTTTCTTTAGATTTCACAATATCCCTGATCTCTCAGAGTCACTTTATTAAGCTCCCTTGGTAGTTTTCTTCATAGTGGGCCCTTGACAGTCCTCATCAATTCTGGATACTTCAATTAATTGCACCAGCATCTTTCAGAACTCCAGGCTGCTTCACTTAGCTCCTTCTGCTACTGGTGTTTCAGATCCTTCAGCATAAGAAGCAAGCAGCAGGGATGTGAACAGTACAGTGAGTCAAATGTCTTGTCAGCTGCCTCGAGTCCCAGCTGGATGGGAAAGGTAGTGTCTAAATTAACCAACCCAGCACATGTGCACTGCAGCATTCCAAGGCAAAATCACCCAGGGTGCTCACTCTCTTTCACACACACAATCTTTTTCTTTTTTAAACACATTCAATTTTCCCCCAGATAGTTTTCAAGCATTATGCAATTGTCTGTGTCTCTGGACTTTAATTTGAACAGGCCCAACCAGCAAGAGAAGTCTTTAGTGGCAAAAGTCAAGATTGCCTCAGAGCTTGGAGAAGTCTTTTTGTGTTTGTGTGTGTATGCGCATTGCATTGCACTGCACTGCAAACTCCCAGAATGGCCCGAGCACTACAGAGGCTAGCCAGTAGATACTGAGACTTGTGGTCCTAAAATAATCCCCCCACAAGCACTGGGACCTAAAGTGATTTGAGGAAATTCAATATGGTTTTATCTATTTATCTCCCCTTCTATCCATCTGATACTTTTTTTTTCAGGACTCTTTCAATAACAGTGGAAATATATTCCAGGATACCTGCATTGGCCATGCAAAATACAAGAAAATCCAAAATCCACAAAAAAATGATACCTTTGTTGGTCAGCCAAAATGCACAATGCAAAATGCAGGCTTTCAAAGCTTCACTGACTTCTTCATCAGTCAAAGATGTTGAAAAACACACAGGAGAAGTAAAGTGGTAATAAAAGTCTAGAGGGATTTCAGTGTAGGCAGAGGCCACTACCCTTCTTGACCATGAGGGAACTCAGGACAAAGGTCAATAAAAGACAATTGATGAAATTTCAACTCCCTTAGCAACAGTAAAGTAACTTCCCTTGAGATCTGGGCTGCCCCTGTTTTGTGCAAAGCTAACTGCCCCTATCTTGGACAGAATATAATTACATCTGGGGAAAATTTTCAATGCTGTATAGGTAAAACTTGCCAACTGTTGTCCAAATGAAAGAGTTCTATCTTTGTTTGAGGTAAAACTTTTCTTCTGTATGATTTTTCAAACATCTTTTGCTGATGAAGGAGCCAGTGGAGTTTGAAAGTTTGCATGCATTTTGATTGCCCTATAAAGATATTGTCCTCTGTCCTCTTGTTTTTAATAGTTAATGTGTTTTAGGGGTTTTTAGAAGGGTTGGTGGGTGGGGAGGATGGGTTATATTTTAATGTTTTTAATGTATTTGATAATATATTTTAATGTTTTAGTGTATTTGATATACTGTTGTAATACCGCCTCGATCCATTGGGAGAGGCGGGATATAAATAAATTTTATATTATTATTATTATTATTATTATTATTATTATTATTATTATTATTATTATTATTGCTGTTTTGTCATTTTCAATAATACTGCATAATAATAATAATAATAATAATAATAATAATAATAATAATAATAATGATGATAATGATGATAATAAACAATAATAATACTGACTGTTGATGTCACATTTGTTGAAATCATCTTAACTGGGTATTCATGTTGGTTGTCTTTACTTTCTCCTCTTTCTAGTAAGAAAGACTTGTGAATGAAGATCTCTCACTGCAGGAAAGGTATTTTTTTTCTGACTTTCAATAATACTGTCACTATTGACGTCACATTCATTGAATACATCTTAATTGGGTATCTACCTTGGCTGTTGTCATTGTGGGTAGTATTACTATTATTGTCTTTATTTATGCCCTGCTTTTTTTCCAGGATGGGACTCAAAGAGGCTTACAACAATTAAAAAAACCTACAGGATTAATGCAGAACACAAATAGAACTTTTGGTTGCATGGAAAAAGAAAATGAAGGTGATCTAATAATAATCTTTTTTTTTTAACCTTTAAATTTTAAATTTAAAACATATATTATTAAATGCAAAGTGTAAAATTGGGGTTAAATGATATTCTCTGTTGTTTTATAAGGTTATTTTCTATATAGATTATTACTATTTTTTGATGACTGTTATTATCTTTTGATGATAAGTTGTTTATTGTTTATTAAGTAAGTATATAATCAAGTAAGCGTAAGTTACGATAGATGATTGTGTGATTATTATATAACTGATATTAGTAAATAACTATGTATGTAGGTAAATAATTATGATGATAAATGTTTAGTAATAAGCAATCATTCTGACACAAAATGATGATATTTATAATTAGGTGTAACTACTTAAGTAATATGAGCTATTTGTAACAAGGGTGGGAACCAATTTTTAATTATTTGTAGTTTTTAGTTATTTTTAGCCCTGTTTGTTTTTTATTTTTTTTATTGTTTGTCAGATTCTTAGATTATATTTTCTTTTGCTGCTTTTGTATGTTTTCTTTAATAAATCAAAAAAACAACAACAATGAAAAAGACATAATTAAAACCCAGAGAATACAAAAGTGAAGACATAACTAAAAAGTCAAAAAGAATTAAAACAATTGGGCATTGGATTCAATGGCCCTTGTGGTCTCTGCTAACTCTATAATTCTATGAAAATACATAATTAAAAACTCAAACTTTTATCTATACTTCTTACTCTTTCTTGCAAGACCGGCTTGTGAACAAAAATCTCTCACTGCAGGAAAGGATCAGATGAGGAGTGAGGAGGTTGGCAAGCCGTGAATGATACATGAGAAGGCCTCTGGTGATGGGTAATTGCTGTGTCACTCTGGCAAAAAGTCCATAATTATAGATTTCAAAAGGATTTGAGGACAGATATGGAGATGATGTGAAGAATGTCGTCCCAGAGATGGTGGTTTTTTGTTTTTTTTTTAATCACCCCAGTCCTTTGGATGAATGCAGAAGAGGGAAACCTTTAGCATCTGTTTGAAGACTTATGATTTATCTCAGCTGCTCAGATCCACTGGTTTTGAGAATCTACTTTTTAGACCAGCAGATTTCACATGAAGGTAGAAGTATGTCTGTGAACAAAGCATGAAGGGCTGCCTAAGAGGAATTCTTGTTCTTTCTTCATACTAGAACATCCCTCATCTATAAATAACAGGTATAGATAATGACCCAAAAGTAATTAAAGAAGAGCACTCTGAAACAAATGTAAAGCGGCAAGGCCTCTGCTTCTTAATTCTGTTTTTGAATTTGCTTAGTTTTTCAGAATTTTTTTTTAGATCAGGTAGCAAAGACAGCCTTGCATCAATTTGAAACTTATTTGAGAATGCTGTTCACACAGAAGTACTTTGTTATTTTCCACAGCAACGTTTCTGCTGTTTTATTAGACTCTGTGGACTTTTATGTTAACGTAAATTGTGTTGACCTGTAGTTTCAATCAGTATTCTGATTACATTTGGTAACTGTAAATATGTCAGGGAAATAGAAACAAAAAGGTAAGTTCAACAATAAGCTTAGAAAGGGGGGAAGCATACTGGAGTCCCCATATACACAAAATATTAAACTGTGCACTTCAAAATACAATGTAATAAAGAAACTATTATTCATGTTCTGTCCCTTGTAACTGCAGAAATATGCCTGAAAATGTGAGTCTCGTGGTCTTGTACCAATATTTATTTTCATTGTTTTTTGAACAATGAGAGCGATTTCCTCTCTTTATTACGTTCATAGTAGTCGCCATCTTTCAACTATAGGAAGAGATTCATAAAAGTATAATGGGAGAGGGTAGTTTTGTATCAGAGGTAGTAGCCTTGTTGCAAAATGGATGAAAAGTCTAGTTCCTTAAAAAGAGGAGGGGATACTTTATTCAGGTCTGGAATGGGGAGGACACCACATGTTCAAAGAAAACAAAAGTGAAAAGCAAAGTTAAAGGAAGAAAGGGTAGTGCTCTGGATCTCTGCTTTTTATATGGGTTGTGGGAAGGACTTATCCTGCAAGGACCAACCTCCTCCCTGCAAAAAGCGATAAAATATCTAAAAATACCAAAACAAACAAGCAAATAAAGAGTCATAAAAATGTGTTCTTTGGTCCAGTCCTTGATGCATCCTTCATTTTATTGGCGCTACCCTGCATATGCCTCATACAATGGAAATCTCACTGACAATGGACAATGTATGGTGAACAGAGGGGTTTATTTGATTGTGAAGAATGCCAGATTGTAGTCTCGTTGTAACTGCCCTCACAAGGGAAAACTGAAGGAAAGAAACATTTTCTATAGCCATAGTTTTCTATAAGGATAGCATTAGTTTAGAGAGTTCTTAACAACTATTGAAGGACAGGATATCTGAGCACTTGCCTTTCCTGTTACCATCCACCTTGGCTCTGACAGGAAGAAGCTTCTGATGACTAGCCATTTCCACCCTACACCATTATAGTGCTATTATTCCATTTTCAACATCCTATGGAATCCTGGGGTTTGCAGTTTAGGGAAGGGCCTTTAGAATTCTCAGCCCGAAAGTTCTTTGGCTTCAGGAAACTACAAACTCCAGAATTCCACAGGATGTTGAAAGTGGAATAATAGCACTATAACAGGGTAGGACAGAATGGTCTAAAACCCATGTGGAGGGTTGGAAAAACAGTTTTGTGGGGCATCAGTGTTCACTCTATTGAATTCTTACCAGATGATGTTAGGCATCTGCCAATGTTGCTTTGCTTGTATCATATGCTTGAGATTTTTTTTTTATTCATACAAGTTTTTCCTGATTAAATTGCCCAACGTGGTTTTATTGGCATAATTATTTTTTTGCTATTATTATTATTATTATTATTATTATTATTATTATTATTATTATTATTACATAAAACACAAAAAAAGAACATAAGAACAAACATTTTTAAAAATTACATACAAAAATCAAGACCATGCTATACTATATTAAGACAAATATATGAGTCTCCAACCAATGATACACTCAGTATTAGTCATATTTATCTAACCCCTATATTAGTAGCTACTACTAAATAATAGTTTCTTGATATTAGTAAACTACTATCTTATAACTTATCTTTAATCTACTTCTCTTTCCCTCTAATATGAAAAAAAATTCCATATATTAGCAATAGTTTTTTTAAAATAATTTCTCCCTTCAAACAGTTTATTTCTCTTTATCTTATCAATTTATATTTACAAAATAGCCTCATATTCATTCTCCTGGTGTAATTATTTTTGATATTTTAAATATGTTATTTGTCTTGCTATCCTTGGTATTTTGATGTTTTAATTGTTTTTATATTCCTAGGGTTTTTTTTAAATATACAGCCATTTCTATATGTCATCAGTCACTCAGTATCTCGTGTCAAAATAGCCTGTAAAACTTTTGAAGATGTTGATCATCCATCATCATCATCATCACCACCATTATCATCTCTGTCTCTTTTCTCTCTTTTAAAAGATGAATTTATCTGTATAAGCTCTATGCAATGGAGGAGATATAAAGGGAAACTGCAATTATTATAAGCCATCATCATAATTTGGGGGGAGGTCTAGTGATTTCCTTTAATACTTCCGAATCATTATAACCACTAATAGATGGCCACACGGTATCTTTGAAAGAACATCCAAGATGATTAAGATCTTGATTCAAGTCCTATTACAATCAGTGGAAAGTACAACAGTGACCCCATTGATTTTAATGGGATTTGGATGATCTCCTCGAAGAAGCAAAATTTAGAAAAATGAGCATATTTCACAACTCTCACATTAACTGGATAAGAAAAAAATCTGTCTTCTCTATTTTTTTCTCTAAAGATGGATTTGATCTACTATTGCATGTAAAAGCTGAATCTCATGTCTCAGACAGAATTGTTTAACAGGCAAGCATATTGGCCAAGATCTTATTCAGAGCTGGTATAGTGTAACATTCTGCCAGCCCAACTCTGTGGGACTCAGGAAGGGATGGAGTCAGATAGGAAGGGGGATCAGTGACAGGAAGGGAGACAAGTATTTGCACATCCCTCTGCGAATGTTGCAGATTCTTCTGTAGCTTGGGAAAATACTTGTGTAAGGAGGTTTAGGAGACCTCTTTACACAAGTCGCTAAAAGGTCCAACCACTTACGCAATAGGTTGGTTATTCTGGCCTCAGTCACCAGACACACAGACTTGGAAATTATGGCCTCAATAAACTTAAAATGTTATTCTTTGTAAGGGCAGGGACAAAATTCATCCAGCAGAGGTTTTCCCAGGCAGAAGTGGGAGGGGATCTTTTCACCCCCATGCAATTTCCCATATTATTCCAGAAGGTCTCCAGTTTGGGAGAATATTTGGGAGTGTGAATAAAAGGGGATGCAAGGGGAAGAGACAATAAGTGAAAGTAATCTCTTCCCTGCAGTGGAGCAAGAATGCTGCTTGGAAGACAGATATTTTAGAGTTGCATTGCTTGAGATGTTAACTCAAAATCCTCTTAAATGTCAGTATGAAACATAATGCTGCAGCTCCCCATAGTAATACCTTAAAAAATGTGTGTTTTGATTATAGCTAAGATCCTACATTGCAGAGCAGAAACCCTAAGTCCACCACTGTTTTTCTGCTGACCTTCCCCCTTGTTATCTGATTTGCAACATCAGCCGGTGGTGCCAAGGAATACTCCCTCGGCCAAGCAACGGCCAAAGGAGTTTGTATACGTGTGTGTGTGGGGGGGAGATCCCTAGCACCATCTGGCTGATTTTAATATATTTCTTTATTATTTTATGAATTTGTTTATTTAATGGATATCCTGCCCTTCTCCCAATATGGGAACTAAGGCAACTTACAGTATAGAATTAAAACAGAAAACAGTTAAAATAATATATAGTATAAACTTTTTTTTAAAAAAATTAAACCTTACCTACATGAAAATTCCACTTTTCAGTGGAGTGACATAGCACATAACAACTTTTATCACATGCAGGCACATTCAAATGGACCTCTTCTTTGTCTGGTTAAAAAAGAATCACCTAATCACCTCAATCTATTAAAAAGTCACTAAAAAAAATTGCTCTTTGAATGGACTTCTTGACAGTTTTGTGAATCATAACATATAATCCAGCTCATGGGATTGTCAAAGGGATTCTTGAAAATATAACTCAGAAGTGTTGGTGGCCTTTTCATCTTTTCAGACAATAGTCACAGGAGTAAAAAAAAAAAAAAAATGAGGATAAATTCATTCAGATATGTCATATAAAGGAATAACTTGGATGTGGAAAAGAGCCATCACAGATCAAATACCAGAGATGCAAGAACACTACACTTTGTTCTTTAAATCATGGATTGCTGAGGCAGTGATGTACAAGCTTATTTGAGTGTGACCTCCAACAAGAATACAGCAGAGGCATTCCAGAAAAGGGTGTAAACCTAGAGCAGTGAATGTCACTCTTGTGTTTTCATTTTTTCAGATGTAATGGACCACCAATCTACTTGTTTCTTTGGGTTACGTGCAGGTTAATTACTATGTCAAAAACAAAGGAAACTTGGGCCATTTCTGTACTACACTGTTATAGTGCTGTTATTCCACTTTCAGTATCCTGTGGAATTCTGGGGTTTGTGTATTACTGAGGCCAAAGTACATTCTGGCTGAGAATTCTGAATGCCCCTCCCTAAACTGCAAACCCCAGGATTCCATCAGATGTTGAAACTGGAATAATGGCACTATAACAGGCTAGTGTGGAAATGGCTTTGGTTATGTGATATTAGTGGGACTGTTTTTCCTCCATTGATTTCTGAACCTTCTGATTTCTGCTGCCATATTTCTTCCATACCTTCTGGACATACCACAATCAGCATTTTACCCAGTCATTTGCCTGACTTCATTCTTTGACCCATACCCAGAGGCTGTTCCCTTCCATGTTACATGCCCCTTGGCAGCCAATCAAGGCCAGTCAGGAGATGTTCAGGAGCTGCTCTTGCATACTAACCAACTGTCCTGAATTGGAAGGGACGGTCCCAATTAATCCAGTTTCTCTCTCCTCCTCCCTCTTTCCCCCTCTACTTTCCTGTTCTCAACTTACTTCATTTGTTGCAAACTAAGTTCAAAATGCAAAGCAGTTTACAATCAGTTATCCCAACCCTTCCCAGTAGGCTCTGAGAAAAGCAAACTGCTGCAGATTCTCCTAGCTTGTTTTTTCTACCTTATTCATAACTTTTGCCACTATGCTCACATTTTGATGCTGCTTGGGCACACATCGTCTGCTTTTCATCTGGGAGATGTTGGAGGGTATGAGTTGCTGAAGAACAGGGAGCGCTGTTTCCCAGACTGTGGGAGTGGTAGCAATCTTCCTCCTCCTTGCAGCTGAGGTCACAGTGGGCTGCTTGCCTCTGGGTCTATGTTTCCAGCAGTCATCTGTATCATCAGAATCATCTTGCATTTTATCTGTGGCTTCTTCTAATGTCACTTCCCTCCATTTTTGGAGATTTTTAAGCAGAGGCTGGATGGCCATCTGTTGGGAATGCTTTGATGTGTGTTCCTGCATAGCAGGGGGTTGGACTCTGTAGCCCCTGGGGTCTCTCCCAACTCTATGATTCTATGATTCGTTACCTTCCTTCCATTCTCTGGTGCTACAGCATCCCTTTCCTTACCCATGGTTTTTTTCCCCCCCACTTGGTTCTCAGTTCTGGTCTGTCTTGCAGCAAGGGGTTATCTGGCTATCTGTCTGTCCGTCTGTCCGTCCATCTGTCCATCCCTGTATAATAAGCTCTTTCATATTGTTGCTATTTTCTTTGAAATTCACTGATTTACAAGGGATGACAATCAACAAATGATGATACTACCAGGAAAGACAAAAACACATGCAGTATAGTTGGGAGTCAGGCTCCCTTCAAGACTACCTTCTAGACTACAAGACCCCAGGAATTTTTACAGGTTCCTCCCCCTCTTCTCTTTTTTCCTGGGTGTAGATTCTCTGGAGCCCAGCAACCAAGGGATATATATGTTGAGTGGTGTCACAGGCATGTTTGGTACTTTCCTTTATCATGCCATATCATCCAAACATGCAGCCTTTCCTGATTTTGAAGCTGAGCACTGTCAGGCCCGATTACTAATTGGATAGGAGACCACCAGGGTTCTCTGAGCAGAGCTAGGGAAGAATTCATCCTCAAATCCTGAAGAGCTATGGCTAGTCAGAGCTGACATAAGAGGATAAAGGAACCAGTAGTTTGACAGAAACTGAAGGCATAGGAAACCTGGAAGTGCTTCACAAAAGGGTTTCCATGTGATAATATGTTGCACAAATGATTTTCTGCATGAAGAATGGAGACAGCACCACATCACCATACTTTCTTGGTGTTCCCCAAATTATGTGGTGCATTCTCTTGTGAAAATGACAGGCTCTTACTTGTGGGCAGGTGGTATGATCATAAACCGTCTTGAAGAAGGCATAGCACATCAATAAGTAAATAAGGTTGTGGTCAGTAGTTAGCAGAAATCCAAAGCCAGAAATGTATTTTATGCCATCTGGGACGCTATCTCACTTCCCAGTTCTAGCACTATGATTCCAGTGTAACTTCTATGACTACATTCTGAGGCCTAAGAGTTCTCTAGCTGAGAATTATAAATCTCTCTTTCTAACCTATAAATCCCATTCCATATGATGCTGTCATGGCAGTTAAAGTAGCACCACAGCGCTATAGTGTGAAAGGGCCCTTCATCTTGGTCAATGATTACTAAAGGAAGGTTGAGTAACCAACTGAAAAAGGAGTTTCAGAGTTCTGTTTTTGCAATTTTTTTTAGTTTGTTTCTCAGCTAGATGGCAGTAAAGATACTGGCTTAAAGTGATATTGCAGGTTTTAGCACCAACATGCAACTTTTTTCTTTCTTCATAGCACAGTGTGAAAGGTCTTTAAAGCTGTGTGTGTCATAGTGTCTCTCTGTCAATATAAGTGAATGAGAGAGAGAAGAAAGAGATTCTGTGTGTGTGTGAGAGAGAGAGGGCGAGAGAGAGGGAGAAATGTGTGCAGAGGAGTTAGCAATTTTGTTATGAAGATTTTGCAGAACCCAAACGTGTATTGTAGCCACTTGACCCAGTTAATTTGAAATTGCTGTGTGGGAGATTTTTAGATAGTATCACCCAAAAAAAAAAAAAATCACAGCCATATTTGCTCATAGAAAAGCAACTAATTTCCTGACTGTATTTCTAATGTAATTCAAATTATAACAATTTTGTAGGCTCACAAAACAAACAAAACAAAACTGTCACTTGGTAAGTTGTCAGGTATCAAGAATGATGGAATATATTGATGCCATATGTCCATAAAGTACTCTTCACATTTATCAACATTACGTTTAACCCAGTTCTGATATATGGAGGTTTATAGCTGAGACAGGCAACTTGACTGAGATTGATGTACTCAGCTGAAGAGAATAGGAATATAAATCTTTGTCTTATCACAAGGCAAAAGAAGAAAGTAAGACAGGGATGAAGTCATGAACATAATATGTTTAGGTTTCAGAGAGTCACTTGACATACCATTGAACTTATAGGATAATGTATCTTAGAGTTGGCAAGCAAGGTACAAAGAAAACTACTAGTGTTAGTTTAGTTCCCAGTATGGCAGGGCAAAATGTGGATTCTTATCCCCCCAACAAGATTTTTTCTGATATTTTTCCATCATATTATTCCTCTGTTCCCTAGCTTTGATTTCCATATTATCTTATGTATATACCATTGCGTCTCTAACCATGCTTTCTTCTCCTGTCTTGCTTTGACCCTGGAAGTCCTTGAGGTGGTATCAGGATGGGGATTAAAGGAGCCAGAACATAATAAAGATTATGGATTACTTTTTAGGCACATTTTGAAACATCAGCACATTTAGTGGGCATCAGTATATTGGAAGACAATTACCACAATCAGGCATACATCTTATGAAAAATAATAGTTTATCAAAGGGCTGGGTCATGACCTTTAACGCCTTACATGGCTTGGGTCCAAACTGTCTGAAAGACAGTGGCTACAATCCTGTATGGTTCAGCATATCATAGTAGGTCCATGTACCTGCACTAGGCTGACCCATATATCACCTCTGAATAACCTCACTTGCACAGTTATTCACTGCTTTGTGAGGAACAGGCAGGACCACAGAGGTGTCTGGTTATGTCCACATAGCTAGATGCGAGATGATTATAGAGATCTCAGCACTAATTTCATCATTTTTTGTCTGAATATGAGGAGACACTTCTGCAATCCTGCCTGCTCCCAAGAAGCAGGGAATGACCACTTGGGGTGGTAGCGATGGAGTTATAATTCACTGAGAGAGAACTCACGTGGGTAGCTAGCAGTCCAGAGGTCAAGGAGCCAAGGGATCAGTCAGTAGCCAGAAAAACAAAGATAGAGAGAGAGATGGAAAAAAAGGGTTGCCAGAATCCAACTCCAAGAATCCAGAAAGCACAGCAGAGTCTCCAAGCTGGCTTGGATGTCTTTTCCACAGAGTGGATGATAAGTATTTGCTGACTGTTCATCCAGGCAGGCGGATTGTTCACTGAGAACAGCCAAGGCAGCACCAACTGAGCAGCAGGTGTGCTGAGTTCCTCCCCAAACACTCTTGTACTGCTGCTATCCCAGAAGAATACACAACAGGGGGCTTCAGAAGCTGTTCAGTAAGGGGGAGAAAGGAAATACCACCCCCCACCATGCCCAGAAAAAGACATACAAATGCATAAGGGAAACTTATACTAACAGGATGCAAGCCTATCTGACTTCTAAGATCCATTCAAAGCACTATTTTTCCTATGACTTTTTGACATAACAAGGTGGTTTGGACTACAATTTCTGGAGCTAAAACTCTCACACCACTTATTGGAAAAAAAAAAGAAACTAAAAGAAGCTATTTCTTTTTGTCTAGTAAATAATTTGAGAGTTTTAGCTTCAGAAACTTCTGTGGTTTAGTTACAAACGCCTCCTGAAGAAAGCCTTTGAGAGCACATACAGACTGAAATGCATTGGGCTTTTCATATAAATCATTCTTCCAATGAGGCAAGTTTCCTGTTTTTTGATTATCATACTGGATGCTGCCCTGTTTTTGTTTCCTTTGTTTGCACAGAGGAGACTTGCCTGACTGGATAGTTTCATTTTACCCATGTATTGTGTGACTACACAAAGGAAATTGGACATTTCTGGGTAGAAAATGACATTTTAGGTGCAGAAATCTCCATATAAGTTGTCTTGTGTAGAAAAGTCTCAAACTGCTAAGATCCTTGTCAACAAACAATTCCCTTTGTTAGATCTTCCCAACACTTGGGAAACCCCTCTTTCATCCATGCATAAACTAGTTTCAAATATTCTTTCCACCTGTAACTCATACCTCTTCAATTTGGCTGGTGCAAAAGGGGAAAAACATTAGTTTCAGTTGCTTTTGTAAAAATTTACACAAATTTGCCATTTTGTAATGTTCATGATGTTTCAGCCCTTTGAAAATGAATAAATCCAACAGTATTCTACCAGAGTTCCCCATTATTTTATTATGGTTTATGCAGAAGAATTTGAAGGGGGGCTGCCTATTATCTTCAGATCAGACAGAAATATGCCCAGAATTCTTTGCCATGGAATGACATTTCCAAATTGATCAGGAAAAATAGCAATAAATAAATCATTTCATTTGATTTGAGGAACTGGACTTCAAGTACTATTTTAATATATCTGCAGCCTGCAATTTCAACTTAGTTTACATCACCTTTACATCTCAATACAGTTTTGACTGTTAAAAAAGTGGCAACAGACCTTTAAAACATATACATTTTACTAGTGATGAAGAACATAACTTTTATGTGTTTTCAGTTTTGACAAGAAGTGATGTGCAAATAAGCCAATCTGAAAAAGGAAGCATTATGTTCTTTCCTAGTCCAAGTGATTTCTTCCATGCACTCCAATTTAATGACCAGAAAGGGTGAACCTGTTTAAATCTATACTTTGACAATGCTGATTGCATGATTTTTATTAAAAAATTCATGTGATTCATATGAAATAATGAAAGGTCCCAATGCCACAAATCTATTCTGAATGATATCAAGTGCAGTGGTTCTCAACGTTTGGTCTTCCAGATGTTTGAGAATTCAGTTCCCAGAAGATCTAATATGGTCAATGAATGGTATTCTGAGAGTAGAAGCCCAAAGCATCTGAGAACCAATGGTTGGGAACCACTGTTCTACAGGGACCAATCAAACTTGTGTGTGTGTGGGGGGTACTTATGGCTCAAAATTAGTGCAAATCTCTACCTGACCTTTTGTAGACAACTATTATGGTACTTTCATAGATTCAAACCACCAATTTCTGACAGTTCCAGGGGTATTCCTTCCAGCTGCTCCCTGACAAGGGCCAGATCCTGAAATAAAGCATTGGTAACACCCTTATTCAGATAAAGAATATGGGGTGTTACAAATGATCCTTGTGCCACATTCAGTGGAATGTAAAAGCCCTATTTCCAAAACCCTCAGACTTGTAGAAGACAAGCTATTGAGAATCTGGCACCTGTGCAGCTACATCACACCTCTTCTCACCTTACTCATGACTTGTGCTCACAGTTGCAAGGTTGTGGCTAGGCAATTGCTCTTCCATGTTTCATTAATATCTAACTATATAATACTGTGCAGCATGTGTAGAGCACAATTCTGAAGTATTACAGAGCGTTCTGCACATGATTTGGCAACTCCATACCTAGATGATATTCAATCCCTACCTCCTCAGATGCAGTAAAGAAACTTGCAACTCTTGATGAGTCACTGGTATTAGAGCAGTCACAAATTTTAGTTTACACTTCTGTTCCTTTCTGAATCAAGTTCTGTATTCCAAGTAGAAACAACAGCTGGTCTCAAGAGCTGCAGGGGCTTGTTGTTTTTCAGTTCAAGCATATGCTGCCAAGATTGTTGTTCCACCTGAGCCCAGTTCCCTTACAGTTTGTGCTGTTGTAATAGCTGGAGCTTATGTGCACAAGAACCACTTAAAATGGTCTATGAATCCTCTCTTGGATGTTGTCCAGCATAATCATAAACTCTCTGGGGCCTACAAAATCAAATGTGTCACTTAGTGCTTGAGAGATGTCTTGAGTAATGAGGAAGAAATCTTCCTCCTTCCCTCCTGTCAGGCTTATAACTGGTGCCAAATCACAAGCATCTGCTATAGGAAGCACATTCTACTTATAGCAGAAATTCCTTATAGAGTATGAGAAGATAGAATATGATGAGCATGCTTCATGGAGTGCCTGGGGAAAATAGTGTCCCATTTCTTTGTATGTTAGACATTCCTAGGGGAAGAAAGGCACAGTAATGAGGTATAACAACTGTAGCATAAACAAATTTGTATTGTTCTTTATTATTTGTGTGCCAGCTTCATAAAATTGCTGAGTTTCTCTGTGACATACTTACTATATTCATTTCCTCACAAAATACTTCCCAGATGATGAATCCCATGTATCACTAAAAATTTCCATGTTACAGATGGAGAAATTGTGACTAAAAGATTTTAGCAGATGAATTATCTTAATACTAGTATCACAGATTGAATTTCAATAATTTTACCAAGGAGAAACATTGACAGCTTTCTGTCTATCTGGACAACAATGTCCTTCTTCTCTCCCTCTCCCTCTCCCTGTCCTTCCTCCTCCTCTTCCTCCGTTTCTTCTTTTTCATAGACATGTGAGAACCAGATTAACTCAACTACGGAGCTGGTGACAATGAAGTGGTGGAAAACTTGGAGCAAGTCTGATGAAACATGGGCTAGAGCCCATTGGAAAGCCTATCCACAGTAGAGGTTGCAGCAAAGAAATTATTCTTCTCTGACACCATTGTGTCTGCACAGTGTCATCCAATGGAGCTGTTCTGAGTGGTCAGGGGCCTGTTATATTCTGCCTCACAGAAGCATCATGTACACTACTCAGCAGCCCACTGTAAATAGGTTGCAGGACACTTTGCATATTAAATTGCTTGCATTAAATTGCTGCACATTAAATTGCTTGCATTTGCTCTTTCTTGGATATTGGAGTTGATATGAATCTTGTGGATCTAATCTTGGCTCCTGCTTATCCCACATAAATGGATATGTTTCAGTTTGTATAGCCTGAGAATGTGGACATAATCTATGGAGAGGTGAGAGCCACCACATGTACACTGGACCTTTGTCTTTCTTGGCTTATAAGCATCCAGCGGAGAACTGGCTGCATGGGTAATGGAAATAATGAATTCCTCACTGCAGCAAGGCAGAATTCCATCTTGCCTGTCAATAAAGTATAAGGAACTGAAACATAAATAGAATGAGGTAAAATGAATGCCCAAGAGAAACAGATATACGATCACCCTCTCAAGAAGAAAAAGGGCAAGATAGCAAAATGATTAACCACTGAAGATGGTGTAAAAGCTCAATCAAAGGTTCATCTGCAAGAGGAAACAAGGGAACTGAGCTAAGGAAAGAGCAAAGGCAAAAGAAAATATTAAAAAAAAAATAGAGATGGAAGAAAACACTAAAAGATGGTAAAATAGAACAATTGCAAGGATAGCCATTTGCCAAGAAAAACAACAAAGCACATCTGTCCCATTTTCAGATGTTCAGATGTCATTATATACATTATCTACTCACAATGCTTATGACAACTGTGGTGCCCAGATGCAAAAGAAGCCAAACTACAACCAGAAAATTCCACCTTCTGCAGAGTGCCCCTTCTCTAGTGTATGTCCACTCTGATAACAACTCCATAAGATATCATTCTCCATAATGCAGACTGCCAGGAATGAACAGACTGAGGCTGAGGCATAGTGACTTGCATAAAGCTATATGATATGGTAGAAGTAGAGCTCTGAAAGGTTTGGACTACAACTCTCAGAATCCCACAATGAGCGTGGGAGTTTGAGCAGTCCAAAAAACAAAACAAAACATCACCACCTTTCCTCAAGCATTGTGCAGAGATGAGACACCCTGATCATAGCACTGTCTAAGGCTGCAGTCCTATATACATTCTCAGTGGGATTTGTTTTGGAGAAAACATGCATAGGATTGGGCTGTTGGATTATGGCCAGCTGCAGCTGAGGAGGCTGGGACTCCAACAGCAACTTGTGGGAGAGGGGCAGGATCATGACGGGGCTAGATAGCATGAGAACTGCAGTACTGCACCTGCAATTCTATATACATTTGCATGAACTGGGCATAAGTCCCTTGGCATCTCCCATAAATTCAGAGGGGTTTACTTGTGATTTAACATGTCTAGGATCAGCCTGTAGGATTCTAGAATGTTCCTGTCCCATACTGACAGGTCTCCAACATCACACAATAGGCTTATCTGATGTGTCAGAAAATGTTATTTGATGGAAGACAGCTGTGTTATGACTTCACTGTAAATTTGATCAATCAGTACTATGTAAAAATATTTATCTTTTAATAGAGTTCCTTATCTGTTGAAACAATCAGAAATGATTTTTTTATCAGTTCAGTCCTTTGCTGTGCCTGATTAATTTGCCTTAACATGGCTAAAGAAGAAAAGTAGCAAAAATATAAAATGTAAAAACTGAAGATGAAACACTCTTCCTTACCCGTCTTATGGGCTCCTCTCACATCTTAGCATTATAAAATTACAAATTTCATTATAGATGCAAAGCGCTTCTTAAAAAATTGAAAAATGTGCTTTAAAATAGCTCAATCATATTTAACATGTGAGAGACAGCCTTTGTTCCAAACAAAATAATTTTCAGGATATTTCACAATGTAACCTATGCAGCAACAACTTCTTGTCTTTAATGTAACAGATCACAGAATTAGTGCAAAGTTCTTGCATTCATTTTTCTTTATGGTCCACCTACCCAGCCCTAAATATTTTTGAAAACTCCAAATTCAGAAAGATGATATCACTACAAACATGAGAGAGCTGTCCATTTGATATTTAAAAATACTTGCAACTGTGCTGAAAACTTTGACCTTATAATGATCATTTTCCTGAAACGATTGTCTGTGACTCTTGAGAGCTTGGTGTCAATAAGAATATTGTATAACAATTTGAAAAGACTATTTCTGAAATGCTATTCATGTTTCAAAAGCTAATATGTTAAGCCAAAAGGAGAGCAATTGCGTTCCGGTACTTAACCCTCTTCTCTTACTGAAATAATGAGAATTTAAAGTACCTAAATTCATCAGGATTGTACCCCATTGCTGAATTACTGCAGGCATAGTTCAGCTGGAATTATTACAGACTTCCTACACAAGGATATTGTCATGAGAGAAACAGTCATTTGTACATTAAAGTTGCAATCCCTTAGTGACTTTGTACATTCAATTCACAAATCAAAGCAAGGTCATACATTACTATGATTTTAAAAGCCTTATTGAGTAGGCTGTCCTTTCCCTATACTCGAGTTATTGATTTTATACAGCCTGCTTGTGAGGTTGTCCACTTGGCCCCACAAAAAGGAGAAACAAAATGGTCTCTTTTTATTATACTTACTATGCTGATCAAGAAGACTGGCACTGAAGTGGATTATGTGGATTATCGATTGTGGTAATGGGCTGTTCCCATTTTCTAGGCAACATAACTGAAGGGAGACAGTTCTCTCTCCAGGTAAAAAAGGGGTTAATGAGGTATTGGGTTAAAGTTATATTTATTGGGGGGTCAGCATCACAGAGGACATCAGAGATCATAAGAGTCAATTGCCCAATCAGCAAGACCAGATGGGGAAAAAGGTGAGAAACTTTGAGATGCTTCAGTCATAAAGTTTTAAAAAGGCCTCAGAGACCATGACAGACAAAGGAACATCAACCAGAGAAAGGAGCCTGATTGCAGGTTGAGCCAAACGGACCCAAGTTGCTGGCCTCCTCCCCTCCACAGAGTCCCAGCATATGGATAACAATGTAAGTCGATTAGGAATGTTCTTCGCTAGTCATGTTAGGGATTATGTTCTTTTAAAATTCTGGTTGAAATGATGTGGGCTTATCCGTAACTTTGCAACTGGTAAGTAAGGCCTGAAGCAAGGAGCCTTCATGAATAGAATACCTTCTGCTTAGAATTAAAAACTTTCCTATAAAGATCTTCTTGTCCACTTTCTCTTTCCCTAAATGCTGGTCAGTTGCACTTGCAAACAGAATTCAGCCTTTGAGTTCAGAAAGTCTTTCCTCAGTGGCTTCCTGCTGAGTTACTACAGAAGGGGAGTTAAAATTAGTAGATAGCGGGCAGCTGGAAGGTTTCCAAGGGCAGAGGGGGATTCTCATTTCCTACTCGAGGGCAGGAGACAGCATTGAGTGGGAGAATAACTCCACTTTTCTCTCACATCAATGAGGTTTTCTAGGGTGTCAAGATGAGAGTCCCATTCATTCATTCAGACTTGTCTTTCAGGGCATGTTGCCCCTACAAAGTAGTTTACAAAAAGTTTCAATCACTCAGAATCACCACCACCACCACCACCACCACCAGAGGCCTATGGACCAAACAGGAGACATGGGAGAAGGTACCTCATCACTTAGTGATGGAATATGGTGTCCTCCCTGCTTGATCCACATGCTGCTGATACAATTTGCAATAAGAGGGCATCCCCTTTACCCTACTGCATCTTTGCTTTAATTATTTCATGTTTCAAGGGCTGCCTTAATATTTTATTTTATTTTTAGTTGAACGTTCAGATTTGGAGTTTCCAAGTTTAGATTTCTTCTTGTGCTGATATTCCATGTGAAATTGGGCATATACATGTTAACAGAAATCAAGGGGTGCAATATTTTCAAAGAATTATAATTCACACTAAACTCTTGTTTCCTGTTTCGTATTTCTACAGTATTATAAAAGGTATGAAAGGGAGAAAGAGACATTAACTATAATTCATCCTTTCTCTCTGAGAAACAGCAGAGTACATCTAGATAGAACACAATTAGCAAAATGCTGATTCTACCAACCTTAGTAGTTGTGCTATTGGAATTATGCTGTTGTTAAAAGAAGGGAAAAAAAGAATATTTCTTAGTTTGGGCATTTCTAGGGAGAGTCTGATTACTATTATTTTATTGGAAAATTGTCATATTTTGTTGGATTACTAAAGTTATAAAATCCCATCTCAGAAAATGGAAATTGTCCGTGTAATAGATATTAGAAAAGCAGTATTACATCAATAAAACATATTTTAAGACAGCTTTTGACAAGATTTTCAGAGCAAATAGACGTAATTAAACAGGTGGATATAAAACTTAGATTAAAAGAAGACTGCTGAGGACTCTGCTTCAAGCATCAAAATCTCTTAATTGTATTACTAATTAAGGATCAAGATTGATATGATTTGCCATAATGAAACATGCAGGAGAAAGTGAAATGCAGTTCATTTCTTTCAGTCTGAGCAGGAATACCTTGCATCTTAATTAAAGGTGGATGGATGAGTTTATTTCAGGGTTCAGATATATTAATACATCTGTTTTAACCCATTTTACACCAATTTCCCTTTCTGTGGATTAAAATTCACACAATTTTAATTTTTTTTTCACAATACTTATTTCTGGGTGAAATTTATTCTAAATTAGGCATTTTTTTTGCATTTTAATAAAACACACATTTTGCTTAGCATTTTGTTACAACTTATTTATTTATTTAAGAACTGTATCACAGAATTTGGAGACATGTGAAAATGGAAGTACATCTCCATTCCAATCCATGTATTAGCCTATATAATGATAAACCAAACTGATTTATTCAAAAATGTGGACTAAACAAAGTCAGTCAGCTTAGCCAAAAGATGATGGGAGCTACTGGAAAAAAAGAGGTGCATTTGTCAGGAAGTTGCTCTGTACATCTCAAGCGAGTGTCCACATGGAGTGGAAATTGTTTTCATGTACTCAGTTTGGAATAAGGATCCAGCTGCCAGTGTAGTCACCTTCTGTTTGTCAGGCCATTTCTGCACTACACTGTTACAGTGCTGTTATTCCGCTTTCAATGTCCTGTAGAATTCTGGGGTTTGTAGTTGACTGAGACCAAAGAGCTCTTTGGCTGAGAATTCTAAATTCCCCTCCCTAAACTGCAAACCCCAGGATTCCATAGGATGTTGAAAATGGAATGATAGCACTATAACAGTGTAGTGCGGTGCAATAATGGGGTTTCCCATTATCCAGGTTTCAGTGCTGAAGGGGAATAGTTCTCCCTTCAGGCACATAAAGGGTTAATGAACTGTTAGGGTTAGGTTACATTGATTAGGTTATCGTCACAGGTCACCAGAGATAGTTGCCCAATCAAGGGGGAAGTGAAAGGTGAGAATCTTTGAGATGCTTCGATGGAGAAGTTATAAAAATCCTTGAGAGACCATGAGAAAAGAAAGAGAACAAAGAGGACAACAGCAAAGAGGCAAGGATGCTAGTAGAGACAGGCATAGGCCAACTCCTGCCCCCCCCCAACATCATCTCAGGAAATGATTAACTGCTGTGAGTTGCTTAGAATGTTATCTAGTTAGCTGTGTTAGGTCTTTTGGTTACGTTGGAAGTTTGGCTAACCTGGGGAATCTATCTGTAACTGTTAAGTGTGCCTGAGAGGGGGAAGCCTTTCAAGAGTATTCTTTTCTTGTTTACCTTGCATGTCTCAGAATAAATACCCGTATATTCCCATGTATAGGACGACTGGGCGTATAAGACGACCCCCAACTTTTCCAGTAAAAATATAGAGTTTAGGATATACTCGCCGTATAAGACCACCCCTCTTCCAACGCACACCAAATAAAAATTAAAAAAACATCAGATTTGATTTCAATATGGTAATTTTAACTCAAATGCTTATGATATTAAAATTAACTTTCCCTTTTTCCACAAGCTTTCCCATTTACTCACCAGAGCAGCCAGGTCTGAAATAGTGGCTGGGAGGGAAGAGGCCATGTATTTGTAGGAATACCATCTTACAGATGTTTATTTAAAAGGAAGTCCTGAGAAAAGCAGTCTCAGATTGCATTTTAGGAAACAAAGAACAAGAATATCTTTGATGTTGTCCTCACCCAGGAGTTTGCTTCCAATTACCAAATCTTAGCTTGTAGTCTTTCCTTATGAAGAATCCATTCCTGATTTTCCCACAATACTTATTTGTTGTAAGAGCCAAATCTGCCTCAGGAAATAGGCAGAGCTTTATAGTTGTTGTATTGGAAGGCATAGCAATGTTTGTTCCATATAAAGGAATCATGTAGCAACTTTGAGCCTTATCTAACTACACTGTGACAGTGCTGTTATGCCACTTTAAATGCCATGGCAACATCCTATGAAATCCCAGGATTTCCAGTTTAGGGAAGGGCTTTTAGAACTCTTAGCCAGGGAGCTCTTGGGCCTTAGTAAACTACAAACCCCAGAATTCCACAGAATATTGCCATGTCAGTTAACGTGGAATATAGCCCTGGAACAGTGCAGTGTGGTTAGTCTCCTTTATAGTTGTGGCTCTTGGCAGGCCTTCCTCCTGCCTTTTTGCTACCAGCAAGGGAGAAAGATACGGTAATTGTGAGGTTTTCTGTCTCATTGACTTTATAAGCAGGATGACTGAACTCCTCCTCAGGTAGCAAAATGATTTGTGCTGGTCCTGGCCTATTTCTGCCCTCAAGAATGAGGAGAAACAGTTAACCAACATGCGCGCCCCCCAGGCCAGCACCACTCAGGTACTGCATGTTCCTGATCGATTTAGCATTTAAAAGTAAAAAAAGGAGAGGATTTTGTAAAAGTCCAGTCGTACATGAGACACATCCGCACTAGACTGTTATAGCACGATTATTCCACTTTCAACATCCAATGGAATCCTGGGGCTTGCAGTTTCGGGCGGGGCTCCTCGGCCCCTCCCTAAACTGCAAACCCCAAAATCCCATAGGATGTTGAAAGTGGAATCATAGCACAATAACAAGTGTAGGGTGGAAATGGCCCTGATTTCCGAGTAGCCCGTTCCCAGCGCCGCCTATGTCTGTGGCCACGGCACAGCTTCGGTGGAGAAAGAGCGCGACTTGGTGCTCCAGCCAGCCCACCCGCCCGCCCGCGCAGCAGAGACCGACTGCTGCTCCCGCTACGGGGTGAGTCCACGCGCGAAAGAAGGGTAATGGGGAGCGCAGTGGGGGGAAGCAGGCCAAGGAGGCTCTAATCCCTTTCAGAAGCTGGGTGGCGACAGGGGCTCTCCCCGGCCACGCGGGAAGCGGCGTAGGCCAGCAGGAAGCTGGGCGGCGACAGGGGCTCTCCCCGGCCACGCGGGAAGCGGCACGGGCTGGCGGGAAGCTGGGCGGCGACGGGGGGTCTCCCCGGCCACGTGGGAAGCGGCGTGGGCCAGCAGGAAGCTGGGCAGCGGCGCCTCTGCCAGGGCAGCGGGGGGTGGTGGAAAGCTCTGTGGGCCCGGGGAACAACAACGGCAGCGCCTCTGCCTGGGCGGCGGGGGGAGGGAAGTTCTGCGGGCCTCACACCCGGCGAATAAGACGACCCCCCACTTTTAAAAAGTTTTTTGGGGGTTAAAAAGTCGTCTTGTACATGAGGATATACGGTACTTTCTGTAAAACCTCTGTTTCTTCTCCATTGCCACGTATTCCTCGGCAACATGCGTAGATAGGATTTCTCTCACCCAGAAGGGGGAGGTGAGGGAAGGGAAGGGACCTTTAAGCATAGAGATTACTAATTCCCAGGCAATGCCCCACTGCGTTGCTGTAGAGTGGGC
Source organism: Ctenosaura bakeri (assembly GCA_948474755.1). Lineage (NCBI taxonomy): Eukaryota > Metazoa > Chordata > Lepidosauria > Squamata > Iguanidae > Ctenosaura > Ctenosaura bakeri. The sequence goes on from CAOLHI010001761.1 coordinate 204,732, forward strand.
TAAATCTGTGGGTGGTAGCAGCTCATAATTAAGAGAATTTGGGGGGAAGTTCCTAGCTCCCCTTCAAGGCAGAAATCAGCATTGAGTGGGAGGAGGGCCCCTTTCTTTCCTCAATCTCCACATGCAGAAATGGCCTTCATCTTTTTCTCTCTCTCTTCATCAAAGATATTTATGGTCAACTTAAATATCTTACAACCATCTCCACTCTTGTCAACCTGCCCAGGCTGCACCTTCTACTGCTTCGACATTGCCAAAATTCAGCACTAAACTGAGCCCCCAGATTTCATTGGTAAAATGGAAAAATAGATTAAAACAAGCATGTAGCCAGTATGTGACTCACCCTGGTATCACAGTACAGACTATTTGTTCTCCTTCAGTTGTTGTTGTTGTGTGTCTTACATTGTTTCCAAAATATGGTGAGCCTATCGCAGGGTTTTCTGGGGCTGAAAGTATGCGATGTGCTCATGGTAACCTAGTGGGTTTCCGAACCTTGTTCTCGAGGGTTGTAGTCCAGTGCTCCAACCATTATACCACACTGGCTGTCCTTCAGTATAGGTAGCAAAATATCTTTGACTGATACTGATTATATCTATTTGACAACACTTCTAGAGTCTTCCATTTGGATTTCCACACAAAAATTACATAGTTTTAAGTATGGAACCTATTTCCAATGGAGGTCTAGAAAGAAAGTTTTCTTGAGAACATCTAGCCAAATGCACTTGATATTCCTCAAATAGTCATTAGACATTTCCTGAGCCCATGGTACCCATATTATCTTGGCTTTGGCCTGATTTTTTTTCTAGCCATAGAGTTTTCTAGCCATACCATTTCCTCTTGGGGAGAAAAACCCTGTATTTCTACTCAGTTATTTCAAGCAAGCAATTACAGCTTTCAGTGTAACTCAAAATCCTTTGTAACAGAGCTTACGCTGCTTCAAAGGGGGAAAGTAGCAAGAAAGGGGGAGTGGAAGAGCAGTGCATAAAAGAATAGCATGGCATGTGTTAAGTGGAGAGGTGCTTGTTTAACTTGTACAGGGGAAAGCTAGGACAGCCTTTTAGAAATACTAATTTGGATTCAAGTTCTGTGTGCTTTTTGACTGGTTTGCTCAGGATTGATCTTTGCACTTTCAGTATGACTCTGGCATCTTATTAAAATATGACATTCTAAGAGTATATAGAACATTTCAGATGAAGGCTGGGCCTGAGATAGGACTCTGCCTTGTCATTTTATGGAGAATGGGATAATTACATGTCTGACTAAAGATCACTGACATTTCCCATGCAACTTCAGTGTCTTATAGAGAACATGCACATTGGTATTATTATGCTTTAGATGTGTTTTGAACTCATCATCCAAACTGATATTTTTGCTACTTCCATTTGATATTTTACTGCAAATGCCATTGGCTAGGCTTCTAACTAGCCACTTGCTGCGGGGAGCAAATATCTACTTTGGGTGTCCTAAAGTCGGTAAGCTTTGTACAGCTTGGTTCTTTTAGATCAGGAATGAGAATCCAAAGGTTGTTGGGCCACAACTTTCAGCATTCTCCCATGGACCAGAGCTGCTGGGACTTGCAATCTATCGACATCTGGATGGGTGCATGATTTTCACTCTACGCATATTTTACTAGGGAAGATGCTTGTAGCTAATAACTTTTGTGGATTTCTTTGCAGCATCTATCCCTACCAACCACCAGAAATCTCCATCAAATCTTGTCAAGGCTTTTGTAAGGCAATTATATGCAATGTCTCTTCCTGATGTTCTTCACTACGTCTTTAAAATAATGTTGTGGCCCCCAAATTTCCTGATATACAATTTTCTCCCCATGGTATCTCTGAACTATGAGACCCAGCAAGGAGTAAATTATTTTCTGTTCTCCAGCCACTTTTTCTTGCTGTAGTTAAATCCTTGGAAAATATTATCTGTCACATTAAAAAATGTACCTATGAATATTCTGAACATACCCTGACCATCCCGATTTCTGCTTGGAAATCTGACACATTTGGAGGTGTATACACCTGAATGTCATATCTCTTCTAGAACATTCAACACATATAACAAGGGATGAATGTGAACAAAGATGTGGAAGCTCTGTGGTATTCATCACCAGCCAGCCACCCTCCAGAGGTTTTGAACTATAATTTCCATCATCTCCACCCAGTATGAGTGTGGTGGTTTAAGGAAGAACTATAGGCCAAGATCTCCTGAAGATGACAATTTGGAGAAGGGTTTTCTGTGCGATACTTTTTCATTATCATACTCCTGGGAATATTTGGAGGAGGATTTTAATTTTGTACAGAATATTCCAATTTAGATTTTCAAACACCAAACTTAAAAATGCATTCTGTTGCAAAAATATGATAGTGTATATTAATAGATATATTTCATTTCTCATATAGTTTAAGGCGGACGGAAATGTGCTACTTTGCACTAGATATTTCTCAGCATGTGAATTCTCTTTTGTAATCCCATCTTTGCTATAATTTCTGGAAGGTCTCACAGTTAGCCCAAATAAATGTCTTAGGGAAAAATCTTGGGTCTTGCTACTCAGAAGTAATCTCCATTGAGTAACTCCCAGGAAGAAATAAGTAAGATTGCTAGATGATGATGATGATGATGATGATGATGATGATTAATCTGTATAGTTAGGTTACATGGATAGATGTTCTCTCCCCTCCTATATCTCACCTGGCATCATGGATTGATAACAACAAGCACTTATAAGTAATACCTACCTTCTTATCAATTATTCTGGCTTCTGTTGAAGATTCCCTCCTAATGAGAACTGCAATTTTCTTTTAACAAGCATTAAAAACAAAGTGAGCTTTTCTAAGGGTGCATGTGAAATAATGAAATGCAAAGAACTGACCAGTTATCCTCAGGCTTTGTGAACTTCTTTCACATCAATTTTTGTAGCGTAGTTAACATTTCATATCAGGTGGGACATAGAAAAAAAATATAAAGATATCCTTCCATAAGATAACTCAAGATAACCTTGTGTTTCAGGTTAGTGCATCTTAATCTCTACATTGGATATTTAGTCTTTTTATAGCACTATCTTCAAAAATGTAGCAGTATACTTACATGGGGCCCTGCCAGTTACACACACAGCAAATGTTAAAAGAAACGTTTTCTTGTAACTGTCTGCTTCATCCCAGGAAAAACTGCCTCATGTTAGGAAGGACTGCCTCATCCTGGTGTTAGGAACCCACCCTGGGACTGATCCCTGTGATTCTATTATAACTATTATAAGTTTCCCTTAGGCTGGAGCTCTTCTGCTCCTAAATAATAAGATCCTGCCTCAGTTTTCTTCACGCAAAGGTCAGGTACCCCAGTGAGATTTTTAGGAAGCAAGTGTGAAGAGACCTGAGATTCGAAGCTGTAATATGGAAGGATTATCAAGATGCTGCTTTGATTAATCCAAAATTTTGTATCACCAATTCTCATTCTAGTGTCCACATGTAATAATTTTCTAGCATGTTTCTTTCTTTCTTTTTAAGGAAAGAACATCAAAGTCTGTCATATTATTTGTCAAGACACAAGCAACTGCCATTCACCTGGGCATGGGAAGTTTGGTAATTGTTTATTCCTGTCCATGGAAAGGAAGATGCTGACATTCTAGACCAATGGCAAAACATTCTGATTGTAGCACTTTGGAAAGCTTTCAGTTATTAAAGTGCTGTGAACATCAGGCTGTCAAACTCCTTACATCCTGATTCAGGTCTTTGAAAGGAGCTTCTGGACATGAACTTTCAGCAGTCCAAACTCAGCAGTTTATGAGTAAATTGGAAAGTAGGGAAAAGGTCCCTGACAAGAAGGTAAGATGTAGCATAAATGATTATCTGTGTCAGGAGAATGAGAAAGAGAGAGAGAGGAAGGCATGAACAAGAAGTTGCACAGACTAAATAACATATTTGTAATGCTGTATCCTGATGTACTCTCCCTTTGTAGTGAACAAACCAAATAATCTTCCAGATTGGTCAAATACAAGGAACATGACAGGTTTTTTTAATTTTATTAAATTAAAGATTGCATATATTAAAATTATACCACACACTCCAATCAAAATCAAACTACTAACAAACTACAAACAAAAGAGCTAACAGAATAATAATTACTAAGTACCCAACTAAATGCCAAGTAACTCACAGTTCAAACCCAAGCATATGTACAATAAAAAAGAAATAAACAAAGCAAAGCAAACCCCAAACTTACTACTACATAAGCTACAAATCTGTCTAAAAGTGACTTCCAACTATTTTTTAGGCAGCTAAGCACATATTTCCTACAGTCTCACATCATTTTTTATAAACTGGATATTATATCTCTTCTATTAGATGACCCAAACTAATATTCAAAACCGAAAGTTATCATTTCATATTTTTCCCCTCAAAAGGTTTATCGGGGTTTCCAATCTTTCATAAAGGTTGCTAATGACTTTTCTCTAATCAAAGTAGACAGTGTATCTATTTCTGCTAATTCATTCACTTTTAACATCCAATTTTCCTTGGAAGATAAGAGTATTATTTTTCCATCCCTGGTCATACAGTAGTCTTGCTCCTGTAATCACATATTAGAATACTCCCTCATAGCTCTTATCAAAATGTTCTCCCATTAGCTTCAGACAAAACAGTTCTATTTTTAACTACACTTTAATCTTCAAAATTTTCTGAATCAACATATATATTTGCACTCAGTATTTTATTTTATTTTACTTTACTGCTTTTTCACAAGTTCACCATTTATGTTAACATGTCCCTTCTTGTGTCTCTCATTTCCAACAAATATTTGAGGTTCCCTTAGACATTTTAGACAATTTCCCAGGTGTTATACACCAAAGATACATCACTTTACAAAATTTCTCTTTAAGATCATAGCATAATGTAAATTTTAAACACTTTGACCACATCCTTTCCCATTGTTCCATTTGAATATTATATTCAAACATAGCTGTTTTCATGGTGTCTATATCACTTCTGTTTTCAAGATCCAAAAGATATTTTTCTTACTCTGTGTATTTCCTGGTAATTCTCATGAATTACTGCAACTTTTAAGTCTTTATGTTCTATGCCTAGAAACAGTATATATCAATAAAAGCAGCCTATCATAAAGGGAAACAGCTGCAGATGAGTCAGGCCGGTCCAGATCACACACGAGTGGCATGAAGAGTTCACCAAAGATAAAGGAAAGCACAATAACAAGGTCTCAGCTATTCCAAAATCCATTGCAAGAAGCCAGCTGTCATTATTAACCAAAACCAAAAGGGAAAGACAATGAGATGTACAATTTAAGTGAGTCCAGAGGTCAAGAATCCAAATAAATCCACAAGCGCTGAGAGCTCTGTGACCTGTACAGCACTGTACAAGAAGAAATCACAGTAGTTGCTAGGGGATTTATAGTTGCTTGGTCTTAAGAGAGCAGGGAGTCAATTGGTTAGCATTTTTCATTTAAACTTCTGCAAGACGCATCAGACCTTTTGAAGATGATGCTTTTTCTGTCAATATGCAGACTATCTCTTCAATGTCAATTGCTTCCAGCTGAGATAGGGAACCATCTTGATAAGAGTCCTCATCAGCCACATCTTTCACTAGCTGCCCATATTCTGGAAGGCAGTCATCATCAGGAGCTGGAAGCCTTTCTAGCTCGGATAGAGTGTTGGATTCCTTGGATTCCACAGAGTGAGTTGTGACACATTAGGTGAATGCAGCATTTCCCCCCCTTCCCAGTACATTTCCATACATTTTTCAACATATGTACTTACTGCTGCATTTAATCATTTAATTTGTCCTGTATGACGTGGGTCATAGCTGTTAACTTTTCCAGTCTGCCCCCACTTAATTTCCTCTCTTACCCAATACATTGCAAAGTAAACCAAACCTCCTGCAGGCAAAATAGAGAGGGTGAACAGGGTGTGGACACAGCCACATCTGTCACAGTCCATGTTCAGAGCATGAGTGCTTTTTAAAAGTTTTTTTAAAAAATCAGGAGTGTATTTGGATCAGGAAGTGACACGAAGTGACATTAAATGGTGCAGTACCAGAAAGTGCCATTCTGAATGAGCCTCAAAATCAACGAGCCTTACTTTTAAAATGGAAGGACACCTGCAGTCTTAATGTTTGGCCATAATTCAGAGAGAATCTCTGCTGCCCAGGGCTCAAGTGAAATGAATATCCCTGCATATCAGTTTGATTACAACAGAGCCTGAATAGAAGTTTACAGTGAGGTATTTATTTTATTTTATTCATACCCCAACTTTCTCCCTAAATGAGACTCAAAGTAACCTACAGTCGATAGCCATGTTAGAATTTTGTTCTCCCTTTCACATGATAAACTAGCAAATGTATCATGGCATAAACTTTTGTGGACTAAAGTTGAGTTTGTCAGATGCATGAAGAGTGATTCAGAGGTACATGGTGTGTTTGTGTGTGCGCGCTCACAAGAACACACATTTAGTGCCAGAGGGGAAATGCAGAAATTACATACAGTGAAACTCATGTTGCTAATGGTGACTAGTCTTAATCATGTGATTGTGAATATTAGTTCTTTCTGAATTATATTTCCTCCCAACCACATTGTTTACATTCTCCATACCCCTTTGAATACATCTAATGTATCTTATCATAAATGAGTAGTAGTCCACAAAAGCTTATGACATTTGGCAGTGTTTAAGCAGAGGTACAGAAAGTGTTGTCGTATCTCAATATGGGTAGCAAACCAGAGCTTGTGGCTGCACAGTTGAAGAGTTAACACAGGCAAAGTAACAAACAAAGAAACAAAGTAGTCCAAACAGGTCACTCCCTTTTATTCAGGAAGCAAAAGGTCAAAGGTACAAACAAGGTCCAACAGAATCCAAAGGGAGACCAAAACAGGCTCAGAGTCAACACAATCCAAAATACCACTGGCAAGCAGGAAGGTCAGATAAGCTTCCACAGCTCTTGGAGAAAAAGGGCAGTGCCTATATATGTCAGCAGCTTAACACAGCTGCTGCCTGACTAATTGCTGTCTCCTATAAATCCTTTGAGATTGGTGCAAGTTCTCTCTTTGCTGTGTATGCTTGGCAAAGGAAAGTACAGGTAAGTTGTCTTCTGTGCCTGAAGGGGCAGCAGTCTCTGCTAGAGCTAGCACTGAATTGTCTCTGGGATTTGTGGTACTGTAAAATCCTCTTGTTCAGCAGGTCCTGGCATGTCTCCTGTTTCAGTCTCTGACTCAGAGTCTATTTCCATGTTCTGGAAGCAGGGCATGAAAAATGTGGCCTGTAGAACACGTGCCAACTCAGGGTTATTTTTGTGATTCCTAGGGCCCCCCTTTTTTCAAAAAATTCTTTCAGAAATGTTTACCCCAAAATGGTTCCGAGGGTTGGATGGTGTATTTCACATTACTTCCTGGATATTTTAGACCTAGAAGAAGTGTTTACTAAGTTATTTCTCAAATACATATAGAGAGAAGGGGGTCATCTCTCGGGCTTAAATGTCATAGAATGGGCTGTAAACAGGGAGAAATTACCCACACATTTTGGGGACATTGGGGGACAAAACATTTTCTTCAGTTTGAGGGGTATGGTAGAGGTATAGCATTCCAAGATCTTTGGAGGACAACCCAGCTCTTTAGACTTTGACATAGACTGGATTCTACTTTTTAGGACATTGCACAAGGGTTATCTTCTGATTATGTCTATAGAAGCAGAGTCCTGCTGGAGTAACTCATGTGAAAGCAATTGCATTTTTCCAGACATTGTATATATAAGCTCTTTGCACAGTTTTACTAGGGTTGATGCATAGTGATATAATGTAAGTTGTACAATCAGCTGCACATTGATGCAAGCCAGTATATAAGCAGTATGATTGAACTACCATGGCACAGCTACAATGTTATAACTTTATGTGATGCAACACTGCTATTGGATGTTGACCAGAATGTTCACTTGAAGCACCTGGCCACCCAGAAAGTGGCAATGGATGCAGTTCAGAGGAAGAGACATTTTTGTAAAGATGGACAAGATTGACAAACACTTGATAGTAGCTATCACTCAGTTTGGCTGAGTACTACGAAAAAACTGATAGTCTTCTTCATGTATTATATTAATATTTTCCTTACAACAAGAATGTTATTCATCAAAATGACTTTGTACCTGTGAGAATATGCTGTGGCCGTCTATATTTCCCTCCATTCTCAACATTCAGTGCCCCTATCTCTTCTTTCCCCCCATTTTTTTTTAAAAAAATGCCATTCAAGCATGGCACTTTCCTTATGCAGGGTTCCCAATGGTCAAGATCCTACTTTACTTCAATGTAGCATAAGTAGTTACCAGTGGAGTTATGTTACATTTCCACAGTTCAACTCCTGTACTGAATTCCAGTTTATCCCCATTGGAAGGCTCAGGGTGTATTCTCATGTTACTCAGTGAACTCTGTTGTGCATCTGCATGCATAATAGTTCCCAGCATGAAACTCTGCTTCTGCCACTGCCAGCTGAAAAAGACCATTGCATCATTGTCCACAAAATTTCCTCCACACACATAGCATAACTTATGCCTGTGTATACCCCTAACAAGATGCCTTTCAAAGTGTGGGAAATAATAAATCAAATAAGTTCAGGCTTTGACTGTTAAGGAAGATGACATTATCCTGGTGAGGGGTGGGGACACGGTCTACAGGAAAGTCTGCTGCTTAAAAAAAGGAGAGAAGGACTTCTAGAAGGGAAAGAAGATTCTCTCTGTCTCTCACTTTGATGCAGCAAGAATGAGAAAGAAATCAGGCCAAGCAAGATCAGAAGGTGAAAACAATAGAAAGGCAGGTGAGAAGCAATAATAATGACACACACTTGAGGAATATCTTCACACAAAGGTAGAAAAGGCAGTCAGGCACTGAGGCAGTACGGTTTCTGTGCACATGAGCATCTTCTTCCTGCTCCAACTCTATGCATGAGCAGTCAAATGCCTTCACAGGAGCATAATGATTGTCATCTTATCATGGATCCACCAGCCAATAATTATTGTCTATGGATGGATGTCAGTGAAGGTGAATATTAGTGAAGGTGACTGAACCAGTGCTGCCTTCATCCTCTTGGTCTGAGGTCAAAGAGTATTTCAAACAGCAGGAAAAGACAGAAAAATATAGCATGTAGTTCCTCCTTTTAAAACAGAATGAATACTTTCCTCTCATTTCACTTCATCAGAGGCATCCTCAGTTATCTTCCCTAATGTATTTTGCTGTTGTTGTTTGTTATTCTCAAGCATAACAAAGGGAGATTCAAATAAACAAGATCTCGGATGAGTTTTTCCTGTATTTGAGGCTTTTCAGAAAGGAAAGTTAGCACTTTCTTCTTTGCCACAATTCACGATGCTTGTTTCATCTTATTATTAATTCCCTTTTAGTTCAAGGAATATGTCTCTATATATCATTCATTCTCTCTCCCTCTCTCTATATATACCTGTGTGTGAATATAGAAACTTGCACATGCTACAGTGTTTACTGTGCTGCTATTAGCACACAGAGTATAAAAGAGAATGGGGAAGAATGTGAAAATTACCATTTTTTATTCAATTATTCAGCATTAATTACCAGGCTTGGTAGTTCAGGGACCACTTCTCCTCCTGTCAGAGCAGAGGTTTTCAGTTCAGAATGGTGTCTGTCTCCCACTGTTAGTGGAACAACAAAAATTAATAATGTATGGATTATGTCACAAAGGCAGAGGTGCTGCATTCATCTGTCTCCCTGGCATTTGAATGCCAGAAACTGAGAAAAAAGGTTGCTGTCTACTGCAGCCTCTGGAGGGGAACCTCGGCACACTGGAATAGATATTGATACTTAAAGCTGCATTAAATTTCATGTTTCTGACACATTTTTTAGGAAAGGGAAGTGATTAATTCCTTTCCTAAGAACTGGAGTGCTAGGGTGAAATGGCTTTGTCTCCATCAGAAAATGCTTACCCACTGAAGGCCTTTTAGGAGGTCTATGCAATAATTTGCAAAGAATTTAATATGGTTGTCAGACACAGAATCTTTGAAGAAGCTCACCTAAATGTTTCTCGAGTCATAGCCTGCCTTCTTCTCTCAGTCTCTATCTCAGCTCTCAACTTATGAAGAATTACGCACACACACACACAATGCAATATAAGCAAAATAAAGACAACAGAACCATCCCTTTTAGGCTCCAATGTCTTTTTTCCAAAGTACATCTCCTATGTCATCTAACATCACACATTTTCTTTCTTCAACTTAAGAAGCAAGGCTAGCAGCAACTGGAGACAGAGGCTGAACCCAGTTATCAGATATCTGAGTATTTGGTCATTTCCACATGGCATCACAGTCCCTCTTTGGGGCTGGGATGACAGTGGTCTGAAGGTTGTGCTTTTGCACAATGTTGTTGCAGTCCCACTGCCATCTTGTCCCCATGTGTTGCCATCATGGGATATTCACTTTACAGATTAAAGCCATTAAGTGCCCGTGATTGCGCAATGCTCCTGTACTTGCCTGCCATGCAGAAGGTTGGGAAGCATGATGACAGTGCTTCCTTCCCCAGTGCAGCATGGGAAAGAGTCTGTTTATGCTGTGGAAGGCAGATGCATGTCACTCATGCTCCCTTCCATAGGCAGCTGGTCAGGTGGGGAGGCGACCATTCCTGTCACACTCCTTTCCTGGCAATGGTAGAGCCAGGATTGCAACGGGACAATGGGGGAGAGAGTCATTATGCGGAAATGGTGCAAGTTGTACAAAATTTGATTAAATAACTGGCATTGTAAAGAAATTTACCTTATCCTAGATCAGGCTGATAATAATATGAAGAAAAGAATGTGCCATCCTTCCAACTATAGACCTCAGTGAAAGTCAGTCAATATATCATATTGCAGACTGAAAAGCCAAATAACATTGCTTGTAACCAGATTCAGAACATATGATCAAGCTGCATAGTATATTAGAGCTAATGCAGTTGGGATGGACATCTCTGTCTCTGCTATGAGGTTTACTGTGCCACATTGATCCTACTCTTTCTTCAAGGAGCTCAGAATGACATTTTAGTCTCACAATACCCTGCGGGATACACAGTCCCAGCAGTGATTTATTTTGATTATAGTGACATATTATTAGCTCACTGTGGCTGTGAAAACAGTTGCCATGAAGTAATATTATATCCAATGATATGTTGAATTATCCCACACATTATGTCTTTGATCAACTTCCCAAAATCATGTATTTTATAATTCAAATAGAAATTACTGGAGATTTCTTTTATAAAAATCAAATATGGAATTAAAAAAAACCCTGACAGAATTGCCTATCCAGGCAGAAGACATAATTCTGGACACTGAGAATCTGGAGTTGAATTCCTAGGTATTCCATCGTATCCTTGGTTCTAAGTTAAAGTTACCTTAACAGCTTCATCTCAGTCAGGTTTAAGATACTCCTCTCCACTCTGGGAATATCAGTATCTATTCAAGTAGTTGGTTAGAATTTCATTCAGCTATTTTTTGAGACCATTCTGAAACTCATCAACTTCTTAATCAATTCAACAGAGAGAACTCAAAATAACAAACCAAGTGTGGAAAAAGCCAAACTGATAGATATGCCCATCCTTGATAGGGCTATATTACATGGAGGTTAGAACCACAAAAATCAGACCTAGATTCAATCCAATACAGCCATACCTCAGTTAACAAAGTAGATGTGTTCCTGGGCATGACTTCTTTACCAGAAAATTTGGCACCAGAGGCAGAAATAAGATTTTTATTTATATATTTCATTTATACTCTGCCTTTTTCCAGGAGTGGGACCCAAGGTATTTCACAAAAAGGATAAGCTAAAGAAGAATAATTATTTGAATAAAATTAAATTCATCACATTACAATATAAAAAAAATTAAAAAGCATTATGAAAGTTAAAAAATGAAGCACTCACCATAAGCCTCTCTGAAAGTATTTACACATTAAAGCCTGGTTGAACAAAAAAGTCCTTGCCTGCCAACAAAAGGAGAGCAGGGAACAAAGTGGCCTAAGCCTTGAGGCCCCTCTCTAAACTGCAAACCCCATGATTCCATAGGATGTTGAAAGTGGAATAATAGCGCTATAACAGTCTAATGCAGAAATGACCTTAGTCTTCCATGGAAGGGCATTAAGGTAGGAGCAGCCACTGAGAAGACTTTTTTTCATGTCCTGACATGAAAATGATGATGGTGGAACCAAAAAATAGCCCTGGAAAGAGTAGGGATAACTTCCTATACGACAGAAAAGAAGAGCATGACAAGATGTTTCAGAAACTTTTTATTCAAAACTAATAGTATCTCCATGTTAAATTAAACAATCAGATTTACCAAAATTAACAAAAAACATCTTGAACCTTCTAGTGTCCACTGGAAGGCTTCTTCTAAAATGTCTTGAGCGATGACTTCTTCTTTCACCAGGCTCCATTTTCCTTATGATTTCCATTCTGGTGGACAAATTTAATGGATCTATATGCTGCAGTAGCAGGTGAGGCAGGTTTATCTGCAATCCTCTTCTCTGTTTTGCATTTCACACTTGCTCAGTGAGGGATTCATGAGTCAGCTGCTATTTGCCTTGCCTATTGTAGGCAGGAACATGCAGTTATGGTACAATTGACTATAGCAAAATCCTCTTTTTTTCTGGTTCAAGTTTTATTGCATTTTTACTGCAGGGATAGACAACCTGCTATTGAATGTCTCTGCATCTCCAACCCTTCTTCGCCATCCTCACAAGATTGTTGCTAAAAATAATCCTCCAGAACAAGGAGGAAAGGAGTCTGGGAGGTGTAAAAACACTTTACAAAAAAGGAACTGATTTATCAAAGGCTTTGTTAACTGAACTATGCCTGTACGTGTAAAGATTCCAATGGTCAAACTCTTTAGATCAAAGAAACAACTAGGCATCGCCCACTTTCAACAGAAATAGGTTCAAAATTCCCCCTGATTTTATCTAACTGGAAGACATTAGTTGATCAAAAATGACCTTGTTAAAGTTAAAAGTGTTAATAATTCTGTTCAATAGTCTAAGTATTCACTAACCTATCTTACTTTTTGGTTTAATAAAAAATAATGGAAAAAAAATTCCCCCTGTTTTTACCAGAACTGTAATATGCCCTTCTAGATAAGCTCCAGCTGTGTAAAGTCAAATAACTTGTTCACAGTCCTCCTCCTTCTCAGAATTTTCTCAGTCTCCTATGCATCCCTATTTTGAAGCCTAAATATTGCCTCTGGCTCTTCCTTTTCCATGCAAGTCAGCTTTCTGGTTAGATGGGGAGGGGGGCATTAAAGAGACAGAAAAAACTATGCAGAAATTTTGCAAAGTTGTTTGCATTCTACTGCAATCCTTATTTAGCTGAAGGGAATCAAATCAATGAAATATGATGAAACCATATGCTCATTATTTCAAAAAGAGAGCAGCTGCTTCAGGGAGTATTGAAAAGATTTATTAATTCTACCAGTACTGCTCATTAAGAGTAAGTATCTCCATACCTGTCCTGCTCAAAAACAAAAATAATCCTCAATAGCAACAGGGGGAAAAATCACCCCTACAGAGTTCTCATGGATGTTCACTTCTGGCAATCTTTCCTGCATTATATTAGAGCAGAGGGGATGGGGAAAGGGGGTACCTTGAACTGTGATGCTACTGACAAAGCAAAAGAAAAAAAATCAATGGAGGAGAAAAAACATAATTTCTGCAGAAAAGGCTGTATATAGCACCATTACATTTTAGAATTGCTGAAAGGGGAGAGGAGCTTGGAAAAAAGGGCTTCTTCCTTGTTGTGATGGGGCCATATGTGCTTTTAATTGAGTTTGCAAGTTTCCAGGCAGGGTGCCAAATGGAAGTCTACCTTCTGGCAAGAAGGCAGAAGCCTCCCCTCCTGCTCGTACTCCCAAGATGTAGGTGTGGAAAGAAAAGCCAAAAAGAAAAAAAGGGGGGGGCAGAGGCAGATTATGAACTTGGCAATAATGACTATGATAATTGATTATATTGGTCAACAGATGAATAGGCCAGTAATTACTCACCCCACATTACATCAATGGTATATCCAGATGCACATAGTGAGAACCAAATGAGAGCCACTGAAGTTTAGTGCTGAGAGTGTTGGATGTGGGAGATCCATGTTCAAGTCCCAACTAAGCCATGAAATTCAGTGGATGACTTTGGGTCAGTCACTCTCCCGAGCAGCCCATGCTGGGTTGTTTATAATGAGGGAGGAAAATGTACATCATTTTAAGCTCACAAGAGAGGAAAAAGGAATATAAACACAACAAATTAACAATAGGGATTGTGGTAAATTGTTGGGAATTATTGTTTCAAGCATGTTTTTGAACTTCTTTGGTTTTTCATGAGCTGCACCTGAAGTACAGTCAATCGTCCACATTTGCAGGCTTCACGTTTATGGATTTGATTATTCATGGATTATTTGCTGTCACTTCTGCTGCCTCCCTATACCGTCTTTAATATGGACTGCAAGCCTTGTGAGACTTAGAAACTGTGAATGAGGCTTGTTTAGTCCCTATTAAAAATGGTGTGAGTCAGCAGTAGAGGTGACAGTAAGCCCCACCAGCTACCCATTTCTGCCTTGTGAAGGAACCCTTTGTGATTCCTCAAAGGAATCGATGGTGGGTTGAATATGGTGATGATACTTTTTTGTGTGTTAAATATGATTTGGGAGGGCCTAGAGTTATTCGCAGTTTTTCCACTTTCACGATGCCCCTAACACTAGCGAATGTGGAAAGATTTCTCTAACTAGGATCTGTCCCCTGTAAGGTGTCGTAGTTCATGAAAAGTTTGTTCTCTAATCTAATGGAGGTTTGCCATTGAGGAATTAGTCACTGAATATTGGTACTGGCTTAGGAAAAAAAGCTTCCACATTATCTCCAATATCCACAATAGGAGACTGAGAAATCAAAAATTTCTTCCCACACTACATTGTTATATTCCACCTTCATCATCCTATCCTGGGGTTTGCAGTTTAGGGAGGGGCATTTAGAATTCTCGGCCTGAAAGCTCTTTGGCTTCAGTAAACTACAAACCCCAGGATTCCACAGGATGGTTTGCTATCCATGAATCCATCATTGGAGAATGTTTGTTAATTTTAAGTAAATATTTCTTGTGGAACTTTGTCATTTTTATGGGTCTCACAAATAGACAAGATGGCCATAAACAAGTGAAAACATACCACTTTACATAAGAAACAGAGATCATT
Organism: Ctenosaura bakeri; assembly: GCA_948474755.1. Classification (NCBI taxonomy): domain Eukaryota; kingdom Metazoa; phylum Chordata; class Lepidosauria; order Squamata; family Iguanidae; genus Ctenosaura; species Ctenosaura bakeri. The sequence continues at coordinate 219,916 of CAOLHI010001761.1, forward strand.
CATTAGGCGATACATGTGTTGGTTAAGAGCAAATGAGAAAGGGGGGAAACAAAAGAGAAGACAGAGGAAGGACAATGCTGACAGTTCTTAGAAGTCAATATTTTGGGATTGGCCAACTGAATCCGCGAATCCTCAAATCATTGAATCATTGACAAGGATTCGAGATTTGCGAACCCGAATCCCTGTGCTAAAATAGGCAAACCGAATCCTTCAAATCCACCAACCCAATAATTTGTTGAAGACTGGGACGTCTGAAAACCTGGGAGACTAGACACAGAAGGGGGGATGGCAAGTAGGTGAGTTTTTCCCTTGGAGTAATAATGGCCTTTGCTAACAATTTCAGAAATTGCATCAGTGGTTGTATTCTAAGATATTTAAATTGAACATTTAATATTTAAGTTCAGCACTATTTTCTCTGCTGAAAATCAATGGCATGTATAAATGTGGGGTCAGTAGGTCTGATGCCTATTAGAAGTAATGGGACAGAGGGCAAGGTCACACAATCTCATCCAGTGATTGCATATGTAGGCCAGTGTACCTCCTTCCACAGGACTAATGCCTGGTTGTAAATTTATAGCTAGAATAGCATAAGAAGTGAAATGTCTGTCATGGGCCCTTTTCGCACAGGCCTTCTGTTGCGCGACAGCCCCATGAGCCTTGCGGGAGTGGGAGCGTCGTTCTGCACGACGCACTCCCACTTCCGCCAGGCTCACGGGGCTGAAGCGGCGCAATCGTGGGTTTTTTAATTTTTGCTTCGAAGCGAAAATCACCCGCGCCCGCGCAACGCTCCCGGCGCCCGCGCACACTTACCTCCTGTGCGGAGTGTCGGGGAGGCGGCCGGGTCGCACTTCCTTCCCTCCGCCCCTGCGGAAGGAAGGGGCGGGGCGCTAGCGCGACAGATGCGACAGCCTCTTGCTTCGCGCGCGCACACGGGGGGAGACGGACGGGACAGGCTTCTTTCTTGCGCACGCGGGGGGGCAGACACGACAGGCTCCTGATTCGCCCGGGGGGGAGGGCGGCTCGCGCGACGCTGTCGCTTCCCCCTTCGTTCCTTTGCCTGCGGAAGGAAGGAGGGGGGAAGCGGCAGCCTCCCGGAGAAGGATCTTGCGCGAGCCACCCTCCCCCGCTCGCGCTAGAAGCCTTAATGCGAAAAGGGCCATGGTGTCCCATGAGCCACATGACAAACCACATGTAGCAGAAAAGAAAAATTGTTTTTAAAAATTGGTGCCTCCAGGGACTGCCAAAGGCTTGATTGGCTGGAAGGCACAGTCTTCTGGAGATTTCAAGGACAGCTAAAAGATTCCTTTGCATAGCTCCCTTGCAAACCTCTTTCAGACACAATTCTGGGGTTTGTAGTTTTAAAAGTTGTCACAGCTTTCTCTACCAAAGTGTGCTGGTGCATCATCAAACTACAAACCCCAGGATGCCATAAGGAGCTATGCAAAGAAAATCCAGTTTCAACCTGGATTATCTCTATACTGTAGTATGTGGCCCTGTTTACACAGGGCCTTCATGTCATTTTCAATCTGGGGAGATCCTGAGGCAAAACTATGACAATTGTCCTGGCCAGATTTCTTCAGAGGGAGGTTTGCCTTTGCCTAGGCTTTTGCTAAGGCTGAGAGAGTGTGTCTTGCCCAATATTATCCTCTTTCCCTTGCTTTTTAAGCCCTTTAAAAAAAAGGATTCAAAAGATTCGAGATTCATGGATTCCCAGAACCTTCCATGGATTCAGATCTGGATCTGGATTCAGAAAATTCTGGATTCATCCCATCCCTACAATATTCAATTATTGCATAAAGCTGTGCACACAAACTGATGATGTGTGTGTGTGTGTGTGTGTGTTTAAATGGAATTCATTTTTATACTTCATTCCTTATGGCACAGAAGCATCAAAGAGGGATTAAAACGTGAAGATGATGTGAACTTGCTAGAACTGTTAAATATTTGAACGTTTTATGGTGTTGATAAAAGTCAGACAGAGTTACAGCTAGAGCTGGACTTCAGAGCCCAGACATCCCCTAATGACTTTCCACAGACTAGAGATGTGAAGGCCTGGAAAGAAAAAGAAAAAAAGAAAAATTCAGGGAAAAAAAGTTTTGAAAAAGTTTTTTTTTCCTGAAACCTTTTTTGTTTTTTCTAAAAAATTGGAAAAAATTGAAAAAAATGAAGAAAGTTGATTATGAAATGTTTTATTTAAACATGATGAATAAAATCTTTAAGACAAGGTGTTCATATATTCTCCAAATCATTTCTAAAAACTATGACTGAAACTGATACTGATAACTATGGCTCAGAAAATGAGTCTGATTAAATGTTATGCCTATTCATTGAATCTTAGTCCTTCTCTCCTCCCTTCCACACACTTTTCCCCCTCAAATCTTTTTATGGAAATGGGTGCTTTATGTCTATTTGATACTGTGGAGAGGAAATATAAACAATTTTCTTTCTTACTAATGTTGATGGCTTCCTCTGTTTTTATTTATTATTTATTCATTTATTTGCCTGCTCCACATAAACTAGCAAAACCAAAGAGGTTCCATACCGTTCAAGAGATCATTGCTCCATTTGTTAGAAATAAAAATAAGAAAAAGTAAATTCCGTTTGTAATAATTGTTTGAACACACTGTATTTTTAATATAGCAATTGTGATAATTTTATGCCAAATCAAATTGTACATAGTCATATTTTATAGTCCTAAAGTAACAGAGCGACTTTCAATCTGTAAAAAGTGCTAATGTTGCATTTTTTCAATTTTTCTGAAAATTTCCATTCTTTTCTGAAAAAAAAATGGTAAAAAATGTTTTTTTCCCCCATAGCTTCAAAATTTCCAGAAAATTTGTACATCGCTACCACAGACCAGAAGATACTAGAGAGGTAATGGAAATAGAATCAGTGCCAGGACTTGGGCTAGTGTCACCATGCCAGGGCTCATCAGGGGGCAAACATTCCCCCTCTTCCTCCTTCTCCTCCATGTTACTTAAGAACTACAAACCAGTGGCACTTTGGCACTTTAAAGACTAACAAATTTTATTGGAAACAAGCTTTTCTAGATTGAAACCCACTCCCAGTCTTGAAAGAGGGGTGTTTGCTTTCCTTTTCAACTCATCCCAATAGGCTTGGCAAAAGTTTCAGTCTGGCTTTCTCTGAGAATTAAAAATGACATTCATATGTAAGATGGTCTTGAGGGAAGATTGATATAGCTAGAGGCTCCTCTCCTTGTTGGCCATGGAGGGTGGACTGAGGACAGGTGCTTTCTTGCTGCTAATGGAAACAGAAATTTTATTACCTGGCTTTTACTGCATTGGTTCTCAGTCCCTATATAGCCAAGAAGAGGTGGCATCTCTACATGCATCAGCCCATCCATCAAGACCACCTTTAGCAGTAACCCAAGCAAACTTCTCAAACAAGATGCAGCCCTGAGACACTGGCACCCTCATGTTTCTTGTCTTGGATGATTTTTAACTTCCTTGCCTGCCAGGGAAGCCAGGGAACTGCTTTAGCAATCTATTTTGTGCTTTTTTGGTTGGCCTAATAAAGGTATTACTGCTATGTGTGTTTGGGATTTTGTTGTGTTTTGCTGCACCATCAACACAGCCACCCCTGAATATATTATAAGGCTCTTTGTCAGAGCAGAATATAAAACTGAAACAATCTTAAGAACCGCATTTTAAGATAAAATGACAGGCACTAGAGGTCTCTGTTTGTTTGGAATTCAAGCAGCAGCACAATACTGGAAAGAAACATAAAAGATTGCTTAGAATATGCTCAGTATTGTTATCATTCTGCTTCCTTATCAGGAGCCAGATGGTTTTATGGCCTTTAGCTAGCTACTGACCTTGCAAGTCCAGATGGAAGAGACAGACAGAACGGGAAGTTAAGATGTCAAGGTTACCAGGCCTGGGCTCTTTTACTCTCCCTCATTTAGCTGAGGATCTCCTTCATGTACTATACTTAGCTGGTAAACACATTTCAACAAATACCTCTCCCAACTCAAAATGTTTTATCAGGATCCACACTTTCCTCCCTGTCTATCTGTTTAATTGGGCCTGTAAATTCTTGCTTGTCTCACAGGAGGAGAAGATAGATTGTTTATTTATTAACACCACTCCTTGCCTACAGCATATTTTCTGTCAGTTTGGAGAGACTATTCATATTTGCAAGAATGATTTTTTGCACAAATCAGATGCTTTGCTCAGATTACCAGATTATACCACTAAACTACTGTTTTCTTACAGAGATTATTAAAAATTAGGCCTATTACTCAGGTTGTTTGCATCCTTGTTATCAGTCCATCAATTCTGTTGTGTTTGCTGTATGTCTCTGGACAAAAGTAAATTATGTCAAAGTATCAAGAATTTCCAGTTCATTTTGTTCTGATTGTACCTGCATATTCCCAGGCTTGCATCCAGTCCTCTCTTGAAAACACGCCGTTTCCCTGCCCCCATCTCTCCATTGTGTCCTTCCCCTTCCTCCTCCCCTTGAACACACGTCACATCCCACAACATTTAAGAAACTGGTTTTCACCAATTTCACATGCAACTTTTTAAAAAATACATACATACATACATATATATATATATAGTGTGTGTGTGTGTGTGTGTGTGTTGAAGAGTTGTAGTCTTAGCACTGAAGTGCTTTAGCATAACATATTGTTAGGATCATTTTGTTTTAGTGTTAACATTACTCATTTTTTCCTTTTGTTTGATCTCTGTTGAATCTGTTTCCTGGAAATTTATTTGCTAGCCATCTTTATTTGTAATTATTGTAATGTTATATCATTAATACATTATTAATATTCCAAAAAATATTTTATGCCAAAACAAATAGGGCATAATAAATTTCTCTTGTTCCTAAAGTAATAAAGCAGCTTTCAATCTGTAAAAGGTACAAATCCCACATTATTTTTTTTAAAATTCATATTTTCTTTTTTTAAAAAAGGAAGAAAACAGGTTTTTTTCCCCTGTGTCTTCAAAATTTCTGGAAATTTTACATCTCTGGAGAAAGTGTGATTATTTCGATTCAGCATCCTCTGTCAGGGTGCTATCTATAATTAGGCAGAACTGAGCAGTTACCTCAGACAGCAGATGCTCAGAGACAAAAGGTGGACAGAGTTGCCTAAGACGCATACAACTGCCTCAGGTCCCTTAGTTAGCCTCCTGTCCTCAGGTGCAACAGAAAACACTGTACTGTTGCCAATGTTGAAGTAATATTTATCAGTTAGTCCTGCCAATATGGCATAAAGGATGTACCATCTTGTCCTTTAACCCAATGAGCAAAAAGTCAAGGCTGGTTTTCTTCTGGTTCCTCATGGTTGCTTCAGCTAATGCATCCCACCTAAGATGCATACTATGAACTGAATCATCTTGGATTTTCCATGCACCTGATAATTATGTTGTTGTGTGCCTTCAAGCTATTTCCAACTTATTATGACCCTAAGGTGAACTTCTCACAAGGCTTTCTTAGCAAGATTTGTTCAGAGGGGGGTTAGTATTGCCTTTTCCTGAAACTGAGAAAATGGGACTTGGCCAAAATCACCCCTGGGTTTCAATAGCTGAGTGGAGATTTGAATCCCAGTTTCCAAAGTCCTAGGCCAACACCCAAACCACAAAGCTGATCGTATAGGGCTGTATTAACTTCCAGTGCTCTTTCCCATGACCAAGATCAGTCTATAACATCTGTTGACATCTACTTTTCATTCAGTCAAAGTCTCTGGCAACTTCAATTAAATTGCTGCTTTTTTTTAAAAAAAAGTCTTCCTTGTGATCTTGGCTAAGGGATTAGCAAATGAATATCATCTTTGTGAAATGTCCTATGTCAGACATGGGAAAGAGGTGATGATGCTGGAGGAGGAGGAGAAGAAGGAGGAAGAGGAGGGAAAAGAGGAGGAAATTTGAAATGATTGATTATTTTTTTAAAAAACCACAATGCTATTAAGTTGAGATATATTTCTTCCATCATTTGGCATGCTTGGTTCACAGCTGCACCTGTACCTCCTCTATATAAATTTGCTATTTCTCCATTTTATATACATACACAGAGAGAGAGAGAGAGAGAGAGGTACTGCTGATGTACCTGTTCATTTCAGCACATGGGGCTCATGCTGAAAGTGTTTCACGCCCTGCTTTACATGCTGTAACTCTACTGAAGTCGCTGGGATTTTACCAATGTGAGTGGTCTTTGATTTGCCCCATTTACTTGATCTTCTCTTGGTTATGAAGGGGGGAAAAAAATCCTTAGCAGAGGCTGTAATTTGCTCTGACATTCAAGTTACAGGCAATAAGGGTTGATTGCCAGTAAATTATACCAAATAGCTCTGCCAGTCTTGATTTTCTAGCAGTGATGAATAAAAAGGTACCTTCATTTCATGAATGGGAATATTCCTGCGATAAGTCTTAATGGTTTTAAGGATCAAAATTCATCACAACTAAACATTCAAAATGCTTGAGGCACAGGAGTCACATGCTGTTTCTCTTCACACTTGAGTGTACAAAATACAAAAGAAAAGTTAATAAAAGGTGCCATAGCTTGCAATAACCTGGAAAGTGATGCCCTGCATGCAAAAGGTCCCAGGGTGAATTTGGAATCCCAGAGTGAATTTGGGAGAACAGCCCTTTCATAAAGTGCGGGAGAGGCACTGTCAGTTAATATATACTGACTGAGGTGGCTTAATGGACTCTTTTCAAGGCAACTTGCCAAACAGCTTGTTCTTGATAGAGGTTCAGGTTATGCATCAACATACATTCTTATCTGAAGATAAAGCATGTATCTGTACTGCATAATTATACCAGTTCCATACTACTTTAATTGTCATGAATTCTGAGATTTCTGGGATTTGTGGTTCGATGACACATTTTGAGTCATCTGCTGCAAAGACTTAGCTCAAACCCATAAGGTGAAATTCACTAGGAATCCTGAGAAGAGGGGAAATGTGGATTAAATCAGTTTAATAATGTAGTTTAGACCTGTATCTAGGACACCTAAACTATAGTCAAAGGAGTGGACCACCAGAGAATCCTAAGCATCTCAGAAAAAGACAAATCTACACATTCCTTAGAAGGGATCCTTAACAAGTAAAGTAGTATAGAAATCATGTAAAGTGCCCAGGGCAGATATTCTTACAGAACATTCTCTGAAATTACAGAAACCAAAAATATGCAATGGCCTTTAGTGTCACCCTAATACCTTACAGTTTTGTTTGATGCTCTCATTTTACCTCATCACAGGGCTTCCTCAATTATTGTCTGGAAAGACATACATGTTTATTTATGGAACAAAAGCTGTATGGAAATAGCAGAAGATCACTTGGAACACTAATAATGCCATGGTAATGATGATATAGAGGGGGATACTATGCCAGTCCTCTTTCCCTTAAGAAAATACTAGTGTTGTGTTGATCACAAAACACAGGCAACTTCCTTGATACATATCCATATAGGCACAAATATATTTTTTTAAACTACACCTCCCAAAATCTCCCGGGTCAGTAGTCATGCTACCTGAGATATTCTGTGAGATGTCATCAATTTCCCCCCCAATTTGTATACACATTTTCATAGTACTGTTGGGACCTCTTCCTGCCCCCTGTGATGACTGAAGCTCATCTCAGAGAAAACAGGAAAGATGGAAGAATAATGATGCCATTATTGCTGTTTAAGTGATTTGTAGTACAGGGATACCTCAGCTGACAAAGGGTCCTATCACACAACACTTTTCCACTTTAACTGCCATGGCAATATTTCATGGAATCATGGGAATTGCAGTTTTGGGAGAGGCATTTAGAATTCTCAGCCAGAGAGCTCCAGTGCCTCATCAAACTACAAACCCTAGAATTCCACAGGATGCAGTCAGACCAGTTAAAGTGGAATAATAGTGCTATAACAGTGTAGTGTGATAGGGACCAAAATCTCTGACAAAGAAGCTCCTTTTTATAAAGTTTTTTTAATGTTCCCAGCCTCCCTTTTCTGCTTCATTCTCTATCTAGCTGGAAGTTTTTAGCAAAGTTGGCATTGGGAGAATGGTGAAGGAAGGAGGACTAGAGAAAAACAAACTTTTGGTATCAAATTGTAGAATTATGTCTATAGTAAGCAGTGCAATAGTGCTTAAGCTGGAGTCTACTTTAGCTGATCCTACTGCGCTGTGTGTGCCAGCCTACAACAGGTAAGACAACTGTTACTGCAGGTTAGGCCTCCTTGGAGATAGCCACGCCTGAAACTCATTGTTTTCCCCAAGTACGGAATAGCCTGCAGTACATTTCTCCCTATAAAAAACCCTGATCCCAAGACCTTCCTCGGATCGCTCCGGACTTCCATCCAGTCTTGCTGCTTCTTTCTTTGGTGAGCTGTCCCCTCAGTCCCACATACTGAGACTCCATACCAACGAACTCAATCTTCAGACCTCTCCAGGCTTCAGGATAGGTGTCATATCACCCAATTCAACTATCCCTCTCAAAATCCCTCTATACCACTCCAACCTTTATTTTCCTTAGTTACTTGTGTGAATGTGTTGCATACACTGTTTGTCTGTATTTAATAAAAATCTCAATTATTCTTAAACTTGGTGTGCTCCTTGGCTTGGCCTGACCCCATAGACATTGGGTAAAAGATTCCGCTGCATTGCCCTGCCTCTCGCATTGCTAACGTGTGCTCTAGCTAATTCCCCCAAACTTAGTTACTTGAGAGCGCATATAGGTGTCCCTCCCAGGACCCCGAGTAAACAGGGTACCACAACAGCAGCTTCCTCCAGGACTCCTTACCAAGTATGCATGGAAAAACCAAAAAAGAGGGAAAAAGGGAATGCAAATTAGCCTGCCACACCAGCCAATGCCAGCATGTTAAAAAAAGAAGAAGAAGGGAGCTATATGTTTGGCCACCAAAATGGAAATCATAAGAAATGTTGATTGTCCTGATTTTCTCATTTCACAGGTGCATATTGTTAGCCTGAAATAAAAAGTTTGCTGAATCACATTGAAGTACTCTTATTTCTTTCCATGTTTTTGTCTGCCTCTGGTACCAAAATCTCTGTTAAAGAAATGATGCCCAGGAACATTTTTTTTTAACTGAAGTATACGTATAGTTGAACACCAAGGATTTTTAATTTGCGACTGTTTTAACAACAGTAGGATCTTCACTCATGGACTGGACTGCAGAAAAAAAGAAATCTTGGACAGATAGGTATTCCCAGGGCAGGTAAGGGGGAACAGGAATGGATTTTGGTCTGAATTATGACCATAAAAACATACTCTTGGGCTTGTATTGACGTCCAGTGGATCCTCAGATTCTGGACAAAGAACATAGACTGGATAAGCTTGATGTTTGCCCATCCTTCCTTCAAAGCATGGAACAGAAAGTCAGCCAACAGAGCCCTGTGGGAGGAATCAAATGGAAAGAGTAACAGTTATAACCAGTCTGAAACATTTCTGTGCTTTGTTGTTTCATGGTCAAATAACAAACAAAACAAACAACCTTTAGTGTTAAGAGCCAGAAAAGTCCCTGCTTTTAAATCACCCACTGATACAGAAATCTGATAGTGGGTTATATCTAGGAAAAAGGGGTTAAGTACTTCGTAAAAAGCAATATTACCTTCTTGTTTGTCCAAAGAGATTCAAACCATAGATTAGGCTTCTTTTGAAATGCTAACTTTAATGACTTTTTTTGCCCTTTGCACAAAGCTGGGGCATCAAATCAATAACAATGCATGGAAGAAAAGCCCCTTCTCTTTGAATCATCCATACGAAGTCTTGAAACACCTGCTGTTTCTTTGTAGCACTCATCTGAAGCCGTGACCTAGCCTGGCTCTATCTAGTTTATGAAATCTGACATGATCACAATGTGCAGTGGTTTTTCCAGTAAGGAGAAGAGAAGAAATGACTTATGTTATCTCCTTAGTCTAACCCTTACTGCTCCTGTGTTGTTTCTGTTCTCTGTCATATGGAAATGCTACAGGGTGTATGAAAACTGTCATGCCATATTTATAACATGGCACCATTTGTTTGGAATTTTATGTGGAAAAAAAAGAAAGGATGTTTAATTTGCACACTTTGAATTGTATGCTGGAAGTTGAAAAGCAAGACAGCATATGGATAGGAATATTATAATTCTTTGTGCTGCTGACAATGTTAAAACTCTATACTCCCTGAATAGATAAAAATCTGACTAAAAAGTTTTAAATGTGCAAACAAATTGCTGAGGTCCCTGAGTCACAATGCAATAAAAGAGCATTTTTAATTTATAATACTCCAGAGGGAAATGTGTTTAGTAATGCTTACTCAAAGAGAATATGAAAAGCAAAAATAATTCACCAGCCGCTGAATGTTTGCTATTCCACAGAATAGTCTCCCTCAGATGTTAGGAGACCAGGACCTTCTTTCCAAATTAATTTGATCATTTGTTAACATACTATCCCCAGAAAAAAAAAAACCAGTTGGTGAACCAGTTCCTGTGCTACTGTTCTCGTGGTGATTTTGTCAAAGATAAAAATTTCCTGATTTGGAAGGAAGACAAATCTCAGGCACTTGCAATGCTTGCCACAGATCTGAAGTGAACCTTAAGATGTCACCATTTCCCTCTGACTCACGCTGTAATCTCACACCTAAATCTCTCCTATCCATCTTCATTTCTCCCATTCACCTATGAATTTATACTCAACTTTTCCATAAAATGTGGTCAATACAGCTTGTGGGCAATGAGTCACACCCACATATTTAAAAAGAGCATGGCAAACAATATGAACCCATCTAGAGATGAAAAAAGGTTAAAAATCATTCAATCAAAGAAGAAGGTTAAAAAGTTATCGGTAAAGCTGCTGTGGGTCCTGAACAAGGAGAAAATTAGGGTATAAATTAAATATATGCAGGGTCCAATTCCCAGCTCAGCCACAGAAACCCACTGGGTGACCTTGGATGCATCACATACTATCAACCCCAGAAAACCCATGACAGATTTGCCTTAGGGTTGCTGTAAGTCCAAAATGACTTGAAGGCATACAACAACAACAAACTGAGAAGATCTTTTTGAAAGTTCCTGCCAAATCTATTTTAGAAAGCGATGAGCACAGGTAGAACCTTTTCTGTTGAAGCTTCAGGGATGTGTTTTGGGTCAAAGGCTATGGAAGACTCTTCCAGTGAATGCTGCTCATCTCATGTCCTCAACCATCCCAATCTGGACTCTCGACCAATGCTCTGTTATCCCACTTTCTTAACTGCTTTTAAAATGTCCCAGTTTCTGTCCCTTCTTCCCCATTTCACCCTTTGTACTCATCTTACTTCAGTAGCTGAAAAGTGAGTTTGAATTAAAAAACACTAGTTTGCACTCCATTCAGGAGAAAAGGAGAGGAGAGAAGGAAGAGGAAATTTGCCCTTCTCTGCAGGCTCAGGGAAAAAGAAACTGATGCAGCCTCTCTTAGGTCATACGTTCTTCCTCATTAATAACTTTTGCCATCTTTACCACACTCTGATGTTTGTTGGCAACACATGTTCCAGTTTTGCTCTGTGAAATGGAGGATATGTCACCTGGCACCATCCTCAGTCACCCTTCAGAAGAAAACTGTCAGCTTTTGGGAGAAGGTGCCTCTTAACATTCCTGTAGGTTGCTACCATTTTAAATTCTAGTTTTCTGTTGTTAGCTACAGTTCTCCCTCCACCTTCACAGGTCTGACCTTCACAAATTTGATTATTCATGAGGCACATGCTTGCTTTCTCACCTTCCCCATTCTCTTCCTCCCATTCCCTTCCATTCCTCACTCTAAGCGTGTGTGACATTTTTTTCCTTTTGAGTGAGCAAAGCCCTCCCGCCACACACACACACTGCTGGAAGTGAGTCCCCTCTGCCACATGGTTGCACATTCTGCTGTGTAATGGCTGCTGATTGGTCAGGTGCTCTCTTTGTTCCTACTCCTCCGCTCTGGAAGGAATCTTCTTTCTCATGATGGCAATCAAAAGTAACTTGAATGCCAAAACTCAGTACTCAACTCTTCTCCATCTAAGGCGGAAAGTACCTGTAAGCCCTTTACCTTGTCTTTTTAATTCCCCCTGAGAGGGCCAGGGCCAGAGGCAAAGGAATGGGAGGGGGGAGGTCTGGAAGGGAATGGAAGGGAGATCATGGGGCAGGAGTTATTCATGAATATGGAGGGGCCACTGTACTTGGATTTGTTTATATAAAAATGCCCAAACTAAAATAAATACAATTAGTAATCAAAATGATCAAGGGAAAAGGGCAATGATACAACATTTGGTAATTTTTAGCTTTAAAAAGTGAAGAAGGAAACACATGACAGAGATCAATAAAAATTATTCATAGCCTGTAATTCTTAGCATTCATAAACATTGGTTATGCTGTCCAGTGTCTATGGGAGCTGAAACCCAACAAGTCACAGAAAAAAAAAAGGCATAACAGAAGTGATGGCCACACTTTATTAACTAGTTACAAGTTCCTGTCCACAGTAGGACCTGCCTTAATGTGGAACAGGGATTAGGCCTGAGGAAAACCAGTGAGGCCCACTGTTTCTTCATAGCCTGTCAGTGAGACCTTTCTGCCCACCCTCTCTGTCAAAACTTGAGCTTTAAAGAGAAATGTGTCAGTGTTGACCTCAAAACCCACTATTTTCCCAGTGCTTGAATCCCATGCAACCTGAAGTGCCGGTCCAGAAAACAATCCTGCAGGAAATGATCACCTAGGTCAACTATCAGTTCCCCATTTTCTCACTCCAGCATGACCTATTCAACAAGACATCACCCAAACCAAGCTTCCTAGTTGTCCCATGGGCAAGCATTGCAGGCTAGGTGAAAACCTCCTGTCCACATACCAATGAGGTTACTAGGCCACATATTTCTATCTAGGGCAGCCATCCAAAGCCTACAGTTTCCCGAAGGGTTGGAGGGCAGGCTGACCACTGAATATGAACTCTTAATTTTAGTCTAGCTGCCCTCAAATTCTGGTTTCATCATGGTACCTAATGCCATGACATTTACATCTCCCTCTTCTTCTTCTGGGATGCACAGAGCTACAGAGGGAAAGCAGGGTTGTAAATCATCTGGAGGCTACTAGTTTGAGGAAGACTGGTGGGCATGGAGATGTGTTTCTTCCTCTGTCATAATCGTAGAACCAGGGTCATCCAGTAAAGTTCAATAAATCAAGATTCAGGAGAAAGAAAAAGAAACACTTCTTCAAACAAGGCATAGTGAAACTATAGAATTCAGTATCACAAAAGGCAGTTATGAAAGCATTAAAAGGAGTTTTGACAATTCATATTTGTCTACCAAAGGCTACTAATTATGATTGCTTTATATTATTCCCAGAATAGGATGCAATATTTCTCTGAATATCAGTTGCTATAGAAAAGGAGCAGTTTATGTTGTTGTACTCTTGCCCTGTTAGTGGCCTTCCAATAGGCATCTAATTGACCACTATGGGAACAACATGCTCATCTAGATAGGCCTTTGGTCTGATCTAGCATGGATCTTCTTATATTCTTGTGGCACAAAAAAACTACACAACTGAAGTGGTATCAGAGTACTCCATGGCAAATTCTGCCCTTTAAACTGTTGGATAGAGGAAACTTCCATGCTACTACAATGACATCACCTGAAAATCACTGTAAAAATTCAGGTGAATTCACTACAGACTTTTCATACCGTTTGGAAAATGGGAGCTCAGTTATTTGTCTGGTGTTATTCTTATCTAAAAATGTAGTTATCAAAATTTTCAAATATCTCCCTTAATCATATACATCTTATGCCTTTATCATGTGTATTTATAATATGTCACAAAAGAATGGCCCACAGATTAGAAACACTGAATAAACATTCCAGTCCCCAAGAAACGGGGCACCAGGGATTCCATTAACCATTGTGTTAATCTGCCATGCAAGTAAAGTGATGTTCAAGACCTGGAGATCTCTCATTCATTGGGTTGCCATAAGTCAAAGGCAAGTTGAGAGTAGTTAATAACAACAGTCTGCATTTGCAATGGGCACTTATGTGAGCATTTCAAATCACCAACATATATTCCATTTCAGTACATACAAAAAGAAAGAAAGAAAGAAAGAAAGAAAGAAAGAAAGAAAGAAAGAAAGAGGGAAAAAGCAGCATTTAAGTGTAATGTTCTAAATTTCTTTTTTTATACTTTCCCATGGCTTCTTCAACAAAAACACAAGACAGAATTAAAACACATTTGTTGGCTCAAAATGGACTACTTTTTTTATAAAAAAGTGACAATAGTAGATTATACAAATGTTTAGTTCTCAGGATTATTTTGTGTGTGTTTGATTTTGTCCTCAGTTGTTATGGCTAGAGAATATTTAAAATAAACATAATTCTTCCTTTTATTTTTCCTGAACACAATGAATGGGGAAAAACAGTTTGTTTCCATTTAACTAAGACAAAAGTAATGATTTTTTTCTCCTCTCCTGATTTCAAAACAGATACACAGAATGTGATAATTTGTCTGGGAAAAGAGAAATGGCAGCCTGAAGGCAAAAAGGTGCCACCTACCTACAATCTGGTTTTCTAATGCAAAGTGTTTGGATAGTTAAGAATATAGTATCTCTACACAGTAAACAACAGGTGTTTCTAAAAGTTAAAATCTAACCATAAACATTGAGTTTCATCACCTGCATATATTGTACTAAAAACCTTGTTTTCCTTTTAGGAAACTTTAAAAACAGGTTCACAAAAGATGTTATGTATTTATAGAATACTGATTGAACTTCAGGAAAACATTTTACAGTGTTGTGTTACTGTGTGCCTTCAAGTTGTTTCTGACTTATGGCAACTCCAAGGCAAACCTATCTTAGGGTTTTCTGAGGCTAATGTTTCATGTGCCAAACGTCACCCAGTGGGTTTCCATGGCTGAGCGGGAAATCAAACCCTGGTCTCCAGGGTTATAGTCCAGTGCCCAAACCACTACACAACACTGGCATTCATTCAAAGTGCTTCAGTACTAGAATAGAAGTTGTTAAACTTTGATCTTCCAGATGTTTTGGACTTCAGTTCCCATTTACCCTGACAGCAACCTCTGGGTGCTACAGACCAAAAACTGAGTACCACTGGATTAGAGAATTCCAAGTACCTCACCAAATTCCAAAACCCCAGACGCCATAGGATGGACACATGGTCATTAGTGGTATCAGAATGCTACAATTATGTATTGTGAATAGCTTCTTGTGGTGATGTTAATTACACTGTGTTTTAGAACTATGAAGTATTCTCTGGTCGCTTCTTTGTAGGTGATGCCTAAAGGGTTAGAGAAAAGTTTGAATGACCTGCCCATTGGGGGAGCAACTGATTATGTGGGTCTTTCTCATCAAGTTGACTTTGCCCTTTTGGACTGGGGACAATTCCATGGGAAACATCGATCTGATTTTTCACTGTTCAGATGGCTATGTGTCATTTAAATGTTCCCCTGCCACATGTCTTATAATAAAACTGTCAAGTTGCTTGGGAGAATATCTTGTGGAAACAACAGAGTCCAAAATATGGGCTGAACTATTCTAAATACAAAGAATGTCTAATTTTCAAAAGGAAAAGCACAACAAACATATCAGCCTGTGTTCTCATCTGTTCTTTTTCCTCCAAGCCAACAAGTCTAAGCCAATTCATTTGTCTTCATATCCCACATTTTCCCAAGACTTTTGTGCTTCAGCATCGTCATCTGTTTCCCTGGGGTGTTTCAGAGGTCTTGACTGCCTCATCTAAAAGGCCAGGCTACAGACTAGATTTATTTCCTGTTAAATGTTGTCCGTCAGCATTCAGATCTGAGGGAAGAGTCCTCCGATATGCCTCAAGTATTCTGCCTTCTTTCTTTCTTGATATCATTTTTAAAACATCATTTTATCATATTCCAAAAAAAAGAAAAAGAAAAAAAAAGTATGGTTCTTGTGTACCTGAATGCCTTCTGGCTGGAAGATTTTAAAAGTTTTGTTAAAAGAGTTAATTCAATGTAAACCCAGCTACTGTCAATCTGAACCTTATCTAATATAAAAAATATCATTCTTTCCAGAGCAGCGGGGCTGTCATCCAGATTGCACTGACAATAATGACAATGTCAATATAATTTTAGGAAAATGCTGCTTTACTAGAAAACCACAGGTGCTAAGCAAATATATTCTTCAAAAGAAAGAATAGGAAGAAGACACAAAGGAGAATGATGAACCTAAACTCCCTAATGCAGTTTTATGATGAGAGGCCATTGGAAGCATACACATCTTCAAAATTAAAACAACAGGCAATCCAGCCTGGAATCTTGTCATTCCATGATCTCTGTATCCAAGCATCGCCTGAACCTGGTGGATGTGAGCAACTATGCATGGTATTTTGCTCTTCACAGCCCATTCAAATATTCAGCAAAGCATGCAATATACTTTGTGTACTTTTTGAAATATGTGCACATCAACATGGTCTTGCAAGTGCAAAGTTAGCAGGTTAGCATCAGAGCATCTAAACCAAGATCCCAGCTTTTTTTAAAAAAACGTAACTAATGAAATTTTAACACTCAAATTTTTGCACAGCCTACATGGCATCTGAATTGAATCACCAAAGAGTTTGGGAAAATGTAGAGGATGGGTAGGAAACCTTTGGCTCTCCAGACAGTTTGGTATTGCAGCTCCCATACTCCATTACCATTGGCAATCTTGGGTCAGGCTGATGAGCTTTACAAGACAAGACAACCAGGGGAACATTCTTCACCCTAGTATAGTAAAGGGTTGCAGAGATTCATACAGAAGCAAATATGAATGTATCATTTATTTATTCATTATTATCCTTGCAGTCACGTTAGTGGAAACTAATAATAATAAAATTACAATAAAATAACCAACTTTAAGGAGAAAAATACAGGAGAAGAACAGAGAAAAAGAAGACTGACTCTAACTGATAAATCAGGGGGAAATAAAACTGATGAAAAATGGGGGGAAAAGTGAGATCTCATCATAGTCCAAAGACTATGACTAGAAAAAAACTTTTTCCGACTAGAAAAAGTTATGTCCAGCAGAAGAACAGCAGAGGTAAATTAAGGTAGGCCTTCAAGGCAGGATTTCTACAGTCTGATTGCTGCTATTTAGAAGGCTTACTCTAGCTTATGAAAGATGTTGCTGCCATAACCTTTGTAGAACTGAGATATTTTGAATTCACCCAAATCTCTGTAAACAAGTTTTCTTATAAATACTTGTCTTCTTTCACTTTTAATCTGGTTCTGTCAAAAATTTTGAATCATACAAAGTGAGCCACTATTGTGCAGTGGCTTAAGTATTAGAATACAACTGGCAGACAACGTATTGAATACTCAGCCATGGAAATCCACAAGATGATTTTTGACAAGTCACAATCTCTCAGCCTCAGAGGAAGGCAGTGTAAACTTCATTGGAATAAATCCTGCCATGGAAACGCTATGATAGGTTTGTCATAAATTGGAGTTTACTTGAAGACAAGTAACAACTATTTATCTATCTGTCTGTCTGCATACCATGAATACTAGATACAGCTGTGTTAGTTTGTATCAGCATATAAGGTGATCTTGTAGCATCTTGGAGACTAGAAGAAAGAGATTTGTAACATAAGCATTTACAGATTCAGGACTTTTCTGCACTATACTATGATAGTGCTATTATTCCACTTTCAAAATCCTATGGAGTTCTGTAGTTTGTAGTTTACTGAGGCCAAAGAGCTCTCTGGCTGAGAATTCTAAAGGCCCCTCTCTAAACTGCAAACCCCAGGATTCCACAGGATGTTGAAAGTGGAATAATAGCACAATAACAGTGTAGTGTGGAAAGGTTCTCAGTCAGCTGCACCAGATGCATGTCTATCTCTCTTTCTTTCTATCTGGATGGTATACTAAATAATGGCACAGTATTAGTCATTTATGAGAACAGCTTCAATCACTAAACAAATGAAAAAAGTGTGAAAATCAGAAAGAAGAAAATGCAGCTTGAATTGTCATTTCTGTCCATTTCTGTCCAAGCTGTGAAATTAAGTATTAAGAGAATAAATATAATAGATTGGATCCAAACTAAGGTGCAATTCAAATATACTTCAAATAGAGTAAGCCCAGTCAAACACAGAACTTATTCCTGAGTCAACATTTCTAGGATTATGCTGGCCTCTTAGATATATGTTCATCTCATTGAAATCAATGTGAAAATTTAGTAATGACCTAAATGTCTATTGATTTCAGCTAATTTAGTCTGGGTCCAACACAGTGTGAAAATAGACATCAGTTATTTAGAAAAAAGTAACACTATTCACACTGACTGTTAATTGGTTTAAATGGACATGGTTCAAGAAACTTAGGCCATTTCAACATGGGGTTTTTTAAATGGGGCAGAGCATCCTCCAGGGAGGACGTCTGCACCTGGGACCGGACTGGGTCGGACCTACTTAACGTAGATCTACAGTCCAGCCTGCTCCCGAACGACCCCAAGTGGTCATCCAGCGTGCTTTTGAAAGACCGCTAAAAACAGGTATTTCAAAAGCACAGAGCGCACCACTGCGAGCCTGGTTCCATATGCAGATTCGCAGGCTCGCATTGGTGTGAGCCTGCGATCTGCCGGGGACAAGCTTTAGGCTGGCAAGCTTCAGCGGTTGGTCAAGACCCTTGACCAACCAGAAGCCACCATTTTTGTCCCCAGAGCAGTGCGGAGCAGTGGCCACGGACTGCTACGGAGAAGCATGGACCAGACTGGGGAGCCCAAAATTCCAGTGAGTAGCCCCATGTGGAAATGGCCCTAGAATAAAATTATAGATCCTGGATGTCAGGTGTCTGTGAGCTTCTCATCTCTTTCTCTGTTCCTCCTTTTGTGCAAAGTACAATTTCTTGTGCTTAGAACATGAGTAAGTTGAAAGGCCAAGAGGAAAGGACTAAACTAGGATATATGAACCTAGTATATGCCTCTCAATCAGCCTAATATCATACAGAACTACTGCCTGCCTACATACCCTTAGGTGAATGTTATCAAAGGAATGAGGTAGAAACTTGAGTGGGAGGCCAAGAGGTCAGAGGGATTAGATTATGGATGTTGCTGTTTTCTACATTTACTGGAGCATTCAGTCAGTAGAACTAAAGCCTGCCATGATACCTTTATGACAGCTATCTAACTGTTCACACAGAACTTCTTTGTATGCAGCTGAAGAATTCAAGGTAATATTCTAGCTATTGTGGCAAGATATAAAAATGTACTCAGAAAAGCTGACCTTAGCAAAGCTTTCAAGGTGAGACAAAAAAATGAAATTGCCAACAAACATATTACAACTAGTGATTAAGTGGCTTTTTATACACCAGTGGGAACATTGGCACAGACAGTTGTGATGCAGAAGACAAGATTACTTCTGATTACTTTCTACTCGCTTTCTCAGAGTAGAAGCCAGATACCAGATTTTGCTGGAAAAATTGTTTGAATGTGTAGGTGAATTGCGCATCACACAACAATCATTATACATCAATGACTACCTTGAAGAGGAGTTAAACATCATGAGAAATTATACATAGGATATTCCTCTGACAGACATGTTTTTTGTTTCTTTCATAAAGGGCATAGATATGTCATTCTTGAATGTTTGGACAAGACTAAAATGAACAAATAAATATAAATCAGAAGCGAACTAGATTGTTTTGTGGTGGTGGAGGGAGATTATGTACATTACAATCCTAGGAGCAGATGAAGCAAGTTGTAGGGCACAATGTCATTGCATGTTTTAATAACAAATATGTGGTCTTTTCATTTATTTTTCTCAAAGGCAGGGATTCTTTTTTCAGCTCATAACCTCTGCACTAAAATTATATTTTGGTCTTGCAGCTTACATAAGTCTGCTATCTGGACCTGAGTTAGATGAGGCATTTGTATAAATATTTTGTTCCAAAGGCTTACAAAATTATTCGTCAAATCAGTAAGTCTGCCCAACAAATTATCATGAAATTTTAATTGTTTTGTTGTTTTGAGAGGGTACACCATTTAGTATTTTATGAATTATTATTATTATTATTATTATTATTATTATTATTATTAGAAGGAGGAACACCGGCAGCACCAGCAGCACCAGCATCCAAACATCCATTCAGGAGCATTTGGCAAATTCCTTATTACTTTGACTGTATCTCACATTTTTCCCCTAGAAATGAAATTCAAAGGGTCTCACAGCAATATTGAAAATAGGTATAGATAAAGAGCCAATGTTGTGTAGTGATTTGACCCTGGAGACCAGGGTTCAATTCCCTGCTTGACCATGGAAATCCGTTGAATGACCCTGGGAATATTGTACACTCTCAGCCCCAGAAAACCTCATTATAGGTTCACCTTAGGGTTGTCATAAGTCAGAAATGACTTAAAGGCACACAACAACAATAAAAAGACACATGAAGTTCTAAAGTTAAAATACATTCAATAAATCAGATTAAAACATTGCTGAATTTAAAATCAGTTTAAAAGCACATTGAAAAAATGGGCAGAACCAATCTCTGTGGTTAAATTTATCTATTTAATTATATTTGTGAAGCCTCAGTGGTTAAATGAGGGTACTGCAGCCAAATGGTTCTGAGTTCAGTCTTGCCAGGTTCCAGGTTGACTCAGCCTTCCATCCTTCTGCAGGTTGGTAAAGTGAACACCCAGCTTGTTGGGAGCAATTAGCTAACACATTGTAAACCGCTTAGGGAGCGCACTTTGCTGATAAGTGGTATAGAAATACACATGCTATTGCAATTATATTTGTATGCTATACTTCTCCCAGAGTGGGACACATTAAAACCCCCTTAGTTCCAGATAAAGTAGATCTATTGAATCAATGGGAATTTGCTAAATCAAAATTGCCATTGATTCAATGGCTCTATTCTAGTTGAGATTAACAGTTAGATTTGGGCCCCCAAAGTTAAGGAATTTCCTTTTGAAGAAAGAAAATGACCCCAGCATCAACAAGCTGTCCCTGTAGATTGTATACCAATGATTGATTGTGAATGTCAGCCATTTGGATAGCACGCTAGCCCACAGACACTGCAGGAAGAGTCTCTAACTCCTGGACAGAATGTGGAAGAATTTCTTTGACTCTGCAAAAACTGTAAAAACTTGCACTCCCTGGGACCCTGCAGTTCAGAGAACTGCACTTCAGAGAATTTTGCTGTGTGGCTCTCCATTTGTTATATTTTTTTAAAAAAAAATCATTTTCTTTATACAGAGGGACAAAAGTAAAACTAAAACCCAAATGTGGTTCCTTTACAGACACACCTCAGTTAACCAAGCCTTTGACACAGAAGCTCCTTTTTACAAAGTCTTTTCCGGCTCACCCAGACCCACCCCTTTCCCTACTTGTCTTCTTCTAGCTGGAAGGCTTTTTAAGCAACATTGGAACATTGGAACATGGTGAAGAACTGAAGAAAAACAGACTTTCAGGTGCTGAACTGCAGCAGCATGTCTGCAGTAAATAATGCAATAAAGCTTGAAAGGGAAAGAAGGAACACCCCTCAACTGATCCTACTCTAGTTGTGCACACCTGCCTACAGCAAGCAAAGTAAAAGCAGTTGCCTCTAGAATCCCTTATATGTGAATAGCAAAGCAGAGAGAAAGGGAGGAAGTGAACTAGTCTGCATCACCAGCTTCCTCCAGCATGTTAAAAAAGCAGAGAGTTATAATCACTACCAAAATGAAAATCATAAGAGTAGAGGCTGGTGAAAAAGGCTGTCATGTGCTTTCCTACTCTCCTCCAGAGCTCTATCCTCCCATTCCCTTTCCTCTGGCCCTGGTGCTGAGAACTCATGCTGAGGCAAAAGACAAGGGAATTGGAGGAGGCTCACACAAGCCTGCCTTCTCCCCTCCAGATCTCCCCCTTCCCATTCCCTTGCCTCTGGCCGTGGCACTGACAACTTTTACTGAGGCAAAAGGCAAGGGAATGGAGGTGGAAGGAATGTACACATCCATTTTTCTTCTGCCCTCCAAAGTTCCCTCTCCCATTCCCTTGCTGCTGACCCTGGTGCAAAAAGGCAAGGGAATGAGAAGAGGAGTCCTAGAACAGAATGGGAGGGGGATCCTACGGGGGGAGTTATCCACGGCTTTTTCACTTTTGTAAAGGTTCTGTGTCCTGAACCCTTACAAAAGTGGAGGGGCCATTGTATTCTTTTTTGTGTGACATAGGAACCTATTCCTATTCTTTCCAGGTTATTTCTACCTCTAGTTCCAAATTTTTTGTTAAAGAACTGATGCCCAGGAACACATCTGCTTTGTTAACTGAGATATAACTGTATTATGCATCATAGCACACAGCACAGTGGAAGAGACTGACATTTTTTGACAACCTTGAGGGAATAAATAAAGCCTTGCAACATGAAATTACAGGTTTTCCATACAATTGAAATGGGATATATAAGAGTGGTCTCTGCCAGGTTTGTTCCAAGATGAGTTAGAGGACATCTTTCCAAAAAATGCAGGTGTTGAGACGGTGTTTTAAGAACCAAGGATTCTGCATTTGCATAAGAAATAAAGCAAAACCAAATGCCCATACAACTGTCTTGTTTTTCATTTCAGTCTTTCACTTTTATGTGGATTTTTCCAGCAACATTGTGAGCACATAGAAGTTAAATCCTGTCGCTGAATTATGCTAGTGTGACTCATGGTTATGCTAGCATTAGTACTTTTTAGAACAATGCAGAAGTAAGCCCCCTATACCTTCAACCACACTATGCCCATCCTAGGTATCTATGGGCATATGCATGGCTTGTGGGAACAAATCCACCCTGCCAATGATTGACCATGGGGGTATGCTCAGATGCTATCCAGATGTCATTTTTTCACCAGAGAAGAAGAGGCAGCACTTCCTTCTCCAAGTGTACAGTGGAATCTCTGCAGCCAATCATTTGTCAAGACTGAAGCTGTACCTCAGAGGCATTCAGGTGCCATTGCAAGTTAACAAATGAAGAAGAAAGGCAAATAGATGTTTAAGCTAGGCTAGGCAATGTAGGAAAAGTCTGGGAATTAAAGACAAAGGTTTAAAGAAACAAAAAGCCTATTTACACTACACAGTTATAGCACTATCTTCCACTTTAACTGACATGTCAACATGGAATATTGGAATATACAGTTTGGGAAAGGGAATCTAAAGGGAATCTAAAATTCTTAGTCAGAGAACTGCAAATCCCAGGATTCCATAGTTGCCATTGGCAGTTAAAGTACATTACAATGTTATAATTGTGTAATATGAAATGGTAGTAATCTTAGAAAACAGTTACCAATCACCTCAGTCCTGGATATAGTTCTTTCAATAATCTGCTGCTAAACAGCTAAATCTAGGAAATGAACAAAGAGATGCAGGCACAACTGAGTATATCACTTCAGCAACCTCATACAATCCCTCTGCAGGAAGAGTACTGCTGAGATTCTTGTCCCAAATTTTCCATTAAAGCTGCCAATGAGCAAACCCAGCTCTCCTCTTTCACCTCTGTGACATGCCACCTTGGTGTTTTCCTTATGTGGTCATTGGCGACACACTGTCTGATTTTTCTCTGCATATTTTTGACACATTAGATTGATCCAAATTGGTTCAACTACTGCTGTTCTACTCCAAAAGTGAATCAGACCAATTCAATCTGATTTAGACATTATACAAATTGGTCCAAACCATCCTGATTCAGTTGGGAATTTGGCTGAATCAGTCACACAGTTCAAACAATACGCTAGCAATCATAAGACTCAAGTATCTATCTTACAGTGTGCCTTGTTCATTTTGAAGATCAATGGAAAAGCACCTAGAGCAAGACAGTATGAAGCTTTGTACCAATGTTGGCATGGATCCAGCATTCATAAAAACCAAGGCTACAAACATAAATGCAGCTACACATAAAAAGAAAAAAAATATAAGTGTACTGTGAGACTAACATAAATGATGTTCATTCTGACACCAAAAAGCATACAAAGTGAAGCTTCTTTCAGCCAGTAGGTTTTTCTGAACAGTAGTGGATGTTCAATATCGATATTACATTTTATTCTAATTTTACATAAGAAGTCTGGATCACTTCCTAGCATCAAAGCGTTTTAATAGCATTTCATTACTGAGTCACTACTGACAAGCAAGCTAAGAGAATACTTGGCACAGCTGAACTATGGCACATTTCCATACTTGACCATGGAACTATTGTTGTTGTTGTTGTTGTTGTTCATTGCTCTGCTAGTACTTTTACTTTATTCTAGTGTTCTTGTTAGTGTTATGTTGCAATTTCATTTTATTGTCACAGTCTCATTTTGTGCCCTGACAAAGCTTTTGTGTGTGTGTGTGTAAACCTTGCTGGATTGAAAATGAACTACCTTCTGAAGGCAAGTGCTGGCAGTGTTTTGGAGAATGATTCTGTGTTCCCCAAGCAGACCAAAGTAGGAACTTCTCAGAGGTCTGCCCTGCAACCTGATTGACAAAACCAGGGGGGAGTGGGAAATGTCACTCAGCTTGACTCTGTGTGCCCCATCTTTGAAAGGATTGTAGTTGAGGCATCCAGGAGAACTGAAACCTACACATTCTAACATGCTTGGAACATGGACTTCTGCATGCATTTGGAGCCTTTTTTTTTTTCTGTATGCAAAAAATACTGATCCATTCATACAAACTAGTAAGAGTCCCTTGTGGGAATGGGACATACTGGTACTTACATGAATGTACAACACTTATGGCACACTAGTAAGGGATGGAGCCACTTGAGTTTTAAAAGGCTGTGCATAGCCCAAGCTACCTCTCTTTCTTCCTTTGTCTCCATAAGTACCGCCACCTATGATTTGCAGTGTAACCAGCCTGACAATATTTGGCTTGAGTAGGGTTTCCATTGTTTAGTGTTGATTTTTCACCTGCAATCTACATTGACTGAAGCTGAAAAAATGTTCGCCTATTTAGTACTGTTTGCTTGAGAGAAAAAAGTTTGATCTTCTAATGTTGGTGGGCATAGTTTAAAGAGAATTAGAATTAGTCCCAACATCAAGACTGTGCAGAAGAATTATCAATGTAGAGAAGAACATCTGTGGGTACTTGGAGCAACCATGATGGTGAAGGACAGATTCCTGTAAGAACAAACCTGATTTGCTCAGTTAAGTCTAATCCAAGAGTGGGACTGTTTAGCCCTACAGATGCTGTTGAACTGAAACTCTTATCAATTCTAGATAGGGTGAGGGATGCTTGGAATTACAGTTTAGCAACATCTGCAGAGGTGCAACCGTTTCATTGTGCCGTAAACCCAGTTACTAAACCCAACAAAAATAGACCATTGAATCAATAAAATGAACATAAAAGTTGACCTGCCAGTCTGGTCTACTCAGATTGTGACTAGCACTTAAGTATTGGCTCTAGAATTGTAAGGTTTACTGGATGGTGAATTAAAGAAGGTTTCTCTGGATACCTTCAAAGGTATAGCCCCAAAGGAAAGACTCTGTCGAGATTAGCTGTATAGTAGGTTAACCCATTTGCTCAGCCCAATCATTTGCTACAGTTCTTCATTTATTTAAAGTTACTTAGGTCATTTCCACATGGTGTTGCAGTCCCATGATGGGGATGCAATGGCAGTGGTCCACAGGTCATGCTTTCACACAACATCAACACAGTCCTGCAGCCAGTGTGTCCCCAAGCATCGCGATTGTGGGATATTCATTTAACAGAAAAATCCATTAAATGCCCAGCTTACCAGCTTAGTATATTTACCCAAGAAACCAGCAAGTTTTCATCAAATTACACAGGAAAATAACTTGAGTGCATTTAGGAATGCTAGTCAAAGCAACAGGCTTTCCTCATATGGTATTCAGAAAAGAGTGGCAGTGATGATGTCCAAACTTTCTGAGAAAAAAAATATTTTTTTTAAAAAAATGATAAAGCAGAAAGGAGCTTGCAAAATAAATAAGTTAAGATTTTCCCAAAAGAAGTAGAAGAATGATATGGGGAAAGACAGGTGCAGTGACAACAAGCCAGGGTTGGCTGCACAATGATGCTTCATCTGACAAAGGGAAAGGAAAGATGAAACAGGGCAAGCTAGAAGGAGACAAAGAGTGAAAAATGACTAAAATATTATGATTCTGTTCAGTTCTATTTATTTATTGTTACTTTACCTTTCCCCCAAAGCTTACAAGTAACACTACATGTAGCTAAAAACATACGAAAGGTAAGATTCAAATATTATTAAACTGACTATGCAATCATGTAAAACCATGATTTAAACGCAGAGAATAAAAGCACTACAGCAAACTAAGTGCCCTTTTACACTACACAGTTATAGCACTATGATTCCAGTTTACTTGCCATGTCTGCATCCTATGGATTCCTACTTTGGTGAGATACTCTAAGAATGCCAAATTGTTGTTGTTGCTGCTGCTCCTGCTGCTGTGTCTTCAAGTTGTTTCCAACTTATGGCAACCCTAAGGTCAACCTATCACAGGGTTTTCTTGGTAAGATTTGGTCAGAGGGGCTTTGCCTTTGTCTTTCTCTGAGGCTGAGAGAGTGTGACTTGCTTAAGGTCATCCAGTGGGTTTCCATAGCTGAGGAGGAATCCAAAGGCTGGTCTCCAGAGGTGTAGTCCAATGCTCAAACTACTATACTCTGCTGGCTCTCACAAGAATTTCAAAGACCTCTTTTTATGCTGCAAATCCCAGAATTCCATAGGATGGAGTTAACCTGGAATCATGGGAGTTAACCTGGAATCATAGTGTTATAACTGTGTAATGTGAACAAGCCCTACAAGAAGCCCTGTTCTTGTAAAAACAATCACCTCCCCAAAACCTGATGGAATTTATAGATCTTTGTCTCCAATGGAAAGGACAGCAATCAACCCAGCTTCCATAGGAAGGACCTTGAGAAGTCTGGCAGCAGCCATGGAAAATGCCTTATCTTGCATTCCCACTAAATATTCCTGTGGAGTAGGTGGGATCAAGAAAAGTGCCTCTGCCAAAGGCTTTAGAATTCAGACATGCTCATAGGGAAAGATATATGTCCTTGAACATAGCCTGGAGGTGAGCATATAGGTCATAGGGAATACTTGGAAATTTGCTTGAGAACAGAATGTTGGCTAGTGAATCTATTTTGACAAGGAAGCTTTTTTAAAAAGAGAATCCTCAATGTCATGGCTAATCTAAAAGAAGACAGAAAGAACAGGTGTTCCCCAGCCATGGCAAAGTTTTATAGGGATAGGATCAGAGGATGCAACACCAGGCACCTAAGGGTGAGTTCCAAGAGTCCAAAAATAAATAAAAAAAAAATAGCTGTATGTCTACTGACAGTTTTGGGCCATTCCCACACTGGATTGTTATAGTGCTATTATTCCAATTTCAACATCCTATGGAATCCTGTGGTTTGCAGTTTTGGAAGGGTTCCAAAGCTGCAAAATCAGTGATAGCCTTGGAAATATAAAACTCACAGTGGCAACTCAAAGAGAGAGTTCTGAATGGGAAAATAAAAAGTAAGTGCACTCTTCCAAGCAGAAAGCAGCTTATGATAGGTATTTTTAGATACTTCTTGGAAGGTAACACAATAACCAAGACCCTTTCCGCATGAGGCAAGGGAATTGCACCGTGCCATTACCTACCACTTCTTCTGGAGTCCGAAGCAATATGGACTGTGCCTGAAGCCCTTCCACAGGGCTCCTCATTGGTCCAGGGCGAATCGGAGCAGTGCGAAGTCTGTAGATCCGCACTGCTCCAGCTTCCAAAATGGTGAGTTCCAGTTGGTCGTGGGTCCCGACCAACTGCGAAGCTCGCCACACCTAAAGCCCGCCCTCCGCAGATCACAGGCTCACATTGGTGTGATCCTGCAAATCTGCACAAGGGAGCAGGAGTGCAATGGTGCATTCCAGGAAAATAAAGACTTGTTTTTTGCGGTCTTTAGAAAACACGCTGGAGGACCACTTGGGGTCGTTTTGGAGTGGACTGAGGTGCAGATCTCCAGTAAGTAGTCCACTTCTAGTCCGCTCCAAGGTGCAGACGACCTCCATGAGAGGACACACTGCCCCGTTCTAATTGTCTGGTGCAGAAAGGGCCTTAGTTATCTCAACAGGAAAATTAAGAAATAGCTTTTCAAGGTCCAATAGCTCCCTGGCCTGAGGCATTTTAAAAAAATAGTTACACTTAAAATAACTCTTTACTTCCCCTTCTATCAAAATAAATACCTGCTTTAGTTTTAGTTACTTTTAAATTTTAGTTACTTTTGTTTTTGTTTTGCTTTAGAGTTTTAGTTACTTTTACTTAAAGTTTTAGGGTTTTTTTTTCCAAAAAATGTGAATACTATAAGCTACAGACCTATGTCAACCTCACTGTCACTCCAAGACATACACCAGATCATGAAGCATAGCATGAGCCAGCATTTAAACCATGTGATAGCCTTCCTTCACCATTTAGTGAGCCCACCTGTCTTCAAGAAGTATCAAAGTAACTAAAATAAAATTCACTTATAATAGTGCAAGAAAGGGCTCCTCCAGATAAGGCTAGAAGTTGTGGTTGGATTTGTGGCTGTAGCTCTCATTTCTATATATACATATACATATACATATACATATACATATACATACATACATATATTGATTGATTGACTGATTGATTGATTGGAAGCAACCAGATGATGTTTCTGTCATCCCAGACTGTTCACTAGCAATTCTCAGTACTGCTAGTAACATTTTATTCCACCCAGAAAATTCAAAGGGATATACCACAATTCATCCTGGGTTTCCTGGCCATTTTTCTTCCTTGCTGCTACCATGGGGTGGGAAGCCAGTCCTGATAATGTGGATGTTCTCCTGGAATTTAGTGAACAGGTATCATTGTTCTTCTGCTCTTGCTAACTGGAGAGGCAGGAGACGTAATCACCACTAGTTCTTTCCTCCATGCCTTTTTATAGCCAGTATGTCATCCTCACAGAGCTTGCTGGACTGCTCTGGCTGCAAATGAATGCAATGCCCATTGCTGGCAATGCCCAGCAAAAAGTGAGGAACTTTGTTAGAAGAGTTCTTGCATCTTTAAACCAGTCTGGAAGAACCTAAAGTCTGGTATTTAAACTAGCAGAACCTGTGATGCTCATCTTGTGAACCTATGATTATTAAACAAAAGTAAGTATAGCGGATGCTTTGTTAGGATTCACATGTGGCTACCAGTAAAGGTAATAGTTTGGATGGGCATCATAGCTAATTGGCACCACATTTAATTGGCAACACACTTTAATTGGCATTGATATCAAAATCAAACCTGAAGGTGACCAGAAGGTCAAACCAACTGAGGGAAAATTCTGATGGTCAACTTAAGACTCTCCAGGTAAGACTAGGTCATTTGTTAGGCAAACAAATGCTGTTCCTGTAGATAATAAGCTTAAGTAGAAGCTGGAGTTTTCCCAGAGAACACAATAGCTAGAAGCCCACCAGAACACTGATTGATTTATACCCGTCTCCTGTGCACCTGGACTTCTTGTAACTCCCACAATAGGCAGCTATTGCAGTATCCATCATGCCTTTGTCACCAAAACACTGCAAACATTAGTGGGTTGATAGTCCATTGTATGCACTGCAACTCCCATTGTTCTACACCTAGAACTGTACATATCTTCCACTGCAACAGGCTATTTTTCGGGTACAAATACCCCTGATTCCAAGCTGCTCAATGCAGTCTCTCACAGAGCTGAATGCCACTCTGTCCATCCGTCTCTTGACCAAGAGCTGTCCTTAGGTTCTTTACCTAAGTCATGCCGCTGCTTTTCTCAGCTTCTTTCCGGACACAGTAATTATTGCATGAATCTCTCACAGTCTCTATCCCACTTTCCTCCCTTCTGTTTGTGTAGTTCTTGTGTGATTGTGTGCATGCTTGAACTGTTGTACATGTGAGTGGATTTGTTTCAATAGAAATACATTTTAGCTTACATTTTACTCTTTGATGTTTTTCCTGCACTAAACTTTGAGCTAATTCATTCCCCACTTTTGCAAGGAGATATTGACATTGCATGGTGGCCCTTGTGGCACCTGTGTGCTTTGGGGTAACAGTTTCTAGTAAATAAAAAGAAAAGCTGTTCTGGGAAATCCATCAAAAATAGTTTAGGGACCCTATGATATCATAATGCCTAAAGCTGACTTTTATGAGTACAAGTCTGCTGTTACAACCATTATGTACATTCTGTGTCCAGAAAGAAGAAGAAGAGGAGGAGGAGGAGGAAAAATCTGAATGCTCAGAAAAAGAAAGAAATAAGAGACAAAAAGAAACAGCAGGAACTATCTATCTAATTATTTCTCCCTCTCCAGCAGGTCAGGTTACTTGCTACATAATTTTCAGCAAAAAGGAATTAAGTTAAAATCATGATGTAATGTCGTTATCCCTTCATTATCAGAAAGAAAAGAATTAATTTATTAAATATTACTTGTAATTAACTAGTATGTTTGCAGCTAGTTACTTCCCAGCTGAATGGACCAAGATGTTCTCTTGTCCCTGTGAACAGGGAAAGCAGTGACCAGATTTGCAAAAACACTGTTCTAGATGTCAGCTTTTGCTTGCTCACATTACAAAAGAGATAGTAATTAGGAATTAATGAAGGAGCAAAATAAGCTAGTATTCTCTGGTAGCAATGTGCCTTGTACATGTTTTTAGTCCAAAGGCAGGTGACAGATGTTAATATATATAAATATTCATCAGTGGGGCAGGAATTAGAATGCTTATCTCTGGTTGCTACTGAAAGGCCTCAAATAGTTTTCTGTTGCAACAACATATTTCATTCTCAATTCCTCTGGCATGTTCCCAGGAAATATAGGTACAAAAGATATCTGCAGGAAGAGAAACAAAACTTGTAGCTGGCAACTGTACCCATGTTTAGGTGGCTTCAGGCCAGGACTCACATGTACTTGTTGAAGTCACTGTGATTATGAAAGCCATGCTGAGAGTATATCCCTGGGTGGCAGAACAAAAGCTTCTGAAAAACAATGGTGATATCCCATTGTCTGCTCAAATAACAGAGAAGAAGATGGAAAAACAGCCAAAAGGGAAAGGAAGTTCCCCTGAACCAAATAAAAGGGAATCATCTTAGAATGCTTGGATGGCAGCCCTGGCAAAGAAATGGAATTGAATTAATTCCTTATGAATAGACCCCTTGTGGAGGAAGTGGAGGAATCTACAAAGGGATTGAGCAGTTGGAAAGCACAAACTGAGAATGTGTTGTTCTTCAGAACTGTTTCAGATTGCAAGACAAATGCAACAACTTTCAGAAGAAAGTTATTTATGGAAAAGCATAATTTTTTCCCCCACAAAAGAAGGCACATGATGAAAGGCATCTTTGTGTGAATTATTAGAAATATTTCAATCTCAACAAATCTGCAGCAGGAGTATTATCTATAGGTAAACAACATTTTTTTCATGTTTATTATTATTTATTAAGCATTGTCAATGTGTGCTGCTTAGTACTTGAAGCAGAAGAACCAGATGAAAGACTTATTGACGAAAGTAGGAGATTTTTTCCCCATTACCTTCAGCCAGTAGAGGATCCAGCCAGAAAATACTCTTATCTTTCTACTCTAAACATAATAGAGATTCTAAGAATCTCTAACTTCATTGGACAAATGTACAAAGAGCTATGAGCTATCAAATGATGCACATTTAGTCATGTGTATTGGCTTTTTGTAGTTGTACGCCTTCAAGTTGTTTATGACTTATGATAACCCCAAGGTGAACCTATCACAGGGTTTTCCTGACAAGAATTGCTCAGAAAGTGTTTACTTTTGCCTTCCTTTGGAACAGAGTGTGACTTGCCCAAGGTCACCAAGTGGGTTTCCATGACTGAGCAGGGATTCAAACTCAAATCACTCCAACACATTGGCTCTCCTGTGTGGTACTCATGCTAAAATATGGTATTCAGGAGATATGACTTTAGGTGGAACACAAAAAAGTAGAAAAGCCAAATTTAGACTGAACCTACACTTAGGACCTGAAAAGAAGACAAGGTAGTCAGACAAGAAGATGGCCAGATAACAAAAGTGCTAGCCAGCAAACAATAGTGATCAGGTACTGGAGGACAGACCTGTGTTTGCCATAAAACCTATTCTGTCCTCCAAATATTTTCCTACCCTCAGGAGTGATATATGATGCTAGCCTGAATCCTACTAATCTTAACCAAAGCAGACCCAATGAATCAATTATTTAAAAGTGAGTAAATATATATAAATACTATTGATTCCGTGGATCTGCTCTAGTTGGGTCCAAGAAGAAGGCACATGATGTTGTCTCATTGTCAGTACTGACATAAGATTCACTTCTCAGTTCAGAAAGAATCACTGAGGAATGGAAGACTCTATTTTGTCTCAAATAGCAAAGTATGTTTGACTGCCCTACTAAGAAGAGTGATAAAACGCACAATGTTCTACTATAACCCCATATTTCCTATATTTATCAGCCTGAATTGATCAACTAGCTGTTATGAAAGAACACCGCAGAAGGGAAACCTTCTTTATGCTTGTAGATTCCTAAGTTTATCTAGAATCCCATTTGATCTGAGGTGGTTGGCCCAGAGCCTGGAAATGGAGAAACTTGGTTGGAGATTCTGGGGGATTTAGTGATTTATAATCTTAAAAAAAACTTTTTTCAAAAAAAATTCTGGGTGTTTCTATATATTATTTGCAAAAGATTCTTTCAGAATTCTGCACACCCACAAAAAAATGATGCTTGCTCCAAACAACTAAACTGATGCTATCATATTTTGGACATATCATGAAAGACATGACATGGTTTAAAAAGATTATTAATCTGGGAACAGTGAAAGATGGTAGGAAAAGAGGAAGACCTCAGTAGAGGTAGAAGTCACAGCTTTTCATTTGCAATAATTGTCCATGGCTATTATAACAGGGTCTCTTGAAGGTTTCATTCATAGGGTCACTATAAGTCAAATTTGACTTGAAGCCTCATCACAACAACATTCTGCATCATGGTATATCTGTTGGCTTCTTCAACTGGAGAAGGACAATGATCATGTCCTTTCAAAAAAGATGGCGTTATTTGCAATATCTTATTGGCATAGTAGATTTAGGGGAGGGTTAGTTAAAAATGACTGGCCCTTGAATAGGTGGGTCTGGTCCATAGAATCATAGAATTTTAAAGTTAGAAGGGGCCAAAAGAACCATCTAGTCCTGACATGCAGAAGTCGACAGCTCAAGCATTCCTGAAAGATGTCCATCCAACAACTAAAGACCTCAAAAGAAGAAGAGTCTATTCCTCCATTTGGAAAGTTCTTACAATAAATATGTTCTTCCTAAAGTCTAGGTGGAATCTATTTTCTTGTAATTTGAATCTGTTGTTCATCTTCTGGTCTCTGAGCAGAAGAAAACAAGCTGGTGCCATCTTCTACATGATATCTCTTTAGATATTTCAAGATAGGTACCATGTTATCTTCTCAATTTTCTCCTCTTTTGTTTCCTGACCTTTGGTTTCCAGACCTTTGTTCATCCTGGATACCTTTCTCTGGACATGTTCCAGCTTGCTGATATCCTTCTTGAACTATTGCGCTCAGAACTGGGCAAAGCATTCCTGATAAGCTCAAACTAAAGCAGAATAGAGTGATACTTCTACTATACTCAGTCTGGACCCTATACTGCTGTTGATAGAACCCAGAATTGCCTTGGGTTTTTTGGGCCAGCACATCACAGTGTTGACTCATGTTTAGCTTGTGGTCTACTAAAACCTCTATAACATTTTTGCATGTATTGCTTTCAGGCCAGATGTCACCCACTATATATTTTTGTATTTCTTCTTTTTGTCCTAGACATACCTGACATTTATCCACATTGAAATTCATTTTGTTAATTGTTAATCTCCAAATTATCAAGGTTGTTTAGAATTCTGTTCCAGGCCTCTGGGGTATTAGCTACTCTCCCCCTCCACATGCATGCACACGTACACACACACACAAATGTGTTCTCATCTGCAAATTTGATAAGCTTAGCTTCCATTCTACCTTATAAGTTATTCTAAAGATGTAAGAACCCTGAGTCCAGAACAGAACCCTAAGGCAACCCACTAGTCACTACTCTCTGGTACCATCAGAGGTCTCCTGGTAGGAATTATTTCTCTAATGCCTAAACACACATTTCCCACCCATCCCAGTATTTTTTTGTCATTCTAGAGAAGGAAAGTCTTGGTGGGTTTTTTATATAATTCTGCCAAGCTGATATTTTCTATTCCATGCACTGCTCAGTAGCACAGGAGGCCTTTCAGGGTTTTGACCTAGCAATACTTCCCCAGTACATGCTTGTAGGACTGGCTTCATGCCTCCATGGAGTACAGAAAAAGCAGAAAGAATGCCCTGTAAGGGTCAGAAAGATGTGTAGAATATTTCTCAGTGCATAAGGAGAACAGTATATTCAAATTCAGGTGGGCAGAAGAAGTTGCCTTATAACCTGGATCTTTTAGAATAAGAGTTCTTCCTAGAATTTTCAAACCGTTACTATTCCAGTATAGGCTGCAACTGAAATGTTAATGAGCTTTCTATACATTTTTGACACTTTGAGGTACATCCTGCTATATTCTTTTCATGCAAGTGCAATGAAATATTGCTATATGAGTCAGAAAGAGAAATTCCTCCTTTTCCTCCTCTTTCAATGGACTTTCTGGTTTCCCGAAGAAACTTGTTAATTTATTTTGAAGAAGACAATATTGTCAATATTTGGGGTCTGCTCTCTGTCCTCCCATCCATTTTACATTACTGTAGCCAATGCTTTTATAACTGCCAAAGTCTTATAACTGCTATAATAAATATCCTCTTCCCCTCACTCCCTTGTTTTAGATTCTTAAACAAGACAGGAAAAGGAAGGAGCTCTGATTTCCTTTTTCTGAGTGGTGTATTTTCCACCATACCTTCTTGTTTCTAGTGAGGAAGGAAAGGAACACAGAAGTATGAGCAACAGGTCTCATGGGGCTTGCTGCTGGTACTTCTGTGTGTCTTTCCTTCCCTAGTAGAAACTAGGTGATGTGGTCAGAAAAAACACACCCTCAAAAACAGGAAATCATGTCACAGTTCTGCTCCCAAGGCACCATGTTTTCTCCACGCTCTTTAGTCAAAGGAAACTACACAACAAAACCAACTCAAATTTAGCTTGAAAACAACTAAACATTACATCTTTTGAAAGTTCTATGAAGAACCAGCCTGAATAGTAAAGCAATGGTAAGCTTTATCTGAAATGGACCCAAGTGATACTATTTGTCCAACTAGCCCAGTATCGTATCTTCTCACCACTTGGAACAGCAGCTCTCTGAGGGTTCACAAAGGAGTTGTTCACATTAGCTAGTACTGCCTGAACTTTTTAACTGGAAAT
Source organism: Ctenosaura bakeri (assembly GCA_948474755.1). Taxonomy (NCBI): domain Eukaryota; kingdom Metazoa; phylum Chordata; class Lepidosauria; order Squamata; family Iguanidae; genus Ctenosaura; species Ctenosaura bakeri. Next base: position 255,156 of record CAOLHI010001761.1, read on the forward strand.
TCCAAGAAATGTAGCTTGGTCCACTTGCATACAAAGCTTTGAGCTTTGCTGCCTGTCCTTCATAAGAATTCCCATAAATCTTCCTGGAATGTTTATAGTAGCCCTTCCTTCTTGACAATGGTCTACATTGCTGGCAACAGACGCTGCTGCTCTTTGTTCAAGACTTTGAAAGTGATTTTTAGCTCAATGATTCCACAAGTGATCCCTAGAGAGATTTCATATCTGTTTTGTGGACTGCTGAGATGCAGAGTCAGAAAAAACAGAAGAGTTGGTATAACAGTGGATAACTGATCTTCTTCTCTGATCTGTAATAATTTGTGTGCTCTTAGTTTTTCATACATGCATTGAAAGAGGCTAGCTGGAAGGTTTAAACTGTACCATGGCATGACTTCAAAGAGGCAATTGTTTAACCCTCCACTTATAGCCCCTCTCCTTACATCCGTGCAAAGTGTGCACATGGATTATATGCTTTGGGCAGGAGGGGAACCTTAGAGAGGAAGATGGTGTGTATACATTAGGTGTTTACATTGATTATCACTGCAGCTAAAGCCATCCTTCAATTATGAAGATCAAACACCTCTGCTGCCTCTCATAGTGTGGAATAACAAACACTGCTCCAGTGAAGAATGCTCACTTTGGCTGGTTAATCAGTCAGAAATCATATATGTAAACAGTGAGGGCTATATATTCATTTCTCTTTGTTCCTGACTCAGTGAGGAATTTAACATAGGACTTTGGGTACTTTCACACAGGTAAAATTAGCCCATTATCTAATTTCAGAGTATGTGACCATGCAGAACAATGGTAATTGTGAATTGTATGAGCACACTCTTAAAAAACAAAACAAAAAAATTATCTATCATTAAAAAAAGAAAGAAAGAAAATCTTCTTACCAGCTGAAATTTCCTATGCAGAAGTCAAATTTTCCACTTTGAGAAGCCACACTTACCATTTTTAATAATCAGATGAAGTCTTAAAAACCTAATTGCCCACTTTCCCAAACAGTATACAATTATTGCTGAATAATATAACCATTATCTTATATGGTTTTTTTTTCAGGGTCTGTAATATTGATGGGTTTAGGCTGCAATCCTACAATCCCTAATAAAGGAAAAATCAGATCTCTGATTCCAAGGTTGTAGAGGGAGAGGGGCCTTTAACCTTGGAGCTCTCAGACAACTCTTTACTCCACTTCATGCAAATGCCTGCTTTTCTTACCCCAATGCTTGGAACATTAGGTTTACAAATTAATTTGTTAATGCTGATAGTTTAAAATAGCAAGTTTAATTTGAGAGAATGCAATTGTGGTGGGATGTAATTAGTAATTGTTAAATTGTCTGAAAAGAAGGGGAAAATTCATCTGCCAGTTTGTTTATTTGGTTTGTTTTAAGCAGAAAGCAAGACATAATAAAACCGATAAAGGCATGGCTTCTTTTAAAGAGCTCCAGGTAGCCAAAGGGCAGGAGGACCTGCCTGGAGTGTGTCTCTGCCCAATGTTTCTTGCCTAGTAGACAATAGTGACGTAACACATATCTCAATTGGCTTAACAGATTGCATACTTCCCTTCCATGAATAAGAATGAAACTACCCAGCTATTCCTTAAATTGGAAACAAGAGATTACATAGAAAAGTAACTATTTAAACATTTCCATGGCGGTAGAATTCAAAGACATAGCTGTGTTAGTCTGGATTAGTATGCCAACAGATCTTGTAGCACCTTTGAGACAGGGATCCCAAACTTAAAGAATTGCAACAAGCATTCCTCAAGCTACAGCACTCACTATTTTTTTTAAGACAAGACTTGTTCCCACTGCTAATCTATTACAGAGCAGACTAAAAGCAAAAAATAACAGAACCCTACTAGTGGTCAAATACAGCTCCTCACTGAGACTACTCAGATGTATCATCAATGAACTATAATCTATTCTGGACAATATTGTTGCCCTCTCAAGGGTGCTTGTTGGCAAGCCTTTATTGCCAACAGAGACCTTCTAGCCTCAAACAGTTACTTACCTATAGAAGGACACACAACACAGATGGCGATACAAGTAGAAGACCTTACCACAAACTCAGATGCCAACTTTGCACATATGTCTACTTGGGAAATGTCAACATAGGATTTAATCACATCATTTACAATATTAGAAATACTTTCAGTCCATTATCCTGTAGTGTGATGTATTTCATCCTCTGTCTACAATGGCCTTTAGCACTCTGCATTAGGCAAATAGGCCAGACTCTGCACCAGAGGATAAATGGACATAAATCAGACATTTAGGAATGGGAATAAACAAAAACACTTCAGTCTTTCTGTGCATTCCATCTTGGACCTCAGAACAGCAGTCCTCAAACAAACAAACAAAAAGAAAAGAAAAGAAAACAGTAGAAGATTGGAAAGAGAAACAGCAGAATTGGAATATATCCACAAAGTCCAGCCCATTGACATCTGGTTGAATAACGGTTTCTTGGAGCACTATGCATACTATAACACCAGTTAACCCTCAATTTCATGGTACTCTCTTGGCCAGTTTATCACATCTCTTTTCTGGTTCCCAGTCAGCATCACACTACATTCCAATAACTCCCTCCACCATTGATAAGGTTATCTGTTCACCTTGGCTATAGGCAACATCTTTCCTCCTACTTTTGTTCCTCTAACACCCATTGTTAAAGCAGAACTCTTCACCATACCCACTAGCTTTGCATTTATTCAAACACACCACCTGCTCATTCATAGCTGTAAAGGTCTATTCCTAGACACTTCTTTCCATGCATCTGATCAAGATTTATACTACCAACTTCTTTCTCTCAGTTACTCTCAAAGATGTTACAAGACCCCTTTGCTTATTTAAACTTTGTTAGCATAAAACCAATTAGTGGATAACATATCTAGAGCCAGTGTGTATAGTGGTTTGAGCATTGAACTATAACCCTGTGGACCAGTGTCAAATCCCCATTCAGCCATGGAAAGAAACCCCTCTGGGTGACCTTGGGCAAATCACACTCAGCCTCAGAGGAAGGCAAAGGCATACTCCCTTTGAATAAATTCTGCCAAGAAAACCCCGTGACAGATTTGCCTTACAGTTGCCATAAGCAGGAAATTATTTGAAAGCACAAAACAACAATTTTTTTTCTAAAGGTTTATTTGACTCACTAACGTCAGAATTTCAACATCAAGTGAGGTGTAAGGAGTATGTGTGTTTTATGGACAGATAACAAATGCCTTGAGTCCACTTTCCTCTCAATCTCTGGCCATGCCTCCAACAAAATGAAACATTTCAACTAGTCTTGGAATTGATCACTACTGTGTAGCTAGGAGAGAAAAGGAGAAGAGAGGAAGGAAGGAAGGAAGGAAGGAAGGAAGGGAGGAAGGGGTAAAAGGCTTTGGATATGTTGGAGTCTCTTTTCAGCAGCTAAGAATAGCACTGCTCTACTATTTCTTTTTCACTTAATTTTTTTCCAAATTAATCACAAGTTTCTGCAATACAAAGTGAGATACTGCAGGACAATTATGCTATGAAGGAGATATTACCTGAAGTAACACAAGTTGTTTACATATCACTGTAAGACCTACAGGTGTATCTCCATCTCCAGCCCAAGCATCCTGATTACATCATTAGTACCAAAAAAATGTATGTGTTGGGTGCGGGAGGAAAATATATATTAAAAGATTTGAGCAGTTACCACTAATTGTGGATAATGTCACCCTTCAGAATCCAATGACGTGGGGGGGTATAAATGGATGGATGAATTGAATGAATGAATGGATGACTAGAATTTACAAAATCATAGAATCATAGAGTAGAAAGAGACCAGAAGGACCATTCCTCCAAGCATCTTCTTCCTGTGTTTTGGAGTTGTCATCTTCCATACAGGCATCCTCCATTTCTCTCCCTTTCAGAAGAGTCTGTTCCACTATTTCCAAAAAGGCTTCATCCACCCTGATAACCCAAAAGGTGGATAATATGGGCCTCAAGCTGCCACGTCTTCTCCTCTAGCTAGGTAAGCCAAAATACTTGATGTGAAGAGCAAAAAATAAAATATTTGACATGAAGCCATTCTAACGCTGCATTCTGAAAGAATATGGTAGCCTGGCTGGGTAATAATTGTAGCAGTTCCTGGTCACTTCAAGTGCCTAGGGAAAGTCTTAAAAGAAGATTATCTTAAAAACAGACACTACTGCCACTATCTTTAATTGTAAATTCTCCTTAAACTTCCATTTTCCTCCCACTTTAATGGAGGTTTGCCCCAAAACACTTTTATCCTGTAAATTTGTGAAAAATTAAAGGCTGAATAATGTGGTCCATTGCTAACACGCACACATACTTACTGACTTCATTCAACTGATGACCCAAGAAGTACTTCACCACAACATATGTTAATCAGTTTATTACTTTGTAAAGTATAAAAAAATTTTTGTTTTGTTTTGTTTATTGTAACATATTGCAGTCGCAATTCTACACATATTTACTTGAGAATAAGTCCTAATGAGCACAATGGAACTAACTTCTTCAATAATGTAGGATTACACTGTAAAACTAAAATCCTGTGCACTGTTTAGGCCATTTCCACACTACACTATTATAGTGCTATTATTCCACTTTCAATATCCTTTGGAATCCTGGGGTTTGCAGTTTAGGGAGGGGCATTTAGAATTCTCAGTCACAGAGCTCTTCAGCCTCAGCAAACTACAAACCCCAAAATTCCATGAGATGTTGAAAATGGAATAATAGCACTCTAACAGTACAGTGTGGAAATGGCCATTGGTAAGTATGTAGTCATATAAGAGTAAGTGTGTAGTTGTTTAAGACAGCAATTTACTTAGATATATTCAGGAGTTAGTCCCATTTAACTATGTCCGAATACACATGCTTTTGTACACATGGCTCTCTCAAATGTGTTCATCCTTTGTTACTGCAGAAAGCTTTGTGTACCTGAATCATGTATGTACATTATATTATACCTGAGTAGGCTTGCCAGGTGAAATACAAGAGGCTATTTTATCATGTGTTCCTAGTCATACAAGCAACACAACTAGAAAAAATGCAAAAGCCCTATCCTGTATTTCACCTGGAACCCTAATACTAAACTGCTCTGAAAGATAAGGCCATAATTAGAGCATTTGCTAATGATTCAGGGATTTCTTAAAAAAATAGGTTCTGTAGATATTCCTGTCAAGCTTTTAAAGGACTTTAGCTGCCTAGATGGATTCAAAATAAACAAATATATAAGACAGTTATGTTGACTAAAAATATGACAAGAGTCAATCAAAAGTCTTTGATGGAAAAAACAGGATTTAAGATTGTCAAAAAAGTGAAATACTTAGGTGTTATTTTTGGAAAACAGTCCTCAAAGTTGTTTCAGAACAAGTACGTTAAAGTCTGGGATGACATCAAGCAAGACTTACAAAAATGGTCTAAGTTGAAACTTTCTTTGTTAGGTACAATTTCAGCTATAAAAATAAATGTTTTACTAAAGATGCTGTTTTTATTTCAAACAATTCCTACAATGATGTGCAATTTAAACAATGGCACAAAGACATTTCCAATGTCACTGACAAGGGAAGAAACCGGGAGTAAAATTTTAAGATTTTGCCAGCTACAAAACAAAGAGGAAGACTTGGTCTTCCAGATTGGAAATTATATTTCTACGCTTCTTGTTTGGTTTGGCTTAAAGTCTGGTTTACTTTGAAAGGAGAAAGATTGCTACAATTAGAAGGTTAAAGGTGAGATTTGGATGGTATGTTTTTTTGTGATTTTTTTGGGGGGGTTAATGAGTGTTACTTTTTTTAATGATTTTTTGTAATGTTTGTTAAAATCCACTTTTGCTTTAAGTTTGTTAAAAACTTTGTTAAACTTAAAGCAAATGTGGATTTTAACAATCATTACATCAGACTCATTTTATTAAGAGTTTGGAAAAAATGCAAGATGAGAATATCTCCTAAAATGCCATTATGGGTGTCACCAAATGAAGCATAGTTTAAGAGTGAAATAACTTTTAAAGATAGCTGGCTTACATGCAGGGATTTGTTAGGGATGGAAAAGGAGCAATTTGGAATGAAATCAAATGAAGAATTCATTCAAGATGATGATATTCACTAGTTCTCTTATAGACAATTGACTGAATGTTTTAAAATGGGTAAAGACCTAATTGGTTTTGAAATGTCTGAATCTGAGTTTGAAGGGCAATTATGTTCTGATGAGAACACTTAATTGCTAAAATGTATAAGTTATTGTTGAAAATTGAAACGGGCAAAAAAAGATTGTATGATTAAATGGGCACAAAATGTGGGCCATCATATGTGTGTTGCATAATGTGTTATAAGTGTGATAGTGACAGTTATAAGCTAAAAGAACTATATTTTGTATGTTATCATATAACCAAGAACTGAGGAGTTGGAAGTCACCTGTACATTTTCTAGCTGTCTTTTAGGTTAATTTAGGTTTGTTCAGTTTAGCTTAATTTTAGTCTTCTTAGCTAATAGATTAATTTTAAGGTTGCTTATTTTCTGTCTTTTATACTCCCTTATATATTGTTTTTTATATTCAAAATGTGTGTTTTAATATATCTTTTTAAAAAAAGATAAAGCCAAAATTGGATATGAAGGGGATGCCAGCTAATAACTTGAGCATGAATATGTAAGATTATTGTACATTAGGCATAGTACATTTCATTGCAAAGGGTTTCATAAAGGCACATCAATGAAGTTCAAGAGAAAGCTACATTTTCTTTGCTACAAGACTGTACATGTGTCTTCATGTGAAGTCTTTGTTTTCATTTCTCACTTTATAAAATTATTCATAGTTCTCCTGTCCTAAAACAAACATAAAATGTCAGTTGTACAAGTTTGCTGCTGCACTGTTCGTAGGCGCTGGATAAACTTGCTGCTATTCTCAAGCAGTCTAAAGGGATCTTATTCCTGTCCAAGGGAATTACCTATCATTTGACAGGACAGACTACCAACCATCTATGTTTTACACATTTACTGGGCATAATATCCTGTATATCTAGCTAGGTGTAATCCTAATGGCCCAAGGGTTTACACAGCTGTGCTCTTTAGGCTGCTGATTTAGCAAAATAGTAGTAGTAGTAGTAATAATAATAACAACAACAACAACAACAACAACAACAACAACAGATCCATCTCCCCTGGTAGGACTCAAGGGGCTGAGAAACCATCTTAACTAGAATGAAAGGGAATCCTATGTCATTGTGAAAAATTGCATTGTTGTATTGTAGTTGTATTGTACATAATTGTTGTTGTTGTTGTTGTTGTGTGCCTTCAAGTCATTTCCAGGGTCATAGTCCAATGCTCAAACCATTATGCCAGCTCAAATACTGAAAAATAATCTGAACAAAATGTGTCAAATAGTCACGTGAATCTTTTTATTGCAGCTTAATCTGTCCGCTGGCTCCTCTCCCCACCCCCTTTGGCATCAGCCAGACTTAATCAGTACAGATAGTGTAACAAGTGTGAAAAGATTATTTTGAGGAAAATTTGCAGGAGAAAAGGTTGTCTTTGAAGAGGTTTTGGGGGGAAAATGAAACTATTTCAGAATGTTGTAGCAAGTTTGGGTGGATTACAAAAATATATAATTCTACATTGACACAGCTGTAGTGGATAGTAATCTGTTTTGGGGGCCAATATAAAGTGATGGTTATGATGGTTATTGGGTTTCCCTCAGGGCTCAGGTGATTCACCTGAGTCCTTTACTTCTCAAGTCTAGGCTGTGACCCCACGTAAGCCTGCTTAGATCTGCAAAAGAGGCCCTTCTCTCAACCTCAGCATTTTCAGAGATATGTTTTGTGAGGACATGGAGAAGACTCTTAATGTTTGCTTCTAGATTGTGGAATGCCTTTCCCATAGAGAAGAAACCAGCCTCTCTCCCTGTTGTCCTCTCACTGGCAGTCAAAGACATTTTTATTCTGACAGGCCTTCAGTAACTAACTGAATATATATATGCTGAATATCAAGACCAGACATGGATAATTGAGTTGAATAAGGGCCACTTTATTTAACCTAGAACCTATTTAAACTGTGTTTAACCTGAAAAGGAACAAGAAGGTTAAGCAACCTAGTGTGGGTTTAGCTGAGACAGGTGTCACTCCTTGACTTCCTCCTCAGTCTTCCTCTGAGTGAATCACCTGAGCCCTAAGGGAAACCCAATAACTGGGTTGCTCCCTGTCTGGCCATCTACTGGAAGGCAGACCCTGAGGAAACCCAACCCTAGTCCACAGGACATAAATAAAGGCAAAGCCTCCAGCCCAGCCCCAAAAGTAGTCTCCTTCCCTACTCCCTGGGTCCCACAACCTAAAGTGGCAGTTCCAGAGCCCTCCCCTTTACCGAAAGAGTGCAAAAGTATTTCACCATAAATCTTTTTTTTTTCTCCACTACCTCCCATGGATAAGCGTCTCCTAAGTCCCTTTCCCCTACCAGACTAGACAATAGGGTCACCATTTCCTGTAGAAAATTCACCAGGAACAATATATTAATTTGCTGGCATATAAGACTCCCTTTTTTTCCTGAAAAATACTGTTTAAAAATGGGGGGCGTCTTATATGCCAATGCATCTTATATGCCGGCAAATAGTATTTGCTGGAATATGAATGGGGTACGTCTTATATGCTGGTGTGCTTATACCCCGGCAAATATAGTACTTCTCTCTCATAAGTTGACATTGTCAACTCTGTAGAGTTTGAGCTTCTGAAAAACCATAGGGCAATGTAGAAGACCCCCACCCCACCCCCCTATTCAAGACATTTCAGACATCCCTACTTATCCGTCTATGAGCTTGGTGAGGAAAAATGGCTGACCACATCCATATTATTGCTGACCATCTATTCCGTATGACTTTGAAAGTCATGCAGAGCCTGAAGGACAAGGGCCATGTGCTTCCACAAACCAAGTTTATTCCATCTTGGGTGAATGACCAAAAATATGAGAAGGCGGAGCCTTGCACTCCCCAAACAACAGAGGCAACAAGACTTAGCAACATAGGCCTCTTTTCCCAAGCTGCTGTATTGTGACCTGGTAACTCAACCCCGGGGGAGCACCAAAACAGCAATTCTAGGCCTGGTGCTGTGTTTATTCATGGACTAAGGGCACACCCAATTCTGATGTCAGTGAATAAAACTCCCTCATCAAGAAAACACATTACCCTGTTCCTGGTTGACCTAGGAACAAGAAATGATCCAAATAATGAATAACCCCCTTTTGCCGAGACCTAAGCTTAAGGGCCCATTCAATTACTAAACTTTCAGGATCAAATGTGAGACCTCAAGGCAACCTACAGGATTAGAGCACTGTTTTAAAATAGCTGATATTTAACAGATGGAGGACAGAGGTGGGGGGACAGGCAGTAACTGTGCAATAGACAAATTGTAAATAGAGTCTGAAAAAGCCATTTGACTAAGTGTGAATTCAAAGGTATCATCTTTTCTGCTCCCCATTCCATGACTCACAGAGGAAATGTGCTGGTGGGGAGCTGCAAGGACTGGGTATGAGCAGCAAAGGGAAGATTTTGTGAGTTTTCTCCCAGCAAGAACTGACTTTCAGCCATTTTATACTTTCCAGTATTGTGAATGGTCTACCACAGATTGAAAAGTCCTGATATTTATACATAGGTCCTTCCAAAAATCTGTGATGAATATATATATATATATATATATATATATATATATATATTCATTCATTTATTAGGCATTATAGGAGCCCTGGTGGTGCAGTGGTTAAATGCCAGTACTGCAAGCCACAAGGTTGTGAGTTCGATCCTGCCGGGCTCCAAGGTTGACTCAGCCTTCCATCCTTTCGCAGGTTGGAAAAATGAGTACCCAGCTTGTTGGGGGCATGTATAAGAAATGTATCGAAATACATGCTATTTGTAAGTTGTTCGCCACCTCGATCCATATGGAGAGGCGGGATACAAATAAATAATAATAATAAAAAAATTACAGTAGAATCATTGGATTAATAGACTTTTGAAATTCCAATTTATCCAATAGATCTATCAAAGCTAGGACTAAGGACTTTTCCAAATCATTGATAATTGGAAAATGGGGAAGTAATTCATAATTAATTTCCTCCTCCAAAAAAAAGTGATTAGAAATTTTCCTTCCTACTGAAAAAAAAAGGGTTTGAAATCTGAAATATTTTCAAGGACTATTTGCATTTGGAACTTATTCTGTGGGAAATTTCAGTATGGTATTTTTAGGTTGAAAACAGCCTTTTCTGAACACAAAACAATACTTCTGTGCAGGCATATTAACTCTGCAGAAAATTATTTTTACTACAGAAAATGAGGCTTTCTGCACAAAAAAGTGTGAATTTTGTGCAGAAGAATTACAAAGATTCTTGTCACTCTAAATGTCTCTTCATCAGGCTTTCCAAACATTTAGGAAATACATTTTTATTTTTTTTTATTTTTTTTAAAATATTTTTCCATTCCTATTGGAAAGATGTATGAAAGCAGAGTTGTGATTTCTACCCCCATCATATCGTTGGAGACTGGTAGGCATCTGTATTGATTAAAAGTAGATTTTAAAAAAAAAAAAAAAGTACAAAATGGTGCAAAAGAGGGGCAAGGAGAGGAACCAGTGAACAGATTAAGCTGCAAAAAAAAAAAAGGTTCACATGACAATTTGACACATTTTTTTCAGATTATTTTTCAGTGTTTGAGCTGGTGTAGTGGTCTGAGCATTGGACTATGCCGCTGGAGACCAAGATGCGATTCCCCACTCAGCCATGGAAACCAACTGGGTGATCTTGGGTGAATCACACACTCTTAGCCCATAGAAAACCTCGTGATAGGTTCAGCTCAGGTCACCATAAGTTGGAAATGACTTAAAGGTACACAACAACAACAGCAACAACTCAATATATTCTGATCTCTTCTTCATGGGAACAGCATACAATTAATTTGCTGAAGAGATTCTTACATACAGACTAGATCACAATCCATAACTCATTTGGTACAGGGTAATACTGTGAAATTCTGTAGGGCTGTTCTTAGTAGGATATTGTAGCTGAAAGGTGGGCAGAATGAAGAAAGAAGGATAATGCACTGGTTGTATACTTTCATAATAGATATAACAACATTTTTTTATCTATTTGTATAACCACTGCATAGCTATTGCTCTTTTTAAATTGGAGTGCCAGTTGCTTCATCTAATAGTTCAACCTCCCATCTTTTTTTATGCTTTTATATATCTGTCTTCTTAGATAATTTCTGTGGAGAATTGTTCAGGACTTCATCTGTAACTCAAGCTTTCAGTTTAGAGTTATGTTCTAGGACACCTGGCAAAAAAAAGTATCTGTCCTTTTACGAAACCTGTGGATACAGAGATAGAAAGAGAGGACCTTAGCTCCTTTCTTTGGAAGCAATGACTTCACTGTTTAGTTACCAAAGGATATATATTTAGGATGACCAATAGGTGGCACTAGAAGCACTTCACATTTCTTCCAATCAACTAGCTGCCCCCTCTGAGAAATGTTATGTTTTACAGACATAAAGGTATATTATGCACACAAATTAAAAGCCAAGGCACATTTAAAATTCTATCATTAAAAAACATTACGTATTTAAGATCAGAGTTATAGAACTGTGGAGAATTGAACAGAAACCCTGCTAATATGAACAAATGAATGACATTATTTGTAGCTTTGCTATAGAGAGTATGAAGGCAGATTGTCTAATAATGTAGTCAAAGCCAGTGACATCCTGGGGAGCTTCTAGTACAAAGCTGAAAATCTAAATATCTGGTGGGAGTCAGGAGCATTCCGGAAATTGGATGATATTATTTTGTGCTGGCTGCACAGATATCAATTTGTGATTCCTTTAACTGTTCTCATTGTTGAAATCCTTGGAGAAAAAGAGAGAAAATGCATCGCCAAGTCATATAATTTAATTTTTCCTTACCAGCATTCATCTGAATTTTATTAAGACTCAACCTCAACAAGCAACCTTGTCATTCAATTCCCGAATTGTTCTAAGAACAAGTGGAATAAATTAAATGTTTCTGATTGCATTTCAAAGCCTTGTTGGGTGTGGGGATGAGGGGTAATTTATCTACTTGGACTGTGTTTGCTTCAGTAACATTGGTTTGGTTAAGAAAATTGATTTCTTGTGTTATACTGCAAAATTGTGTGTCCTCTGTTACAGGCAAAGAATAAGAACCCATAACAGCTGACAAGGACAAAAACAAAACAACAGCCAAAGCAGAGGGAGAAAAGGGTTCAGTTTAGCTCAAATACCATTAGGAAAAGCAGAATTTGGCCTGACCTAGAAAAAACACATATAGATTGACATTCTGCTAGGGACATACACATTTGTACATTTCCGCTATATGTGTGTATGTCCTTTTTGGGGGGTACTGCATGAGTTGGAATTCCTTTCATCTCTCAGCGGCACTCCAGGTTCCCTCCACTGATTAAATAGTTTATGAAGGTCTCCCTTCAGACATTCTCTACTCTATGGGTAGGATGCTAGAATCATCTAGCTATGTCCTCACACCTGATGCAAAACAATGATATCAAGAGCTGAGAGTTATGGTCCTCCTGAGTTCCCAGCCCAGCTGTAATTGTTTCCTTTCTGGCTATGAGGACATAGCTAATTCTCTGTGATCTTGCTGACTTTCACAAAGCATAGAGTGGCTGTACAGGAGACCTCAAGGGCTGTTTAATACCTTGGGGGCAGATATGGTTCAACCTAGCATAGGTTTGCACACAGACTTTTTATACTGTGCTGAGCCATATAGGATTGCAACCAAGTTGTTTGAACCAGATGGTCCCTCATTAGCCACCTCTACAAGATGCTTGAAGTTTGAAAGTAAACAGAAAGGAGATATTGCACTAGAAGCACAGGACCCTATATGATTTCTTCATTTGTCAGAAGTGCTGATTTTGGCATGAAATATATTTATGTATTTTCATGCCTCTTTGGCTAATATACTGCAACAATGGAAGGACAAATGTATATCTTATTATTCAGTGGTCTGGGGACCTCACAAACTTTTGAGTTTGTGATTATTCCTCTGATAATCTAGTTACTCCCCCCCCCAGATTTGTGCATAGATTTTTTTCATTGTTGTGCTATTGTCTATTTTTCACATTTTAGGGGGTTTGTTTTCTTCTCCTTCTTCTTTTCATTTTTCTTTACAGAATTCCCTCCCTTCTCCTTCTGTCACTTCCTAGATTGAGGCTCAAGGATGAAGGTAACTGCAGTAGGGACACCAACTGATAGGGAAGGGTTACATCTGGGAATGTTCAGGAACAAACTCAGTGCAGAAGCAGATACATGCCCAATAAAGCTAAGTAGTGTTTAGGCAAGTCAGCCTCCATCAGAACACGTGGAGAGAGCATGGCAGAAGAGGCTCTCTGGGGAATATTCCCATCTGTGCAAAGAGGAAATGCTACCTCAGCAGCATGCAAGTGTCTTTGGACATCTAGCCATTCAGGTCTATATCTTGGTCCTTCTTATTCAGAGGAACTACTGTATCCCTAAAGAGTTATTGCTTGGATCTGAAGCCACTAGATTCTACTAGTTGGGGACAATGAGCACTGTATTGCATATATGCTTTCCAAGTTGGAGATGTCTGAAGAGAAATAAGAACTGGACTGGAGATCCCATAAACAGGTTGGAACAATTACTCCCTAAGAAATGCAGCCTTCCTATGGCCCTTTTCGCATTAAGTCTTCTCGCTCGAGCGGGGGAGGGCGGCTCGCGCATGAAGCCTTCTCCAGGAGGCTGCCGCTTCCCCCTCCTTCCTTCCACAGGGGAAGGAATGAGTGGGGAAGCGGCAGCCTCCCGGAGGCGGTGGCGGCTCGCGCATCTGTCCATTCCCCCCCGCGTGTGTGAGAAAGGAGCCTGTCCCCTCCATCCCCCCGCGCGCGAGAGAAAGGCGCTCCTCCCGTCCGCCCCCCACGCGCGCGAGAGAAAGGCGCTCCTCCCGTCTGCCCCCCGCGCGCGCGAGAGAAAGGCGCTCCTCCCGTCCGCCCCCGCGCGTGTGAGAGAGAAAGGCGCTCGTCCTGTCCGCCCCCCGCGCGCACGCGTGCACAAAGCAGGACGTGTCACGCGAGCGCCCCGCCCTGCCCCTTCCTTCCGCAGGGGCGGAGGGAAGGAAGCACGACCCAGCCGGCTCCTGGACGCTCCGCACGAAAAGTAAGTGCGCGCGGGCGCCGGGAACGTTGTGCGAGCGCGGGTGATTTTTGCTTGGAAGCGAAAATCAAAAAACCCGCGCTCGCGCCACTTCAGCCCCGTGAGCCCGGCGGAAATGGGAGTGCGTCGTGCGGAGCGACGTTCCCACTCCCACGAGGCTCACGGGGCTGTGCGCGAGAAAGGCCCGTGCGAAAAGGGCCTATGTTTCCTCAGCTTGATGGGAAGAGGGGAGCTGGACAACATGTCAGTGTTACACAACATGACTGTGGTGTAATGGTTAGTGTGTTGAACTGGGAGTTGGAGATCAAAGTTCAAGTCCATGCTGAGCCATGAAACTTCCTAGGTGATCTTGGGACAGTCTATCTGTCCCAAGAGTTACTTCATGGAACTCTGGGAAGAATAAACAGGGCAGACAGATAAGCCATGTACACCACTCTGAACTCCTTGCAGGAAATTTAAGTAACACATAGAAAATAAATGTCATTCCAATCATGCCTAGGACATGTTTAACCTCAACATCCCCTTTGATATTCTGTTAGTTTCCTAACTATGCCAGAAACTTCTGTATCAGTGTTATCTGAATCCCTCCTTCTTCCTAGGTGACCTCTTGAGTCCTTGAGGCTCCAAAAATGGTACTCAGGGGCCTAAATGCAAATGGCAGTCCCCACTACAGTATATCCATTGACTCAATGAGAATTTTTTTTCATTCCACCTTTCTTGTGGGACCCCAGATGGCTAATATCATTAAAACAAAATATAACACTAAAAATCCTGAAATTATTAAATGAGCTATTATATTCAAAGAGCAAGTATGGTACAGAAGTTTGAGTATATGGCTAGGAATCTGAGGAACCAGGGTTTGAATCCTTGTCCGCTCAAGGAAATCCACCAAGTGACTTTGGGCAAATTATGCTTTCTCAGCCATGGAGGAAGGCAATGGCAAACCTCTCCTGAATTAATCATACCCTCTAATATTTCATAGATAAAACTAGGACACACGGTCTAGCAAAACTGGAGTGTGGTCAAGATTTCAAAAGTTATTAATGAGAAAGAATACATAAGCTAGGAGGGGCAGCAGCAGTTTACTTTTGTCTGGGTGTACAGGAAAGTCCAAGATTCCTCCATCTTCTTTTCTCTCCATCCTGCTGAGTGAACTGAACACAAACGACTTTTACACTCTGAACTCAGTTTGAATCAACTAAAGTTAGCCAAGGACAAAGGGGGAAAGTGGGAGGAGAGGACAGAACTGGGACATTTTAACAGCAGCTGAAAAATGGGATGGCAGAGAATTAATCAGGACGGTCCCTATCAAAGTGTGACAGCCAGAGGGTATAATATTTGAGTATAAATATAAAATACACATGGTTTGCAAATATTTATAGAACACTTTTCATTTTCACAAATCCTGAGCCAGTTTACAGCAACACTACAGAACAATAGATAACTCAATGCAATGCAATAATGAACTGTCAGAGAGCTAGTGTAGTGTGGGGATCTGAGTGTTGGACTAGATCTCCAGAAGACCAGAATTTATTTGTTCATCCAGCCAGGGAAGTCTTGGGAAAATCACACACTCTCAGCCTCAAAAGAAGGCAATGACAAACCCCCTCTGAATAAATCTTGCCAAGAAAACCTTATAACTTGGAGTTGACTTAAAGATACATAGCAATGACCACATAAAAATTGGAAACTGTGTTACAACATTTTAAAAACATTTTTAAAAAATGTAGCAAGAAAGTACAAAAAATGTACAACTCCCTTTCCCTGTATGTGTTGGTATTCTATTCAGCAGTTGATTCTGTTGGTTTACTCTAGCTGGGATTAGCAATTGGATTTGGGCTAGGGATTTTAGTGGTCGTGATAAAACACAATCCCCAAAGGACTATCTCACTCCAATATTAACTCTGCCTTCTCAGTTCTTCTTAGTGTTGGAACCAGAGAATGCTCACTCTTCTGCAACAGCAGTCCCCTTGGCAATCCAGAGTGTATCTTTCTTTAAAAGAAAAGGAAAAAAAAAAACCCTGAACTCTGGTACATGAGGAAATAATCTTAAACTTTATTTAACTTCTGACCACTTCCTCCTCCATACCACACAGTGCAACACAGTGTCTATCTTGCTCCCCTCCTCAATTTCCCAAGACTCCAGAATGGCAATGAACTCCACTCCAAGCTGTCCCTCAAATGCAATTGAAAGCAATTTTGTAAAGCAGTATGAGTGCAATTTATATGCGTAATTCATTTTCAAGCCAACAGAATATACATGGGCTTTTTCTCAATTTGGAGCATTTTGAACAGCATTTTAGTTCTCTTGATTATCCTCTAAGATGCACAGCAGTGTCAGTTTTAAAGCAGGGTGTAAGCCTGGGATCATTTGCAAACAGAAACTCTATGGGCAATTAGTTCATCTGAAAATGTTCTAGCAGAAAGCTGTTGCAACATACAAAGTGAGCAGTTTTCAAATTTACATACATGCGTCAAAAATAAGGCAGTAAGTAGTGAGGTATAGTAATTTCTTTGGCAGTTCATTAGAGCTGTCTCCAGCTGTTACCTAGTCACAGAATTTTCTGGATGCCTTACATAACTGGTATTAACACGATCATCAAAGGAATTACATTTTGGAGCTTCATCTGCACCATTAAAATAAGCTAGCAATACTTCATTAACAATAGGACGTTAACAGAATATTTGCATTGACTCAGCAGTGCAGTTGTACCTTAGTTGCCATTACAGGGAGCTCTTTATATAATTCTGCCTGCATTGTTCACTGCCATCAGGAAAATTAATGCCTCTCTTGCAAAGTAATGCATTATTACTGCACTAGCCTTTTTGCAATGGACAAGTCAGCTGTATTATTTGCTAACAAATCAGAACAGAGCTTGAAGACCTGTCATACCTACACTTAAGTTTCTCTAAGTATTATTTTAAGAATGTAATAATTTTCAAATGAATTAACATTGTCCAGTGAAAGCAAAGAGGTAGCTGGAAACAAGCAAGATAAAACACAAGTCATGCCATTATTAACTTCATGAACAGATCATTTAAAAAAAAAATGTGGCTAGCAGGTAAAAGAATCCAGCCTGGGACTCTGTCAGGGAACATGAATGTTTCCTGCCCTCCCCCGGTCCAAGACCAAATCAGGGGCCTCATTCGTGCTATTTCCATCAGGAGTAAAGCTTCTGCTAATGTTAGTTCTGGAAATTGTGTAATGGCTAGTGTGACACCTAATGGCTAGTGTGACACCTAATGTCTCATTAATACAGCATGATGTGGTGTTCTGAGCATTGGGCTATGACCCTGGAGAGCATGATTCAATTACCTGCTCAGCCATGGAAACCCACTGGGTGACCTTGGGCATGTCACACACTCTCAGCCCCTTTAAAATCCCATGACAGGTTTGCCTTAGAATTGCCATAAGTTGAAAATGACTTGAAGGCACACAACACAGAGATAACAAAATATTGGGGAGAAAGGGGAGTGATTTTAGGAGTATTTGGGAAGGACATGGGGACATTATCCCCACATTTTGGGGCTGTTCTGGGCCATTTTAAGCCAAGGAGAGACCTGGGACTAAAATGGCCCAGCGTGGCCCAGAAACACACCCCAGAGTTCACTTGGTGGCATTTCAGGACCTCAAGAAAAGGATTTTATTTTCATATTGGGTTCATAGAGAGTACAGTCCTTCAGGGTCTCCAGGGGGATCTCTAGCCTCTGACAGTAGCCCACTCTTGCTTTGGAAAGTCCAGTATTTTGACAGCCCTTCAAGTACAATTCTCCCACTTTTGTCATCAGCTAGTCAGTAGTGATAGGTCAATGTGTTCCTGGCCATACTGCTAGATCTATAGGTATACTTCACTTAACATAGCTAGATGTGTTTCTGGCCATTATTTCCTTAACAGAAAATTTGGTACCAGAGGCAGATATAACATGGAAAGAACGTGGATAGGATCTTATACTACAAAAGAAAAGAGCACTTCAACAATTTTCGGCAACTTTTTAACCAAAACTAGCAATTTGCACATATGAAATAAAGCAAGCAAGTTGGATAAGTCTTGCATAAGTAAAAAAAGACACATTTTGATCCTTCTAAAGAATACCTGAAAGCTTCTTCCAGGGATGATTTTCTTTTTCTTTCACCAGCCTCCACTTTACTTAGTGGTGCCCAGACTTACAGATCTATCCTTTTTGAACATGTCAAGGTGGTTGGTGAGGCAAGTATATCTGCTTTCCTCTTTTTTTCTGTGTTTTGCAGTTGACACATGGGCTCTTTCTGCACGCGGTTATTAAGGCAGGCCAATGTGTCTTGCCACGGAGGTCTTCTGAACATTGGAGTGGACTAGGTTTGGTTTATTTACCTTTGTTCCACACATAATTCCAACTAAATGCGCCCACATGTGGTGGTAAAGCATGCTATTTGAAAACCAGAAGAAATTGGTTTTCCAATTTTCCAGATCGATCCGATTCGTACTTTCACAGTGGTGCAAACATGTACATTTAGGCCAATAATAATTGGTGGTCAGGAGAGGGCTCATGGGAGGGGCCAGGGGTAGTATGGACTTACACACATACGCATGTACGCAATGACGTACTAAACCATGCAAAAAAAAAAAAAGTGCCAATCACAGCCGATGGGGCAGGGTGAGGGGAGTAGTGGGAGTGGTCATGGTGGAGGAAATGTGGATTCATGAACTCGCACTCCTCTGAATCAAAATGGAACATACGCAGTAGCTGTGCAGAAGGAAATGAAGGAAAATCTGCCTTGTTTCGAGCCCAGAAAATCCAGTAAGAAATGGCACGAACTGATTCACCAGCCTTGTGTGGAAAGGGCCATGATCAGTAAGGGATTCAGGAGGGGCCTGCCATTTACGTTATCTGTTGTAGGGAGGCACGTACAGCTGTAGTGGGATCAGCTAGAGTAGAATCCAATTCTTTACCAGCTCAAGCTTTATGCATTGTTTATTACAGATGTGCCACTGCAATCTAACAAAAGTTTTTGTTTCTCTAGTCCTCCTTCACCATCCGCCCAATGTTGATTATCTACTATATAAAAGTCAAAGTTTGTCTGTTTGTGAGTTCGTCTGTTTGTCTATCTCATATGATTGGCTGTGTGAGGGGAGCAGACTTCATATGATCGGTTGGCTGTGAAGATTCTGTGGAATCCTGGGGTTGACAGTTCAGAGAGAGGCCTAGAATTCTTAGCCAGAAAGCTAGGCTGGTTGCTATGGAGAGGGGGCCAAGCAGCAAGGAGGAGGACAGTGTATTCCCTCAGGAACCCAAACTCTGTATGTTAATAACTTTGAACATAGATTGGATTGGAAAATATGGGGAAAAGTTACACATACTGGACAAGACAGATTGGGGAATTGGAGACACAGGATCTCAAATCTGTGTATTTTAACCTCATCTAATTCCTGAGGTAAGGTAAGGTAATTCCTAAGGTATTTCTAACAAGTGCTACCTATGAGAAAATAAGATCCCAGGCAACACTGGATATATATGCTAGTGCTAAATAAACTTCCAGGTAAGCAAAAGACAAGGAGGAAAAGTGAGAGCTGGGCAGCAATAAAAAGACTATAAAAAGGAACTCTTTTTCAGAGACTTTGTTAACTGAGGTATTCCTGTAAAAAACAATATGACCGTCTTCATTGAACAGTGAGCTCCAGGCTATCTCCCATATCAGGAGCATGCATAAGTTTTATAATCCTTGGAAGAAGTCTTTTCTCTGTCCTGCCAGCTTCAGAAACACATCTGAAAGGTGGCGCTACACACCAACCATAAGATTCAGTGGGGTTTGAGATCCACTACAGCCCTTTTCTGCTGAGATCATGTTAGAATCAGCACAGCACAAAATCTGAGGCAAGCTGTACTAAGAGCAGAAAGTCTGGATCCAGTCTTGAAGGCAGCCTACGGGAAATGGTGTAGTAACCAAGACATGTCCAACATCCAGAAGATATCATCACTTTGCCTGGTCAAATTGTTGGGTGAAACTATTGCTTGAAGACAGATTGTTGACAGGTAGAAAATTTCCCACTTCCTTGTTGTTTCAACAACCTGTTTTCTGGGATTTATTGCTGGCAAATTCTTTTGTCTCCGTCTTTCTGCTCTTTTGCTCTCCTGTTCAGGCTTGAACTAATGCCTTGGGTTTTCTTGTCCTTCTGGTTTGTACTCGTTCTCTGGCTGTAATCCTTGGTTCATTTCTGGCAATCTCCTCTGATCTTTAGGTCAGAGAACACACCCCACAGACTCAAGATGACCTGATTTCTAAAAACAGCATTTTACCCTTGATAGCCTTGTAGTTAGACACTTGTACTCTGAGAGCTACTAAGATTTTTTTTTTTTACAAAATTTTGTACCAAATCACTAGTTACACCGGTATTTCACTTATTTTGTTATTCAGTTGGCCCTCCACTTTTTGTGGGAGTTAGGGGTCCAGGACCCCATGAAAGTAGAAAAAGGGTATCTTAAGATCCCCAAACTGTATTTAACACACACACAAAAGTACTTGTATTGGTGGGATGGCTGGGCACGGGCATGAGTGTGTTCTTTCACTCACTCACATACTCATAGAGGAAGAAGGAGGAAAGGAATGGGATGGGAAATGGGAGGAGGGAAAGGGGACACCTGTCCCATCCCCTTTCCTCTCCCCCGGTTCTGCAAATGAGTGAGTGAGTGAATGTGTTCACCCTCCCTCCTCTTGTCCCACTTCCTTCCCCCTTCCTTCCCATTAGTGTGAGCAAGCAAGTGAACACACACACCCTCCCACCTCCTGCCCAAACATGTGAACAAGTGAAGGAACACACCTTCCCTCTTTCATCCCAAGCCCTTCCCCCTCCCATCTATACAAGTGAGCAAATACATGTGCCTTCCCTCTTCCTGTCCCATCCCCTTCATTCCTCCCTCTTGCATAAGTGAACAAGGGAATGCACATATGGCCAGGTCAGCCGCCCCACCAGTTTGACTTTCTTCCAGCAACACAGTCTGAAAATAATCAAACCCACAAATGTTTAACCTGCAAATGTGGTGGGCCAACTGTATATAGTATCTAAACAACATTTTTGAATTTATCTCTGGAATAAGATCTTGAGACAAAATAATGACATGCCTAAATCACAGAATCTTTTTAAGTGAAATCTCTCAAGGCACATGTCAAAAATCTGATAATAATTATTCAGAACAGAGCTTAGAAAATTTATACTCAGCTTGGGTTCCATAGTAGGAGAAAAATTAATTTAAAAATAAATTATTAATTATTAATTTATTAATTACAAACCCAGCTAGCATGGCTACTAAAGGGTTGTAGCATTTATATTTTAATTTTTTTTCAAACTCTGATGATTTGAATGCCTTCATATTTTTTTTCAACTTACAGGTACACAGGTATTGTTAACAAAGGCCATTTCCACACTACAATGTTATAGTGCTATTATTCCACTTTCAACATCCTGTGGAATTCTGTAGTTTGTAGTTTAATGAGACCAAAGAGCTCTCTGGGTGAGAATTCTAAATGCCCCTCCCTAAACTGCAAAGTCCAGGATTTTATAGGATGTTGACAGTAGAATGACAGCATTATAACTGTATAGTGCGGAAATGGACAAAGTAGATGTGTTTCTGTTATCAGAGGTGGAAATAATATGGAAAGAATAGGTATGTTTCCTACACCACAAAAAAGAAGAACAGTTCAACATTTTCTATCAAGCTTTTTATTCAGAACAATATGCACATCTGTAATGAAACAAACAGGTTAGGTAAAGCCATTTCCGCACTGGACCGTATAGCGCGGTGATTCCACTTGCAACATCCTACGGATCCTGGGGTTTGCAGTTTAGGGAGGGGCCGGCCGGCCCCTCCTGAAACTGCAAACCCCAGGATTCCGTAGGATGTTGCAAGTGGAATCATCGCGCTATAACTGTCCAGTGTGGAAATGGCCTAAGACTTGCTAAAGCAAACAACATTTTAAACCTTCTCGAGATCACGTGAAGATTTCTTGCAAAATTCATCCTAGGATGGCTTTTTCTTTCACCTGCTTCTACCTTTCAGATATTTTCCATTTCCAAGTACAAACTTATAGATCTATACTTATGTACTAGTGTGGTGGGCTTGTCTGTTCTCCTTTTATTTATCTCTTGTTTTCCTGTTTCAATGCATGCTTGATAGGGGATTGTGGAGGCAGTCACAGGCAAGGGCCTGTTGTAGGCAAGCACACATGGCTAAAGTTGGATTGCCTAAAGTGTTACCATACTGTGCACCTCCAATCTGTGATACAGTATAATTGGTGATAAATATTGTTTGATTGACATAAAATAAATATAAATATCATGCTTATGGGTGAACATCATATTGAAAGGTCTCTGGATGGGTGCTTTGTGCTGAGACAGATAACTTCAGCGTGGCCAGGTTGTAAGTTCAAAGGGATTAGTTGGAAAGCCCCAGCACTGATGGGTTTGCAATAATCCCCTCAATGATTCAACACTCAAATACAATGGTGAATGAAACTGCCTCAATAGAGCAACCGATGGTCATCAACTTGTACTCTCTTCCTACTGAAACTGTCCTTTGTCCCTCACCTGCCCAGACATTAAGAGGCTATCACTACTCCCATCAGTTCTTTGTCACCTGAAGTTAAGACCATTAGTCCATTCTGGACCCTTTTTGTTTATTTTTCCAGAGAACAATTACTACATTCCCCTTCAGGTCAGGAAAAGGGTGTTTAAACTCCTGCTCCAAGCCTGATAACTCATAACACCTTGGACTCACTTATGGGTATCATTCTGCCCATTTGCTTCCTGATCCCTCATGCCCTGGGCTACCCTCAAACTCTCATGTTTCAGCCATCTCACCTTGATTCCCTTCTTCTGGAATGATAATTATCACCCACATCACCTCAAAACTCTCACTATTCAACTTTTCTCTCCTTTACCTTCACTAGTTTTGTGGGGTTCTTGATACTGCTTGATTGCTTGCATCTGTGTGAATTTCCCCCAATAACAATATTCTTTTGGCCCTCAACTGGTGTCTTACAGTTACTACTGATATACACAGATGAAAAGCTCCCATGGTTACCTCCTCTCACAGGCCTCTTTTGAGCTTTAGTTCTGGTCGCTCCGGAGTGAACTGAGGTGAGGAACTATGAAAAGTAGCCCAACCCAGTCCACTCCACAGTGCAGAAGACCTCCGTCAGAAGTCGCTCTGTGCCGTTTTAATAGTCTGGTGCGGAAAGGACCTGTAACAACACAGCCTGGTTTTTTTTATGATGAATATGCTACAAAATGCATAATTAGGACACTTTAATAAAACTTCTTCAGAAAATCTGACTTTGTTAAAGGAATATGGATATTTCAACTGATGCTTTCCGTGCTAATGATGAAAGGCAGATTCTCACTCTAATGAGGAATTCGACATGATGCAGTGTGAAGAGAAGGCTTGTTAATAAACTCTCATTCAGTGATCACCTGCTGCTAAGTGAACAGGCTTGGCAGACAGAAATAAGAGACAGTGGCTGTTCCAAATTGCTAGAGGTCTTTACAATGGGAAGTCCATGCTGCTACACAAAATTATTATAAGGAAACGATGAGAAGAGAATAAAAAACCTCCAGGTAACTCTTTCTCCCTTCAAAAAAAGGTTGTATCTCATGCTCCATTGCCTCCTATCTCCAATTAGTTTCTCAAAAATGTTTCAAAGACTATAGAATGCAAATATATTTAGAATGCAGTGGTATATGCCTAATTCAATGAGGCACAGAAATGAGAACAGGAACATGTCCTAATGGACATATTGAGTATTTTCACATTTTCATTCATGACATGCTGCATCATGGTTATATTTTGTACTCTGAGTTACTGGCATAAGGACAAGAATAGTATGGTCCCAACATTAGGGCCTCAGGGTCTTTCTGCACTATACTGTTATAGTGCTATTATTTCACTTTCATCATACTGTGGAATTCTGGGGCTTGCCGTTTACTGAGGCCAAACAGCTCTCTGGCTCAAAATTCTAAATGCCCCTCCCTAAATTGCAAACCCTGTAAGTCTTTCTCAGGCATTTTCCATGAAAGTAAACTCTGCGTGTTCAGAAAAGGGAGCAGTGATAAGATCTGGAACATTACCATCCTAAACCACAGGAAATGGACAGAAATGGCTTCTTTCCCCACCCTCATCATCCCCTGTATGGCTTTTTCACACTACACAAACAAAGCACTATGATTCCACTTTAACTGCCATGGAAACATCCTATGGAACTGAGAGGTTTGCAGTTTAGGAGGAAGTCCTTAGAATTCTCAGCCAGAAAGGATGGACTTCTGAAGAAGATGGACAACTAATGCTTTCACCCTGGCAGAGAATTCTTTGCAAAGAACTATGGATCTGATAAAGTATATATAGGTTTTTATGTCAGGGTTACAATATGGGAAAAATTGGAATTATATAATGGAAATGATATTGAATATCTTGGATTGTTGTTTAAATACAAAATTTCAGGATTATAAGAAAAGGCTGAAGTTGTGATGAAAGGAATTAGGCATGAGACTGAAGTAACATAAGAACTGATAATGGAAGCATTAAATTGTTAATTCAAGGCTTAAACATCACAAGGATAAGAGTTTGGAAGAACAGGAAATTATCTTTTTGTTTAAATAGAAGTAATTATTATTAATAATTACTAATGGATAAATTTTGGAGCTAACCTTTTATTAACTTTCTGCAGAATAACTATTTAACATGGCAAGTTACCTTTTATATTTGTATTAATGAAATTGATAGATTATGGAAAGAAGTGTGGTTTTGCCTAATGTTAAAAAATTGGAGGCTCAATTAGGATTTAGATATAGCATTTGGAGAAAGGTTGGAAATCTTTTTTCTTGCTATTCCTTTTTTCTTCTCTTTTGTCTTCTTCTTTCACTGAACAAATTGTTGGCCTTGCAAAATTCAGTTAGTCAGTTTCCTGCTTCATTTCTTGATCCTAGGCCAAATTTTCTTGCAATTCTTGATTTTTGCTCTGTTTCCTATTTTCACATTCCAATCACCTATGATTAACAAGAAGTCCTGTTTTGGTGTGTGATCAGTTTCCTCCTGGACTTCTGCAGAGGATCTTTAAATTTCTCCTTCTTCTGCCTTTGTAGTTGGAGCATAAACTCAGATTATAGTTATATTGATGAGTTTTCCCTGAAGTCTTATTGACATGATGCAGTCAGACTATGATTGTACCCTTTGACTGCTTTTGCTATATTTTTCTTCACTATAAATGCCACTGCATTTCTTCTTAGATTTTCATTTCTTGAACAGAACATTGTGTAATTATTTCACTCAAAATGTCCCATTCCTGTCCACTTTAGCTTACACACCCCACCTATTGCAATGTTTCATGTTCCATTTCTTGTTTTGCTATGATTTATCCTGATTCATGCCTCTTGCATTCCATGTTCTTAACAATATGTGTTGTACAGCTTCAGACATTCCTTTTACCTCTGAGCATATCAACAGCTGAACATCTTTAGGGCTTGAGTGCAGTTGTATCATTAGTCACAGTATAGCTCATAGTTCTCTCCTCTTGTCCAATAGCTCCCTGAGTGCATCTGACCTGGGAGTTTCATTGTCTGACACTATCTCTTGCTTCATTTTGGATTGTCTCATCATAGGGTTTTCATGGTAAAAGACATTCAAATAGGGTTACCATGTCTCCTTCCGCACAATACTAACAAGTGTTAGTTATGGTGCCACTGCTGTTGTCTCTGAGAGATCCTCTGCCAGTATCAGCACCTACTAATGTTGCTGCCCAGTAGCTGTTTGACACATTTAGTCTAGCTTCTCAGTGAAAGCCTGTCTGACATGGGAGACCCTACCAGCAGCAGTGCTCCTATTAGCATAGCCTGTTGCTTCACAGAAGCATACAATCCCACCACCCATGGAAAGGTAGTACCATTGGTGGGCCAGTGATGAGTACCCAAGAACAATTTTAAGGTAAATGTAGTTTTTCTTCCTTGTCATTGGGATCTTGGGGCCCCAAGGAGTGGAAAAAAATAAACTTTGGTACCATTCTAAAGTGTACCCTGAAAAGAGGTAGATGTCCTACCATAGAACAGTCAGCTAGTGTCAAGCCACTTAGAATGGAATGATACTGGAATTACAGGAGAGTTATCCATGGCATGGTAAGCAGGTATGTTTGAGGAACCTGGCCACAACTTTATCCTGTATTGGTTGGAAACTCCTTTTCCAGATTGTGTTAACTAGTGGGTAAAGTATGGCCCTAGTTTATTCAATTTCTGTTCCTTGCCTCTTGTCTTCCAAATGGGTGTGCAAAAGCTGCTGCATATACTTCAATATTATTACTACCACTTCCATTACATTGACAATGATGTCCAAAACTAGTCTAGTACTCCACCAGCAGCAACACAAAAACTAGACAAAAAGGTCAGGCTACTGGGCAGAAAGAGTGAGCCAACTCAGTCAGCAGATGCTGGGAGGCAGAGAGTAGTAATGATATGTTATTGAACAGAGCAGTACCCATCACCAATGCTACTTTATCACCAGTGCTTATTCAGTTACCATACCGGTGAATTTGATATATGGAACAGGGAAAAGTGCCATGTTGTCCTTCACCTGAGGCTGCACAATGTTTTGAGCTGGCCCTGTATATGGGAAAAATAGAAATATGTTTCCTGCTACTCTCCCAGACTGCCAAGTAAAAATTGTCACATGTTAGCAGAAGAGCTGGCTATTGTTGCTATTGCCGTTCAGCGCTATTTTTAATGGACTTTTAAAAACAACAGCGCTTCTGTCAACCTCAACTTACAAGTTAATTGATAACATATGAATGAGAATGAGCTGAAATATGCCTGTCTGCTGACTTGTTTATGGCAACCTCCTGTGTTCCAGTGAGCCTTATATTTTCAGTCCGTGCATTCGTCCTGTTTGTTCAACCTGATCATCATGTAAATTCAGTTTCAACTGCTGCTGCCACAGCAGTCTGGAGACATTGTTTGAATGTTCTATTTGCAAGGTAGATTTGGTGAAGACTCAGAGGATATAGTGAGATGAATTTTATACAGAAATAGAAATGAAAGTATCCAGTAGTGTAAAAAGAAATAGCTGAAGTATTAGATACAATCATGTTAGCTGAAGAGTACTCCTATGATGTTGCATATGAACATCCAATAGATAGTTTACATCCTGCATCTTCAGTAATTTCAGAATATCATAATTTAAATTTAAAGCTTGTTTCTCACCAGCTTAGCACTTGAGCCTTGGGTGGAAGACTCCACTCAAGGCCTGTTTATATCTTACTTGATCGAAATAGCAGCAGTTTAATACTTTGGCTTCAAAATATAGTTAACCACTGGAAAGAAGTTCAGTTTACAGCCGGAATGATAAAAACCACCTTTTTGGGACTAGAAAGATAGGATGATGCTTCTTTTCATGTTCCTTTCATTACTTTGTTATTAGCCACTGCAAAGTTCAGAAGCAGTTATGGCCCTTTCTGCCCTATACTGTTATAGAGCTATTATTCCACTTCCAACATCCTATGGAATTCTGGGGTTTGTAGTTTACTGAGGCCAAAGAGCTCTCTGGCTGAGGATTCTAAATGCCCCTTCCTAAACTGCAAACCCCAGAATTCCATAGGATGTTGAAAGTGGAATAATAGTACTATAGCAGTGTAGTCCGGAAATGGCCATAGAATAATTTGAATGATGTGCCAGCTGTAAGGAATGTGAGATAAAAATCTACAATCAAAAATATTGAGAATGAACAAATTCTACATTGCATTTGGCTAAAGCTGTATGTTAAAACCAGAAAGCCTGCTCTCTTAGTAATTGTCACATTGTTATGGGTAGGAATGTGGCTTAATATCTTCCTGTTTTTCTTTTCTGGTTGCTGATGCTCCTATGGCAGCTATTGGTGAAGAGAGGAAGTTAGCAAGGTAGACTTGCAATCCCAAATATGAAAAGCAGTAAGCAAGAAAATACTCCCTGTGCAGTTGTCATTTAGTGCAAACCAACTGCACAAGGAGTATACTTGTTTGTTACGAAATAACAACTGTGTATTTGGACTTTTGGTCAGAATTGTAGCATGGGGAAAGAGAGGAATCTAGGTTGTCCCTACATAGTCATCCCAGTCTGGATTGTCTCTACCCTGTTCATATGATGTTTAGTGGGGGGGGAAGCACTTAGAGACCCATCTGATCGTGTGCTTAGTGTCATGTCTTGATTTGTCCTTACTGGGAGAATGAATTCTCAGCTGCTCAGGGGAAAAAGACAGGGCTCTGAAAGTTTAGCAGAGCTTGGAAGCAACTAATTGGAAATATCATAAAGTGCTGTTCTCTAAGAGGGAAAACAACCCATAGGATGAAAGAGATACAGTTCAGAGGCTTCTGCTACTGCCCCCCTTGCATCTCTCACAAGAGGTGACTGACTCACTCTGTCTGCTAGTAGAGCTAGGCTTAATGAAATATTAGATGGGTGTTGTTACTTTCTAAACATGGTCGGTGTCCACCAAAGCCTATGTCATTAATAAAATGTTTGTTTGTTTTTTGACCAAATACCAACAGGGAAAGAAGGAAATTCAAATTGTGTATTTTAATTTATAGACTAGAAATTACTATGAATTTTGGTTTACAGGTCTTTAGACAATGATTTATGACAACAATGGTTTGGTTCAAGGCAATGTATCAAGAATAATGTCTTTTTTTTAACTCTTCCTTGTTTCTCGTTTCTTTGTATTTTTTCTTCATTTCTCGTTGTTTAATAAAAAATATTTTAAAAAATGTATTAATCTTTTTTAAAAAATTAATTGATTATAAAGAAAACAAAAAACAAAAAAGAAAAACACCACGTGATACACATAACAGTGAAAAAAGACAATTTCAAACCAAACTTACATTGTTATTTCTCTCTAACTCCATTACAATCATATACTTATTCAGCATATTCTATATCGTACTGCTTATATACTTTTGTTACCTATATCTAGATCTCATTAAACTCATTATTATTATTATTATTATTATTATTATTATTATTATTATTATTATTATTATTTCATTCTTAACTCTGTACTTTTCCATTACATTTAATCTATTACTATTACTAAATGTGATCCTATTACTAAACATATCAAACTATTTCTAAAAGTAAACCCACCCCCCAGAGCCAATTATGTTTCAACTTACTCCACCTTCCAGAATTGTAATTCTTCTGGTGGAGGTATGACACCTTTCTCTTTTTTTTAAAGCCTTTCCCACAAATATCTTCCATATTGCTTCGAAATCATTCCCCTTCATTATTCCTTTTTTGGCCTTAATTCAACATGTTAATTTATCATTAATCACAATTTTTCACACTTCTTCATACCAATCCTCTATTTGAAAATCTCCATGAATTTTCCATTTTCTTGATATAATTAACCTTGCTGCGGTTTAATAAGTTTGTAATTAAATCCTTCATTGCCTGGATACAATTAACCTTATCAAATATAGATAATAATGCTATACCGGACATATTTGTAAATCAATTTGTTATCTCTTTTGTCTCTTTAAACACTCTTTGCCAAAATTTCTGTACACCTTCACAATTTCACCACATATGAATATATGTACCAATCTCTTGACAACCCCTCCAACACAACCTTGAATAATTCTTATCTATATAATTTAAGCTTACTGGTGTTAGGTACCATCTCCAAACCAATTTATAATAGTTCTCTTTTATTCTTACGAACAAGTTTTTTAAATGATGCTGATTCCAAATTTTTCCCCAGTCCTGAATATCTATTTTTTGTGCTAGTTCTTCCTCCCATATTTTTCTAAGATATTCATCTTCATCTTCATATTTTGCCAACATTTTGTATATTTCACTTGTAGTACCCTTCAATATTTCATTTTCCTCCATACCTTCTCATTGTATAATCATTTGTTCAAATTTAGTATATTCTCTGAAACCTTTATTATTCCTTTTCCAATTCCTTGTCCACTGCTCTAGCTGTATATAATTAAACCACGATATTTTAGGACTCTGTAACCTCCCCTTTATTTTATCTTTATTCATCATTGTATTCATTCAATCTTTTAACTTATTTACTTTCTGCTTCTTTAATTCCTTCTCTACTTCACCTCTCAAATTCATTGGAAATCTTGCCATCACCACTACAGGAGTTAATGGAGAAGTAGCTGGCATTAATTTTTCCTTATTTTTCTTCCAAATTTCTAATATATTTTTCAAAAAGGGGTTTTCTGTTTTTTCCATCTCTCTCTTGACAAGGTTCCAAAAAAAAAAAAAATCTCTAATCTCTTCTAAAAAAAATGTATTAGTCTTTAAAAGCCTGAAGTCTTTAAAGACTTTGATGGTTTTGCTGGAGCAGACCAGTACAACATCCTTATCATCTGCTGCTGCTGTTTCTACCAGCCCTAAGACTGAAGGCAAAGGATCTAAATACTCTGTGGGCACCAGATCCTATCTGATCTTGGAAACTAAACAGGGTCAGCACTCATGACTATCTAGATGGGAGACTGCTAATGAATACCAGCTGCTGTCTGCTATATTTCAGAGGGAGAAACTGGTAAAACCATCTCTGGGCATTCCTTGCCTAAGAGAACCCTATTAAACTAATGGATTTGCCATAAGTCAAGAGGCGACCTGAAGGCACTCAAGATCCAAGGCAGCTTAAAAAAAATGGATACTGTTAAAAGCTCACATCACTAAAATTAGACAAAATTAAATTATAGTCAGACTATTAACAGATCTAAAATCAACATAAAAACATATAAATCACAAAGCAACAAATAGAACGTATTATTGAAAGCCCTTTATGGGCTTTCCCAGACAGACAGACAGACAGACAGACAGACAGAAAGAAAAGAAAGAAAGAAAGAAAGAAAGAAAGAAAGAAAGAAAGAAAGAAAGAAAGAAAGACAGCCCTATCTTGCTTCTAGAGGGACACCATAGAAGAAGCCAGTCTAACCTCTCTAAGGAAGGGAGTTCCAGAGCCTGGGAGCAGCTTACCTTCCAGAATTAAACATTTGTGAAGTTGCAAGCATTAAGAGTGGAGAACTGTGGCAGATAAAGCTTTGGAAATGTTGACTAAATAATTAACATGTTGCCACATTAAACACTGAAGTTAATTAAATATGAAGGGTAGCAGAGATGAAAATCCCTGACATCCCTGACTGGAAGGCATAACATGATTTTGCAAAACTGGATGTTATAAAACAGTTGTTTTTCAAAGATGGGCTCTTTCAGTTCATTCTGAGTCATAGTTCATACTTTTTTTTCTTTGACGCATGACTATCTATGGCATAGAGAGGAAGAAAGCAGTTTTCTGAGATATTATGCTTGCTCCACTCCTCAAAGAGATGAGACATCTAGAGGTGCAGTGCTTAAGCAGGTTTGGTTCCCTTTTGAACAGGGTCACTGAATGTCAGGCATTTTATTGCTCTTTTGGAGAATGAAAATCTTGATCTTGGATCAAGAGACAAAGTGCACCTGCAGGAAGGTTTCACTTTACACTTAAACTAGGAAGACATTCACTTTCAAAAATAGGCCAAGTTTCAGATCCAAGAAGATAAGTTTTATTACAACATATATGTGAATGCAAGAGTGAAAGCCATTCTGATACTATGTTTGTCAGCTCAGAGTCACTGTCAGACGATAAGTTGCACCTTCTGAAATCCTTCCTTCCACACCATGAATAAAACTAACTTGCTCCTTGTTTTATATGGTCACTCAAATTGTGCTATTGAACCAAGACTGGATGACAGAAGCTTGATATTTCCTTTGGATTTCTCCATATAAGTTCTATGGCTTTATGGCAACAGGAATGGATATATCTCCGTAATCCCTCAGTGTTGTCTGCCTAAGACATCAACAAAACACATTTTAATGGAACTTTGCTAAACTGAATAGTTCCACTGTTCCCATAAAATGGGAAATCACAATGAGAACATGAGGGAATGAGGTCCTCAACAAAGAAAGGTTGTCCACCCTGATTTGGAGAGCTTAGCTCCATCAAATATTATATTTTATGAACCTACAGGGGTTCCTCCCAGATAGCAACTGTCTGATGTTGCCTTTACTGTTGCAGTAGTAAAGCTTTATCACCAAGTGTGTTAGTTCTCTCCCCCATGAGTATAGAATGCACTGCACTGTCCTATCAAATCAATCATGAATCATGCATTCACTGGAAATCCTGGGAGGGAATTTGTCTCTTCGAACTGAATGCTAGCAAAAGCTACCTGCCAGGCTGTTGGAAGCAATGTTTTGCCAAGCCATTTTGTTGGAAAGAAATTATTGCTCCCTCTGCAGCAATCATTCCATGCCATAAGCTTTCCTTGAAGCTCAAATTTCACTGATCATGGTCAATAGCCCTTTGACTTGCCTTACTTATAATTTTCTTGAAATTTACTGTCTATAGTTGTGTGTTCTGTGCTTGCAAAGGAATAAGAGATCTCTGCAAAGAGGCACAGCTGTTGAATAGAGCTTTCTCTTTTGAGCTTAGTGGGTATCTCATGCTAGCTAAAGCTCTTTGACAATTTACTTTTGGTGGCTTGAAACAACTGTCAATTTGAAAGGGATTTTGGAGCTTGGCAACTGAGCTGTGAGATGAACGTTGGCTATTTATTTATTTATTTATCTTAAACTGATCACACATTGATCTGGCCCATTTTTTGTTTTAGAAAAGTGTCTCTGATATATATGGGCTATTGAGATTTGAGTGCCAGCAAATATTTCTAGACACAGTAATCTAGATGGTTCTGCCCATCAGCTAATGCAGGTCTTCATCTGCCAGAGAGCAGGGAAGGGGAAGAAGAAGAGGAAGAAGAAGGGGAAAGGAGTATCAGAAAAATCTCTCTTATCTGCTACTACCCAAACAGCGTGTTTGCAAGTGTAGGAGGATTCTGAGGACTGAACTGTTAAAAGTTTTTGAAATGAATGATGCTCAATGATTAATCAGACATCGATATACTTGTTCAGAGGAAGAAAAACATGAGAAAGTCGAGGAAAACTGAGGAAAACTCAGGAAGAACAAGAAGATATATAAAGCCCTGGTTCTTTGGGAAAATATGCATCATGAGTGATTAAGAATTCAATTTTAGACCCACCTAGTAGGCGAAAGCCCCACTGAAGATGATACAAGTTTTATCTCTGAGTAAATACGCTTAGGTTTGTACAGTAAGGCTGCAAACATGTGCACCCTTGGGAGTACATCCTTTTCCTGTGAGTAAATATGCAGAAGTTTATGCTGTATGAGATCTTAATAAAACCAGCAAACTGCTTTGCTAGAGGCATGGGAATGACTAAGTATTAAATAAAATGATCCCATGTATAACTATAATGTAAGCTCTATGCTCTGATTCCTCTTTAATATGGAAAGCTTTTCAACTTCACCTTTCAAAAGCTCTCTCTTGCTATATATATATAAATATCATAAACAACACAAGATTAGTGTAGTTGCCAAGTGTCTGAGCTTTGAATAACTCAAGGGTAAAACAAGGATTTACTAATGTAGGATTTATTTAAGAAGACGCAAGGCAAATTTCAGGCATACAGAGCATAAAATGCATTCTGGCTTATCTGTACATTACAATGGGTGCTCAAACATGGTGAATACTGACATTTACATGTGAATGTTCACCTCCATGACTAAGGAAGCTGCCAGAATTCAGAAGTGGTTGGTTCATCACCTGAAGCAATTAGAGTCATAATTCTCAAATATCTAAAGAACTCTGTCCTCAATCTATCAAAAATATCATTTTCACAATTCACAGTAAAAATACAAATTCATTTAAATGTTCTGCATACACATTGTCTACATGACTAGGTTTCTAAACCCTGCCATTTTGAGCATTTTTGAAATGAACATTTACTATTCACATGTGCATGGAATCATACAATATGATCCTTTCAGTACTTGCCCACCACCAGTCAAAAAACCCAATTAGTTTAAGATCAAAATTTTCAGAACTAATTTTAAACGAATGTAGTTGACAAGCAACACCTACCAAAAATTTTCCACACAACTACTCAAAGCTACAGATGTCTTGTTCCTAATTTCAGCTGGCAATCTTAATCTGAAACCACAGAACAAGGTTTGCAAACTTGTTGACCCCATATGATTCACATGTGCAAAAGCGTTCTTGCACATGCTAGTGAGTGAACACACATATACTTACATACATAAGTACACACATCTCAGTGTGAAGGATGCAGATTTTTCAACCTTCTCTTTCTACTACTAGCATCAAGGGATGGGATCTGGGAATGGGTGACGGTCAAAGCATTCTCCAACTACAACCTCATTAGTATTAAAGCATATACTGATTATGATAGTAGCAGTGGAACATTCATAATTTTCCAGGTGAAGGAAATAATCTGGGATTACAAGTGAAGGTTGGTGTACCATCTTGGGCTCTGAGTGGCTGAGTATCTCCCCCATCTGTACAATACAACAACCATTCTCTTCTGTTCATTGGTATCTGCCTCATAATCAAGGTAAGTCTCTCTCTCTCTTTCTTTCTAACACACACACACACACACACACACACAGATTTATGGACCAACTATTAAGTTATGGCCTAGATTTCTTTTTAAGTATTATACACATTTGGGTAAGTGAACATTTAGACCTGTATAGCGGGTGAAAATGGAAGTGATATTGGAAAGGAAAAGTTGATTTGTTCAACATAAATACACTGCCTGAAGAAGATTAGAGAATGTGATGAGATCCCAAGTGTTGGAACAGGAGAAGTCAGATGTGTAGAAGCACAATCTGGGATGTCTGGAGAAAAGCATCTGAAGTTTTATTTAACATGAAATGGAAGTTTTTCATATGACAGTCAAGAGAAATCTTGGTCAGAAGTCAAATAACAGGATCATAAATAAGTGCCAAACCACAAGTGAGAGTGATATATTGAATGAGGTGTGGTTACTAACCAACATTGACTGTGCATAAGCATTTAAAAATTTACCATGCTCTTGAATTATTAGTTATTAATTTTGTCTGAACTTGATAGACTGACTTTTTAACATGGCAAGCCAGTTATGATCTCTGATGTGATCATGTCACTTATAAAACTTTTTGACATCTGTAAAATCTGTAAAATTATTCATCAAAGAATCCCAACCTCCAAATCTGCTGTCAGAAATGGCACCAAAACTGAGTTTCAGAATGCTTCAGTCTCCTGGGATATTCACTTACCTTAAAATGGCTATCACAGAACAAAGGAATTTTAAAGGAAGATTTGAGCAGGAAAGTGAGAACTGGGACACTAACATCAATAGCTTGAATTAAGAAAAATGCATATATTGGTAGGCTGGTTTCCCCCACAATTTTGTGTATGGCCAAACAGCAAAATGTAACTGGACACTCTTTCTTGAAAGCAGTACTTTCAGTTCTTTTATTACTCATTAGGGATTGACAGAACATTCATTCTTCATTTGCCTTTTGTCAACATTTGAGAAACGCTGTCAGGGGAACTATGGCAGCCACAAGCACATCACAAAGTTCTTACAAAGTCTGCACAACCTAACTTGGATTGTTAATCCCAGCTAGAGCAGAGCCAGTTAAACAATTGGATTTACTTACTGTAGAATCATGCTTCAAAAACTGATCCAATGGATCTGCTCTAGTTGTGACTAAACAGCAAGATTCAACTTTTTTTTTCTGTACAGAAAATACACTTTCTGTGCAGAAAATGCAACTTCTAAGCAAGGAGCCATGCATTTTGAGCAAAACACACTGCTTCCTGCACAAGAAATATACTTTCTGTGCACAAAACTATTCTATGAATAAAATCTGCACATGTATTTTTGATCTCCCAAAGCACAAGCAGCATTCAAAGACTGTAAAAATCTTTGTATTCTTGCCCAGCAGAGAGAATAGTGTGAAAATTATTCATTCTTCTCTGCAAGAATGAAGAACACAAAGATTTACATCCCTACTACTTGTACATAATAAACTGCTGAGAAGGCATGTATATCAGATAACAGATGCTTATCATACATTAACTGTCTCCCTTATTGCCAGAATGTTTGTGCAGATCATTTATGATGAGCGTTAATAACAGAGTTGTCATTTTGTGCACTCAGCTTCACTCGGATTCAGTCCTCCTCCCAACTATGTACACTGTACAAATACAACTGAAGCATGAACATTCTGCTGCTGAAAAAGTGGGTTGTAATCCATGAAGCTCATGCAAAACCAATTTTGTTAGTTTTACATGTGTCATAAGACCTTTCCCTGTTTTGCTGTAACAGGCTAACTCAGTTTCCCCTTGGAAATTCAGATGCAAAACATTGGTTGTGGTATACAGACTTATTTAACATGAGAGTTAGAAACTGTCTAGTTAGAATGGGTTGGCCATTACAGAAACACAGAAGATTGTAGTAATGGGGGGACTTGTGAAATCCTCAAGTAGAACACATTTATCACTTGAACTTTGATCATACCTGAACACAGCCATCTTCTTACTTGAGCTTTGATTACCTCTGAACAGAGCCATCTTCTTTTAACCAAAAAGGAAAGACTTTGACAGATATCCAGCATTAAAGGGAAACGATTTCACAAGCTTCCCTGCTGTAGTATCAGACTCCCAGCAGTGTATATCAGGCACTTGGTTTGTGTTATTTACAAATTTCCCCATAATGATTCAGTGATTCCAGTCTATTGTAGAAGCTGTTACAGGCCTATTGTCCTTGATTGTACACCCAATTTTGAAGATTACTTGACTACTAGCGATCATGAAAAGCCATCTCAGCTCAGTGGGAACTACACTTTCGTTTTCAATGAAACTCTGCTTTGAAACAGTGATTTATCAATAATTTAAAATGCTGGAAATCATTTCTTCCTGCTAACTGCAAGTATCACT
This sequence comes from Ctenosaura bakeri, assembly GCA_948474755.1. NCBI lineage: Eukaryota > Metazoa > Chordata > Lepidosauria > Squamata > Iguanidae > Ctenosaura > Ctenosaura bakeri. Next base: position 292,152 of record CAOLHI010001761.1, read on the forward strand.
TTAATCATTTTGCCCAGCTTTCATCAGAGGTGTAAACACTATGACTCAGTGGACTAAACGGAATCAGATTTTAGATGTGAATGTATGTGTGCATCTTTTTGTGAGTGTGCTATTCCTCTCCTTGCCCCCTTCAAAACTCCCCTTCATTGTGCCATGCTACATGATACACATTTTTTTAAAAAAAAGTTGATAATGAAGCATGTATGTGTTATTAGAAAGGAGAACGGTTTCAATGTTAAATATAGCTTATCATTTGAAACATGGAATAGAGTTGGTACTAGGATGTAAACTTTGATTAAAAGTACGTCTGGTATGCAATTTTGACTTGAAGCAGTTTTGATAAAATATTTATCTCCAATTGCATACTCACTTAGCTGGGAAGTAACCCAATTGAACTCAGGGGAATTTATCACTGATTAGACATGAATGAGACCCATGTTACCCTAAGAGGTGGGGGACCTTGAGCTCCATTTGCAATGGCAGCATCGTCTTAGAATTTGGGGGATTATAGCTCAAAGGAGGCCTGCAAGAAGAGAGTAACAGCAGGATCTTTTCACCTATGTATACCAGTACTAACTGTAGAGAGGATTCCAATTAAAAGTTAAACAGAGTATTGTTGTTTATTGTTAACACACAAGAAATGAAACACTCTCAAGAACCCATACAAGGCTATTGGAAAGTGAGATATGAAGGGTGGGATAGAGAGATTCAGGTGTAAAGGATGATAGTTACCAGTCTTGAAGAAGAAGATCAGACAGTGTCTGAGAGTAGGTAGCACAGAGGAACGGAACGCCGAGGTACACTGTGCAGCATAATATGCCCAATGTACTACAATTTTCTGGGCCTGAAGCTAGGGCTTATATACCCTATTTTCTACTCTGAAGGAAGTGCATAGATAAAGTGCATGGCTGTCCCACAGAACTGACAAAGGAGTCCAGAATGGGTTGATTGCCTTAACTCTGACTGACATAATATTGATGGGAGTCATGACAATCTCTTAATGTCTTGGCTGAGCAGTGGGTATAGGGAAGATTTCTGTAGGGCGAGATTAAGAGAAGGTCCCTGATTGCTTCACCTGGGCAGTTTCACCTTCCATTGTTTTCACATAGGCATGGAGCTTGAGGTGTTGAAAGGATTAGCATAAACTCATTAACATCTGGGTTTCCCACCAGATCCTCTCTGAACTTGTGACCTCACCATGTCTGAGTCAGCCTGATCTGGACTCTTCTGGCCAGTGTGCCTTTGATCATGTTTTCCAGGAATAAAGGATGGGAGGTGTAGGGATGTCTGGCACGTCCCCTGTTTCAGACTCTGAGACCCTTTTCACATGCATTTCTTTTTTGTGCGAGTGCCCCTTGAGCGTCGCATGAATGGGAGCGTCGCTCTGTACGACGCACTCCCACTCACGCAACGCTCATGAGGCTAAAGCAGGGTACAAGTGCATTTTTTTATTTTTGTAACCCGAAAATACTGCACACTCGCGCAATGCTCGCGGCGCCTTCGCACATTGACCTGCGTGCGGTGCTTCGACGAGCCAGGTCGGTCACGCTTCCTTCCCCCAGTGCAGCCTACAGCTTCTAGACTGCGCTGCAGAAGGAAGGGGTGGGGTGCTAGTGTGACGGTCGCGCTACCAGGAAGCCAATGCGGGAGGCAGAAGGGCTGTCGTGAGCAGCTTGCACGAGTGGCTGCTCGCGCGAGCAGCGCTCCCCATTGCTGCAACGAAGGTAAGGTGCGAAAAGGGCCTGAGTCAGAGTCCATGTTCTGGATGCAGGGCATGACACCTACCTTATATCTTCATCCTCTGGTGGTGATCCCAGCAGCATCCATGCTGGGAAGGGAGCACAACAGGAGTGCTCCCCTCTGCACCAGCCGGCTCCCTGCTGAAGGAAATGCAATGGACACACCTCCTCCTTCCACAGCTCAGCTGGCCATTTTCCCAGGCTGCGCTGGGGCAGGAAACTCCTCCATTGTGCTTCCAGCCTTTCCACAGGCCAGGTAAGTGCAGGATGGTTGTGTGATCATAAGTCATTGATGCAGAAAACCCATTGATTAATCTGTGATTGCACAGCCCGGCAACAGAAGAAGGACAGGACCATGACGACGTCATGCAGAAGCATTGTCATATCCCGCTCCTCTCCTGTCCTCATGCTGGAATTGGAGGCTCCTGTGGAAAGGGCCCCATCCAGGTGACTGGCTGAGTGCAAGTGAGGAGACTGAGAAAACTGCACAGGCTTCTGGGAAGGAGTCAGCGTTCTGTGATGAGAAAATGGCAGTGTTGCTGCTCAGCTTTGCCTAGCAAGTTGCAAAAAGGGACCCAGAAAGTATTTAGGCAAATGTATTATCCCAAAACATTCTACTCACCACACGTTTTTGTTCTGGAATAATTGCATGCAAATCGGTATACTTTTCTTTTGTTTTTTAATTGATAGCTAATTCAGAAATGGAATTAATAGACTTACAAATGAATATCTGTGAAACCACCAAAGACCAGAAACTGGCTGATCCATTCATCCCATTTTATTTCCATTCATCAAGTTCTGATAAATGGAAATAAAATGAAGGTCTGTCACAGATGTATTTTTTGCAAAGTTTGATTTCCTGCCCTTGGACATACTTTTATTATGCTATATTGAAGGCACTTTATTTCAGAGGAAGGATCGTTTAGCCAGAGCTAGGAAAAGTTCCTTTTTGGATCGTACCTCCCAAAATCTCTCGACCAATTGACCATGCTGCCTTGGGGTTTCCAGAAGCTGTAGTCCAAAGAGGAGCTTTTCTCACTTTTGCATTTTTTAAAAAAGTAAAGGGAACTCTTATTCCTTTTACATTTCAGATCAGAGAGTCTGTGTCTTTGATCAGCTAATTGGTTGTGTGTGCATATATGGCACAAATAAGGTTTCCATTTTTATTAAACTAAGTGTGAAACAAGCACTTTAAATTCAGTGTCTGTAGGTCTGAAGGTGGTATTTACTTATGAGGACAGATCCTGTTGCTTTTGCTTTCTGTTCTTGAAAAAGATTAATTCATTAGTCTTTCTTGTGAGTGTCGTACTCACATATTCTCCAAATAACTTTATTTATTTTTATTTTTTTAAAAATGTGGTTTGAAATTCAGGGAAATGTTACAGTTTTGCTCAGCAAATTACACACTAAATTGCCTACTCCCTTGTGTGTATAAACCTATTTAAAATCTAAATATAGTTTTACACAGAAGTGTCTTCTCACATAAAGGAACATAATCAAAGATATTAACATACAGCACACTGCAAGAAGAAAAACCAATCTGTTATCTAATTTTTGCTTACAGTTGTATGATCTACTGCTCCAAATGTAGGAGCTGTATGGCTGTAAAGAAAACAATTATTTATGCATAGAGGTAAGCATTCCATCGTGAGCTCGGGAGAGCTTTACAATGAAGTACACTTAATTATGCTAATACAAGTAAAAAAACGTAACAACCTGGTCCCTAGTCATTTTATTTCATGCTTCATACAGATAAGAAAATATTACATTTATGTTGCAATGGGCAATCACTATTATATTTACTAAATTAATTGATATTATTAAAAAAAAAAGGGGAGGAAGCTGTTTTGGTAATATTTACTTAAGGTTGCCATCCTATGGTCTTGGGAATATACCCCAGCGATCATAGGATACAACAGATCTACCTCTCTGTGGTTTTCAATGAAGAACCAGCATTGGATATCCTCTTCTGACCCTTCTTAGGCCATTTCCACACAGGGTTTTTTAAACAGGGCAGAGCATCCTCCAGGGAGGAAGTCTGCACCTGGAACCAGACTCGGTCGGACCTACTCAATGTAGATCCACAGTCCAGCCCGCTCCCGACGACCCCAAGTGATCGTCCAGCGTGCTTTTGAAAGACCGCTAAAAACAGGTATTTCAAAGGCACGGAGCGCACCACTGTGAGCCTGCTTCCATATGCAGATTCTCAGACTCGCATTGGTGCGAGCCTGTGATCTGCCAGGGGAGGGCTTTAGGCTTGCGAACTTCAGTGGTTGGTCAAGACCCTCGACCAACTGGAAACTGCCATTTTCATCCCCGGAGCAGTGCGGAGTGGCGGCCACAGACTGCTCTGGAGAAGCGTGGACCGGACCGGGGAGCCCAAAAGTCCAGTGAGTAGCATCACAGGGTGATTCCCTCATCCCGTGCGGAAATGGCCTTAATCACTCCAAATGTAGTTCCTTTTGTCCCAGACTGGGGGAAGCAGAGACATTAATATCAGAAAGTTGAAAACAAGAGGTTGTTGGATAAAGCAGCTGGGGAGGGGAGGGAGAGGTTGTGGATCCAATGGCTCTTACAGATATAATTCTTCACTACTTTTTGTTCTTGAAGGATACAATAAGTAAATTTTATCAATTTTTCCATTATTAGAACTCTTTCTGTTTGCCTATCTCCACCATACTTCAAAGACCATAAACTAGACTCCTGATAATTAGTTTGTGTAAAAACGGAGAGCCTAAGGGCGTGCATCCCAGAATTATTTTGGTTTTTTAAAAAAGAAAAAAAAAGATTTAATTTACTGTGTAGCCTGTAGTACCACACTGACTAACTGGGTGACACTGAGTCACTAGTCGCACGATGGAAGACTTCAGGCTCTTCAGGAGCAGACTTCAGAAACCTTGTTTGTTCTAAATGCTTGCATCTAGTTTGGAGTAAAGCACCAGAGGAATAGACTATTTCAACACAGGCCATTTCCTCTCTTGTTTCAATCCACAAATGCCTCTGATTGAGTAGAAAAACAAAAAATTGCTGGACTCTTATGTCAAAATAATCTCCTTTTTTCCTGTAATGGTGAATGGTGTTATAGCTGCTACTGTCATGGCCCTCACCCTGACCTCCTTCTCTTTTCAGGGAAGGTGTGAAGGTGCTGCTCTCACTGCTGTACTCCTCCTCCCCAGTAGTGGTGCCATGCACTTGGCTGACTGCTCTATTGTGCACATTAGCAATAGGAGGAACTGTGTAGGTGATATTGAAAAGGCAGGACAAGACTCGGGGTTGGGACAAGTATTGACAAGTAACCCCACTTCAGGGCCTTATTCTTGTCAATTCAATGAAACTACAACATGGTCCCTCATCCATTTCCACTTTCAGATTCAATGTAGTACTTCGAAAGGACATAAGTCAGCCCTCCATGTTTGCATGTTTCACTTTCTTGGATTTGATTATTTGCAAATTTCTCCAAGCCTTCCCCCTTCCACCTCAGGAGCTTCTTTTCCAGGGGAACCTTTCCATTTGGCAGCTCCAATAAGACCACACAGCTCTTTAAAAACCTACCTCTGATCCTCTTTTCCTCTGGCAACTGCTCCCTGGCCAGGTAAGGATGGCTGACAGCCCAATTTCTCAGCACCACAAACCATCTCACAATGCTCCTATGAAAGGCCTTCACTCCTCCCAGACTGGTGTGACATTTCCCAATCTGGTAGGGTGTTCTTTCTTTTTCACACAGTTCTGCTTCTCCTCCATAACACCACTTTTATGTAAAAGGGTGTGAGTTTTCAATATTTATTTAGAACCACTTAAAAGTTTTATGGTAGTGTATTTTCTGTTTAATGTACAAACCATATACAACCCAGGCTGAGTCCATATTTATAAAGATAAAATGTAATATTTATTAAGATAACAAGAATAAAGTAGTGTATTGGAGTTCATAGGCAATTAAGTCTTGATACATTTCTTTGTGTACTGTTAGGATGGCATTAATAGTTAACTCCCTGTTCAGAAACAGTTCAATCATGTCTTTAGACTTTCACAAAAGGCACAATTATCACACAACAGCACTTTGGCTAAACTCTCACCAAAAGTTTAACCTCCAATCTAGGTAACCCTCTCTGACCAAATCTTACTAAGACGCAATTACTTATCTGCCTCTCACTAGGCTTCTACTAAATCTCCGAACATAGCCACACTCCCTGGCTGACTAAGGGAATCTACTACTCACTAGCTCCTTGTAAGGTTCTCATCAAAGGAATCTAAAATACCCACTTTATATACATTTTTATTTTACATGTATATACATTTTTCTCTCAGCCACAAGCCCTTCCCACAAACTACTGGGTTGGGTTTCTCTCCCAATTTGCTATTCTAGTTGACTAGCAATCTGCTTTCAGGCTACACTGGCTCTCCAGATAGCCACCCACCCAAGCAAGGAGACTGGTGTGCGTGAGGAAATATAGGAATGCTACCTACCCTATTTCCTTTTCCTTTCCCTGACCCAGTTTTTTTTTTTAATATTTTTTATTAATTATATAACTAAAAAATAAAAACAAAAAATTAAACACCATGTGTTATACATAATAGTGAAATTAAAAATTTTTTTTCCCCTTTAACAACATAAACTTACATTATTATTTTTCTCTTTTACACTTGAAATCATAACCTTATTCAGCTTATTCCATATCATACAACTTATACATTTTTGTTACCTATCTTTAATTCTTATTTTCATTATATTCATTTTTATTATTATAGTTTCATTCTTAATTCTATATTTTCGGCTTCCATTTAACCTATTGCTATTATTAATTATAATCTTGTTACTTCAAAGCCAGTTATCATTTAACTTTTTTTTTTCCTTTTAAAAATTAAACATCACATATCCAATTTCATCAATAGATCACAAGTTTAACACACACGCATAATAAGAAATATATATAAAATATATATATATATAAAAAAAAATTACCCACCCCCCAGAGCCAACTTTTTATTTAATCTTTCCAAAATTGCCATTCTTCTTGTAATAGGGTAGCTTTACCATCTCTTATCAAAGCTTTTTCCAAAAATATTTTCCAAATTTCCTCAAAATCATTCTCTTTTGCTAAACCTTTCATAAATCTAATTCTACATGTTAATTTATCATTAATTGCAATTTTCCACACTTTTCCCTGACCCAGTTTGGGCCTTGGGTGCCTGTTCTTCCCACCATGCCTCAGCCCCCTACCCACAGACACACTCGAGACACATTTTGATATTTCTGATTTTTCCACTTTTGCGGAGTCCTATACCTCTAACCCTAGTGAATATGCAGGACTGACTGTATATAACCTTTAGCTCAACCATCATGTTAAAATATTCATCTTTTTTTCTGTATTTTCCTTATTTTCCTCATCTAAAACTGCTCTGACCATTTTCTCCTGCTTCCAACAGCTTCTTTCTTGAAGATGAGCCATATGAACAGTTCCACAGATGCATTATGAACAGGATGGTATCCCAACACTATACAATGAGATTTGGCTGGATGATTTCACTTTGGGCAAAGACAATTGAGAGAGCAAGTAATGCTAGTGGAAAGAATCAGTAGAACATATTTGTGGATATTCCTGAAAAGTCATGAAAGAGAAAGAGGCTTTTTTCAACACTATTGAACATGTCCATGAAGAATTGTTTTGGTTAGGCCCTGCTCCCAATTATCTCAATCTTTTATTGTTTGTGACTTCTTCTGATGCATTGGATTCTAGCTGTCTGGCCCTTATCTCTAATTGTGCTTGATCTGTGACCATTTTTGGTTTGATAAGGTACACTTAACTTGTATGCAAATATTTATGTGGTCTGGTGGATGTGATGTGTAGAAGGAATAGGGCAGTATGAACAAAGTTCAATAACACAGTGGCAACTGATGTAGAAGAAAGCTCAAGAAATATTACTGCTGAGACTCCAGCTTGTCTGGAAACAAAGAAAACAATTCCAGGATCTACGTTCTGGTGATCATGAAGTCCTACTGAGAAGCTTACACCATTTATTATATTTATCATTCTGTATTTGTTCATGGATTTTTTTTGCAGGGGACAGGGGTCTCAAATTAAGTCACATTGTTTCTCAGGTACTCACAACCCATTGTGCCCTGTGATCAGAAATTCATTTTTAATGAATTTATGAACAAGAATGCTACTAAATCCAGTCTAAGCGTGCATTAATTTTGTTGTTGTTTATCTTACTCTTTTATGATGTTTAAATGGCACGCAGAAATAGTTAAGTAGTTCAAATAATATTTGTTTTGGTGCTTTTAAGCAAAAAGGAAAGGATTTTTTAAAATACCTCTGTAAAGGATCAGGTGATAGTCTTTCAAGTGCACACCTGCAAGAAACCAACAGAGCAAGCAGTACGTATCAAAAAGGGGCTTATTTTGCTAGCTGATAGAACAGGAAACATCTGGCTGACTGGGAGCTCCATAGTGATTAGGCAGATTAAGTTCCATGCAAAAGAGGAAAAAATGTTTTCAGATCATCATACAGGATCTGTATTTTCTTCTTCTGAAAGAAACAGACAGTTAAAGGTAGGCAAAAGAAAAACTTCATGTATAGCTCGCCTCCCCTGCATACCCATGTAGATCTCCAGGCTTAGCATTCATAAACATTTGGCAGAAGGATTCTATAACTGGTTCTTACAAATTAATACAATTGTTAAGAACAGAGGTATATCTAGGGTCGGGCAAGTAGGTTATGTGCCGTGGGCGCCAGTGCCAGTGGGGCAAAAAAAACAACAGTGCCAGAAATGGCGGAGGAGGAGGAGGAGCAGGGGGAGGAGGCAGAAGTGGCAACAGCAGCCCTGGAGGCAGGGGTGCAACTTCCATGCTTGTCCTAGGTGCTGCTTATGCTGGATACACACTCTGTGTAAGAACCAGCAGAGTCCTGCAGACTGCTTATGCCAAATACAACTGATTAGTCTTTGGGATACCACAGGATTCTTTGTGGTTCTTGTGGCAACAGACTGACATGACTGATGCCCCAGAAATGTTGACTTTAAGAAGATTTTCATTCTCTAGAATTCCTGATTGTCCACCTGCCTCCTGCCCCAAGAGCAAGACATCCAATGGGATAACTGGGCAACAATTTTATTAACAAGATATGCAAAGAATGCAACGTTAGTAAACAACTTGTCAGGATGGGTCTTTTTTTGGTGAATGCTGGGAGTATATATCTGTCTATATGGGAGATTATGTCTGGCTTTGAGCACTGGACTAAGTCAAAAGATAAAACATGATCAGCTGGCTTTAATTGTAGCCATAGATAATAAAAAAAATAGTGAAATTATACTACATCTGGAAGTGAGTTTGCAGAACCATTTTGTGCCCTGCCCTGCCGAATTGTCTTGAAATATCACCTCTGATCTGAATACAGTAACCTCACAGACTTTGCACTTTTTCCAATTTCCAGCTCAAGAAATTCATATCAAAATGAATCTATGAGGGAAAGTACGCTCAAGGGAAATTTGCCTAAACTCGTAGTTTATAGGAAAATATGTACAAAAGGCACATTTTATAAGGAATGTTGGTTGTTGTTGTTGCTGCTGCTGCTATTGTTGTGTGCCTTCAAGTCATTTCTGACTTATGGTGACCCTAAGGAGGGTTTTCTTGGGCTGAAAGTATGTGACATGCCCCCAGTCACCCATTGGTTTCCATGGAGAAGCAGGGAATTGAACCTCATCATCCAATGTTTAAACCACTATACCACTTTGGCTTTCATGCAATTTCATTCTGAAAACTGATGTAAATTTAATGAAAACTCACGTAAATCAGAAAGACACTTACACACTCACCCCTCCTTCACACAGTGCATTTTGGAGATATGGCAAAATAAAATCCAAACACTACAATGAAATCATTACCACCTAACTGTAATGACTTCAAAGCACCTACACAGGAACAGTGGGAGAACATCAACATATGTATGTGAAACACACATTTATTCTCCCCAAATAAATCTTTATAGGCTGCCACTCGGGATATTGTGTCTGTAGAGGATGAAAACAGCACAGGTTTTCTAAGATTTAACTTAACCTATTCAGAACATGCCACTGCACAGTTTTGCAGTACTCTTGCTTGACAGTAAATCAAACAGACAAATATTAGGGAGAAATAACATGAATAAGGAATTTTTAAAAAAATTTGTTTACCTCTTTCCCTTTCAAGACCAATAAAAATGACGATTGAAGTCACTCAGAGAAAAATGAGTTTCACTGGATTTTAAATGGCTTTAACCAAAACAGTTAGAAGAACCATTTGTAGCTTGCTATAGTTTGATTAAAATTATACACAACAAATTAAAGTGTAAGCATAAATGGAACAGAGTAAAATAAAATATATCTTCCCTTCAACCCAACCTTCCCTTCCCTTCCCTATGATTCACAAAACAGTATATGGTTTTCCACAATTATAGCACTATGATTTCACATCAGCTGCCATGACAACATCCCAGGGAAACCCGGGATTTGCAGTTTGATGAGGCACTAGGGTCCTCTGGCTGAGAATTCTAAATACTCCTCCCTAAACTGCAAATCCCAGGGTTCCATAGTATGTTGCTATGGCAGTTAAAGTGGTACCACAGCATTATAAATGTATTCTGTGAAAGAACTCCAAATTTTCTTACCTGTGCCAAATAACAAATGAAAAGTATTGGCAAAGTGGTATAATCATGAAGCACAAAACCCTTTTAACATTTGTATTATAATTGCCATCACTGGATATTTTCTATGACATTTCTACTTAGCTTCCCAACTTTTTGGGGGGGGCTGACTTTTCAAAATCCACAAAATCCAGTTGATTCAATGGGTCTCCTCCAATTGAAATTAACAGGCTTTAGACCAGTATCTTTCTTGATGTAGAGGAAGTTCATTTTGTGGGATGCACCAGTTTTATGCAAGCTGAAATCTGTTTTGAAACTTCTCTCCCCAAACACTCATGACTATTAATTAACAGAGGTTTGCTGATTTGTTACTTTTTGATATGCCCCTTGCTCTTCCCTCTTTAATTGTTGACAGAACAATAATTATTGTTCTGCTGACTCATGCCCTGTGAGGATAGACTTAGAGAGCTGGGTATGTTTAGTCTGCAGAAGAGAAGGTTAAGAGGGGACATGATAGCCATGTTTAAATATTTGAAGGGATGCCATGTAGAGGAAGGAGAGGGCTTGTTTTCTGCTGCTCCAGAGACCAGGACAAGGAGCAATGGATTCAAGCTGCAGGAAAGGAGATTCCACCTGAACCTCAAGAAGAACTTCCTGACAGTCAGGGCTGTCCGGCAGTGGAATACGCTGCCTCAGAGTGTAGTGGAGTCTCCTTCCTTGGAGGTTTTTAAGCAGAGGCTTGATGGCCATCTGTCGGGAGTGCTTTGAGGGTGTTCCTGCATGGTAGGGGATTGGACTGTGGTCTCTTCCAACTCTACATTTCTATGATTCTATGATTATATGATAACAAATATGACTTCAACAAAAATGACCTTCCCTATAATCATGCTACTCTAAAAAAAAATCATGTTGTGATTAACAAGATTCCTCAGATATACTGAGACTAAGGGCCTTTCCAGACTACACTGGATGAGAAATCAAAATGCCCCTCCCTAAACTACACTCTCTCAATTTTTACTCAAATTCTCTCAACTTGGCTTACAAATTTTAAGCCATAGGTCTCTTCACTGCTGTAAACATCCTTGACATGTAATGCTACTCCTCCTCCCATCCTTTTTGCTCTGTTTCTCTGGAATAGATTGCACTACTCTATGACTACATTCCAATTACGAGTTTCACCCCACCAAGTTTCAGTGATGCGTATTATATATTTGCTTTGCTGTGCTACGAGTTCTAGTTGATTCTGTTTATTTTCCATGCTTTATGCATTAGTATAGAGACATCTAAGATCATGGGTCATTCCCCCTAGCTAATTAAGATTTTTTCCCTTCCACTGTTGGGTTCTTGCACCATATGTCCAATTCTCCCCATAACATTCAGGTTATAATCCCCTGCACCTGATGAATTCCTGCTTTTAGGAATACTGCCTCCTCCTCCATCCCATAACTTGAAAGCAAGCAATAATAAGGACTTACTGTTAGGTAAATGTGCATAGATTTGCAGCTACTAGCTACTATTTCATTCAGAGTCCTCTGGGGAACCAGAGGACTCTGATAGAGAAAAATCTTTAGTGCCAGGTAATGCCTCCCCCTGCAAAAGACTGAGTGACTAGTAGCTGAAACAGCTGATGAAGAACTTCAGCAGGGTAGGCTCTCACCTCAGCTGGAGTTGCGGGACAGTGAGGAGACACCCTCATCATTTGTAGAACATTGTGGTCAGTGCAAGAAACAGAGGAGATGGAACCAATGCCCCTTAAATAAGAAGCATCAAACCATTAATCAGCTGGTATCTCAAGATCAAGATGGCTATAAATCCCAAAGCAGCTGCAGGGAGATTGTTATTCACAACTGGTCATTTTCCTTGGCTTTTGTGTACTTCCTACTCAAGGATTTATTTGGATTCTTGGCCTCTGGGCTGGCTTATGGTGTACATACATCTCCTTGTATTTCCTGGTTATTCTGACTGCTAGGTTTGGGAAGGGCTGATGTCTTACTACTGTACCTCTCTTCAACCTTGGTAAACTTCCTTTGCTAGGTGTGTATGACCTGGAATGGTTTGATGCACCCTTAACTGCTTCTCCCTACTATAGTCGGTCTCTCCTGGCATTTGCTGTCTATAAGCACAGGACATCCCATCTTTTATACCTTTCTCATCATCCTTTGAAATAGATAATTTCTGACAACTGCCCCTGTCTTAATACTTCCCTCTTTCAGATTAAATGCCCTTTTGAATAAGAACATTTCTGATGTGCTGGGAGACCTTTCATTTTAGAGATGGCCTTTCAGGCAAATTAGACCAAACTGTTCAGGTTTTCTGGTATTGTCGTTCACCTCCACAGAATTCTGTCATTAACAGTTCACAGCTCAGAGAGCCTCCAGCCACTTTCCTGGTGTCCAGTTGTGTGAGGGAAAACATAATGAAGACAAATAACTGTGGATTGACTCTAAGGCTTTCTTTATAGGAAAAGGGCTGCTTATAGATGCTGTTGTACAAATTTCCATTGATCTAATTTTCTTAAAATGCTGGCCTTCCAGCAACCAAGACACAATATCAACGTGACAGTTACTAAGAATATTTATATCCAATACAGCTGTTAATGCTGGAATCTCTTTACTCACTGATTTTAGTTGCTTCTACACAAAATAATTTTCTCCCCAAAAGTTCATACATAATGCCAAGACTTCTAAACTGGGGAGTATTGTGTTGACACATGTTCTTGGGAACTGTACAGTGCTGGAGGCTGGAAGGCTATGGCAATCAAGTCCATGACACTCCTCTCTGTTATGCATCATGAATAACAATGTCCTATCCTCTAATTCAGTGCTGAATGGAGATGTCCAGATCTATAAAGCTGGAGCTCTTTCAGATTCTCTGAATTTCACCTTGAAGCTCATTACAGTCTGATTCCATGCAAGCCCAACACCCCCTTTACAAATATCTGCACAAATATTGGTATGCATTTTTCAAATGTATGCATTTTGGCCTAAATCTATTTGCAATTTCCAATTGAAACAGATCCATGGAAACAGTGGACCCTACATAATATGTTGACTGAACATATTACCGTTGATTTAATACTCTAATTGGGACTTACAATTGGATTTATAATTTTATAGGCATATAGGAATATTTAGACATATACCCATTAACTAAACACTATTTATATGCCTTTGAGAATTTGCTGTTCACATGTGCACATGTTGTCAAATTAGTATTTTTCCTTTGCAGAACACATTGCAAGCCTATATATATATGTATATGTGTGTGTGTGTGTGTGTGTGTATTATGCAATCTACCATGCCAGCAGCAATCTATCCCACCAGACAACTGGGCAGCTGCCACTCTAGAGAGGATGCCTATTCCATGGCATTTTACCAGGCTCCGTATGAAAGTAGAATCACTTCCATTATGAAGTATAGCCTGATTCTGGGACGTAAAGAGTGTAGACTCCTGCCAGAAATGAAAATCATAGAAGAGGTTGGCAGGCTTTGGTGATTAATGAACTGGAGTGAAAAGCATCACTGCTCAGCCATGTGGACACAAGCAGAAGATGGTAACAGATATAATGAAGGAAGAGTAGTTTTCCATTTTCACCGGCAGATAATCAGGTTTTAGGAATGCATCAAATGTAGCTAATGGTTCTGACAGTCCAGTCTGATCTTTCAAATACCGAAGACTCATTCATGCCTAAAAGTAGAACATCATCACAACATATGCCCCATTATTATTTATGATTAAACTAAGAGTTTTTGAATTGAAGTGCCCAATTCAGTTTAAAAAAAACATTTATTAGTAAGCATCTGTCCTTTGTGACCTGTTAATTGGGAACTGTGTCTCCTAATTAAATACAGCATGAACAGAAGTGGTCCAAGATGTCTTGCTGCTGAGGTGAAGAACAAGATGACAGTTATCTCCTCCATTCCATGTACACCATCTGACCTTACTAGCAACTGAATCTCGCTTCAGTACAGGTAACTGTATCACATATGGTGTTAGCAGACCAACTTATAGGTGGCGCAGGGCAGACTATCTTGAGACACATGATGTGGGTGATAAGAATAGAGATGGAGGAGATGGAGCTAACCTGAGCATGTGCATCCCTCCTCCTCATGTGTTACTCTTTGAATATCTGAATAGGCCTTATGAGCTCTTAGAATATAATTTAGGATGCTTCCACTTGTTTAACAGAAAATATCTTTCATTTTATACTACGTAATCTGAAGATGCATTGTATGGATTCACCCTAAAATTTAAACTATTATTATCTTGATACAGGGAAGATAATTTAGTATCCTTCAAATTTTAGGCTATAATGCTCAGAGGGCTTGACCAAGTTGGCAGTTGTCAGGCTTCATAGGAATTGTACTCTGAAGCATCAGGGAGACACAGCACTGCCTATCTCTGACGTTGATAGCATATTGGCTATTTCTGAATTTATGACTTAGTGAATTGTCATTCTTAAAGCAGACCTCTAGCCAAAAATTCTTACTGACCATGTTACTTTGCACTTCCTGAGAGTCCTTGATATGTGCAAGAAAATTTTTTACTGCATTTTTTTTTAAAAAAAACAGATCTATCCAATTGCGCATCTCCCAAGCTGAACATAAAATCAAATACAATGGTCATTTTCACACTACACTGTTATAGTGCTATTATTCCACTTTCAACATCCTGTGGAATTCTGGGGGTTGTAATTTACTGAGGCCAAAGAGCTCCTTCACTGAGGATTCTAAATGCCCCTCACTAAACTGCAAACCCCAGAATTCCACAGGATGTTGAAAGTAGAATAGTAGCACTATAACAGTGAAGTGCAGAAATGGCCAAAGTCTATATATTTTCAGTCTTGTGAGGCATTCCCAAAAGAAATAGAAAATACAAGAAACACTGCATACATTTCTTTGTTGCACACAAATGTGCTTTATTCATTAGGTCATTTTATGTTTCCATTTGAAAAAAATATGCAAAAAATACATATGCATTTTTCATTTTAAAAAAGCACGCACAGAAGTCACAAAGAATGAACTTAGAGACAGAAAAAGGGGGCAGTCCATGGAAATATATTAGCAGATATGAATATCCTTAGTTAAGCCAGTTTAAAGTTTTAAAAATTTTAATGTAAATTTGAATATACATTATCTTCAGGGTTCTTCTCCTCCAAGGAGTTCTTTTATTAAGTATGCATACAGTAAGAATCAAATATCCAAAAGCACACCCTACATAACTTCTTATGCCTAAAATTTCAGCAAACAATTGGTACAATTTAGACGAGTTTAAATATTTTCATTAATTTCAATGGAGATTTTAAGCATATGCTCAAATATGTCCCACTTGCTCCTTTTTGTCTAGGGCCCTTTTCGCACGCAGTTTCTGTTGCAAAAGGGTCTCTTGAGCGTCGCGTGAATGGGAGCGTCGGTCCGTACGACGCACTCCCATTCACACGACGCTCATGAGCCTAAAGTGGGACGCGCACACATTTTGTTATTTTTGGCTGGGAGCCGAAAATACTGCGCGGTCGCGCAATGCTTCCGGGGCCCTTGCACACTTACCTGCTGTGCAGTGCAACAGATGAGCGGGCTGGTCGCGCTTCCTCCCCCAGTGCAGCCTACAGCTCCCAAGCTGCGCTGCGGAAGGAAGGGGCGGGGCACTAGCGTGACGGTCGTATGACCAGGAAGCCAGCTGTGGGAGAACGGAGGAGCGATTCGAGTGCCTCGTGCAAGAGGCTGCTTGCACAAACGGCACCCCCCACCTCTGCGAGCAGGTAACATGCGGAAAGGGCCCATATTATGTCAAGCATTTTTAAACATGTTTATTTAAAGAAAAACCTAATATATTTATTAAAAAAATCTTTGCTGTTTTTATTTAAAACTTTGGATCTCATCCTTCTTCTGGTTCCAGAAGACAGTGTGTCCAAGAAAAAAAGCAAGCTAACAGACATAGGATAAACACTTATACACAAACACACACACAATTTTGTATGTTTATACATATACATATTCATCTTATGCCTCTTAGCTTTATTTTGTTGTTAGCCAATCTGTGTTCTAGAATTAGAAGGATGATATACAAAAGTGTTCAATAAACATATTAGGTGTATTTAATAAATGCAATAAAACTTATATTTAATAATTCAATAAAAACAGTATGTCACATCTCTCTGGTTAATATCATTTTGTCTTTGATTTATATTTAAATATAGTGCAGTACAATCAGTTTGATGCTCATGACTACAACTTCCTTTATTTAGGAGTTACATTCATATACCTCCTTTCCTCCAATGAGTTCAAGGTGGCATATAGTTGTTTTTTTCTCCTCCCCTTTTTATCCTCAGAAAAATCCTGTGAAATGGGCCAGGATAAGAGAGAGTGACTGCCTCAGGTGAAACCTACTGAGTTTCATGACTCAACAGGATTTGAACTGAGATCTCCCATTTCCCATGCCAATACTCTAACCACTGCATTACTCTGGTGTACATCCATTAGTGTCTATATGACACACACAGAACTACAATAGGGAAAAAAAAGCTTCCAGCATGACATTCTGGAAAAGGTTCAAAGGAAAGTTATTGTGTATTAAAGAAACTGAGTCAGTGAAGGCATTTTCTTTTTTAACAGCAGATTAATGCTCTCTGCTTGGCCCAACCTTTCCCCTTAGCAACCTGCTGGCTGCTACAAATATTAAAGGTTGAACACAGCAGTATATTCTATAAGGACACTTCTGAAAACTTGTGGAATGTCACTCTAATGGAGTGACACAATATTCCTCTTGAAAACTGATTACTTCTATCAGCATGATTATCAGTGGGCAAAATACTTTTTAGAGCCTTGATGCTGTAGGCTTTGTGGCAGTGAAGCTTTCCTAAATTAACACTACTGTATTGGAAAGGGCAATGTCTGTGTGACACACTTGTCCTACTGACAGGCTTTCATATCAATGGTACTTTTCTTCTGCAAATGCATTAATTTTTTTAAAAGGAAACTTCCAAGAAATGACTTTCAAAATCACAACAAACAAACAAAAGACCCACATATTTGTAATGCTTTCCAGCATACTATTCAGCCCTCTTTGAATGGAAGCAGGTAACATGGTGCTTAACCTTGACTACTTCTCTGCAGATCAAGTATCCATGTTTTCTTTTTTCCAGGAACTGTTTGTGGCTCTTTGCTATCACTAATTTTCTGCAGAGATACACTGTGCCCAGTTATTCAATGGAAAACAGCTGCCAATGCTTGTCATGCCATCTGCGTGGTGTGACTTTGGGACAGAAACAGCAGCTCAGTGGAAGAGCGGGTGCCAGATTCCATTCTTAGTTACAATTGCAATTCTGTTGACATCAGTGGGGTGGCACAGAGTAAGCATAAGGGACCTAACCTATCGATTTTGGCAATGAAATAATGAGCATCGAGGAGAACCTTACCATCAGGTGACTCTCAACATGTGCTACACAAACACATTGTAAGAGGTCTTCTTCTAAAGCAACAAATACGGGTTTCATTTCTAGTACTACCTTCGTGCTCTACCTTTCTTTGAAGAAAATAATGAACTGGCCAGTTGGAAGTCACAATGATATAGTCTCCATTTGCTTCTAGTCACAAGTGGCATCCAGAGACAATGGGAGTACAGATCCCCTGGTTCTTAGTGTTTATGAATGTTATGCATTGATGTGCAGCAAAGCATGGGAAATGTAGTCCCAAAGATCAAGGCCTCACCATGATGGAGCGTACTTCATCAAAGTAATTTTAGCAAAGCTAAAATAGGTGATGGAAAACTTTACCTGTACATGATCTATTAAGGAGACTCACAGTCTAATTCTGCTCTAAATAGATTCAATAGAATCAAGGTGGTGTAGTGACTGGAGCATTGGAGATCAGGAATCAAAACTCCACTTGGGCATTGACACTTGTTGGGTGATCTTGGAAAAGTCATGCTCTCTCAGCCTCAGGGGAAGGTAAAGACAACCCCTCTGAACAAAATCCTGCCAAGAAAACCCTGTAACAGGTTTGCTTTAGAGTCACCATAGAATAAAAATTACTTGAAGGCATACAGCAACAACCACAGCCAACCAAAATCCAAAATCCAACTACTTAAGTGTCTCCATTAACTGAACCTCATCTACTTTTTACCTCACCTACATTAGCTGCTTTACATAGACAAAGTACAATTATAATTTAAAATTGTGGAGTAGCTTTAATGATTTTTTCAGTCTCTCCTCAATTGCTTATTAATTTGCCAGTGTTTAAACATTTTTACCCTAAACTTCCTTGTCTGCAATCCAGCATGCTTTTTGCACTGTTTAGAAAACAAACCAACCACTTTGAAGAATTAGCTTAAGAGGAAATGATTTATTCTATTGATTCAGTCTTTCAACTTCTATGGCTCAATAAGCCAGTTAGTCTCGAAGGTGACACCACATTTTTTTATTTATTTAGACTGCTAAGCATTAAGGCCTCTGTTCTCAAAACAAGTATGTCAGCATGAACTGCCATGTGACACCACATTGTGACTACTTTCAGGCAAGTAGTTTCAACTGCTTGTGTATACTTACTTTATTTTGAATTCATTCCATGATATTCAGAATGACTTCAACATGTGAGTGGAAGTCATTATGCTTGAATGCAGTGAGGGCCAAACTAGATGATATAGCAAAAACATGCATCTGTTTTACACATGTGTGATTTAAAAAAAGAAAGAAAGAAAGAAAGAAAGAAAGAAAGAAAGAAAGAAAGAAAAGAAAAGAAAAGAAAAGAAAATTTTTGGCACTGAGATCCAGCAGAGCTAGCTCTATCACTTGACAAACAGGCATCTGCTTCAGGCAGCAGACTGGGGGTTTCAAGCAAACAAAGGGAACATATAGTCTCCCTTTCTGAACTGTATTGAAGCTGCTAGTTGTATCAAGAAGGCCCCTGTCACAGAATCATTTAGCAATATACCTCCCAGGGCAATTATCAGCTGGAGTAGGGAAAGGTTTTATCATTTTTCGAAAGGGCAGCAGGAACAGGGAGCCTTAATTCTGTCATTCTGTTTGGGCTGGGAATCCCACAGCTGCTCCAAATATAATGACAAATTTAACATATAAGATAAGAGTAGCTCCAAGTCAGGATTGTTGTTGTTACTGTTAGGTAACTGCAAGTCAACTCGGACATATGGTAACTCTGTCTTAGGGTTTTGTTGGCAAGCATTGTCAAAGGAGGTTTGCCATCGCCTCCCTTTAAGGTTGAGAGAGTGTGACTTGCTGAAAGTCACCTAGTGGATTTCCAGGGCTGAGCAGGGAGCTGAATTCTAGGCCCTTTCCACAGGACATCATTGTCTTGCACTGGGGACAAGAGAAGGATGGTATCCAGATGACGGTTCTGCATGATATCTTCTGGGTTCTGCCCTTCTTCTGTCTCCAGGAGGCATGACTGTGCCACGAATAATTAACGGGTTTTCCCCATCAATGACTAGTGATCGTGCAGCCCTCCTGTCCAAACTTATCTCATGTGTGGAGGTCTTGGAAGCGCAATGGCTGCACTTTCTGCCCCAGCACAGCCTGGGACAGTACCCGGCTGTGCTGCGGAAGGAAGAGGCAGTGCCACTGCACTTCCTCCCTTTGTGGAGGCAGCTGGTGCAGAGGGGAGAGCTTCTGTCGCACACCCCACCTGGCAGAGACAACACCAGGACCTGCACTGGGTGTCTCCGGAATAAGGTAAGTTGTGAAAAGGGCCATAGATGCTTAATGTCTTTATCCAACACTCAAACAAAGCTGGCTCTCTCAAAGTCAGGATGAATGAGGTTTTCCTGTGGTTGCTACATCATGGAACAGGTCAGCAACTTTTATTGAGAATTGACCGCAAGGAGGGTTATTTAGATCCCTTTTGAAGACACAGACTTTGAATGGGCACATTTTGATGAACTGCATGAGCAAATCAATCTAGAGAATTATGTGCATTTCACTGATTTAGGGTCCTGATGTCTGATATATATCAGGAATTTCCTATGCACACACTGAATCTATGCAAGAATAAAGCTTAGTTGCTCAGCCACAGAAAAACACCACAGAGGCAGCTGTGAAAGCATCATACATGTATTATATATTTATATTGCATGAGTGTAGGTCAGAGACAAGTAGGCATCACTGCTCCTTTCCTGGCTACCACTGCCTAGGCCTAAACACCCTAAAGGCACCAGATCCCATCTGATCTTGGAAGCTAAGCAGGGTGAAACCCTGGTTAGTACTTGGATGGGACACCACTAATGAATACTAGGTGCTATAGGCTATATTTCAGAAGAAGGAACTGGCAAAATCTCCTCTTGAGAATTCCTGACCTAAGAAAACTCTTATGAGGTCACCATAAGTCAACAGGTGATATGATGGCACATATATACACGTTAATGGGAGATACATGCTACAGATCAAATTAAAGATGCTCTCTGACCTCTGGACAATACGCTGCCTGCTTCTACCATAGATCATAACGATATACTGTGACACTGCTAAAGAAACACAAAATAATTGGGTAAAACAGGTTTATGCCAACATAAAATGAAACAGCACAAGTTCCCTTGGTGACTGGCCATAACGTTCACTTGGAAGCACAACAACTGAATAAAAACAGTCAATATAATGATCTGTAAAATTTTATATCCTATCTAACTAGTCCCCTTTGGCCTAGATTACCTGTGCTGATCTCCTAATATCCTGATCTACCATGAGGACGAACAGGGATGGAAAAACCTTGCCAGGTTTGCAAGCATCAAGTGCCAATACTATGTTGCGCAATGCCAACTGAATGTCCTTTTGAAAAATTATTAAACTATTAATAAAACAACAACAGGCAGCTTCTTAGGTCAGAGCTACAGTTTACCTTCAAGAAATGTAACCTTCGGGCTACAATCACCCTAGGCATAATTTCTTAAAAGTCCCATGAAACTCAGTGAGAACTGCTTATATGCAAACATACTTAGGATGTATCCTTGAGATAACCCAATACTATACAAGTTTAATCAGGAGCAATTGTGGCTGACCCCTAGGAAAGTATGCACACCTGTGATAAAAGGACTCTGAGGCCATTTCTGCACTAGATTGTTATAGTGCTATTATTCTACTTTCAACATCCTATGGAATGTTACATAGGATGTTGAAAGTGGAATAGTAGCACTATAACAGTCTAGCACAGAAATGGCCTAGAACTGCACTGACAAATGTAGTTGTGACTCTACAGAGAACAGCTAATTTTAGGCTGCTCATTATAGCCAACATTGGTTTTAAAATTCGAGGGGGAAAACTGGGAGACAAGACACTTACAGGGATGAATTTGATGTGCCTTTGACCACTCTCACACAATTTGAATGTACGGGAATACTACATAAAAACACAATTGCTTTCGTTTAGAAACTAATATGTGGTCTGGGCCTTGTTTTGTTTTTTAAAAAGTCTGATTTAGAATTGTAAGGAAATGGCGTCAAAGATGGGGGTGGAACAACAGCAAAAACTCCAGTATTGGGTAAAGGGGAATTTGACTTAACACAAAACACATGGCATTAAGCATATTTTTTAAAAAAGGGGACAATTCATGCTGCCACTTTGTTTTGATGGAAAAGCAGTCATGTGAATCCCTATTAGCCCTTGTTCCTGGAGAGAAGAAATGGTCATACAGTATTAGAAACTTTTCTTTTCTACCCCCCACCACAGATGTTAGAACAGGGGAGAGAGGCCCTCCACTCCTAAAAGAAGCTGGAAAACCTCAGAATGTCTTCATGCATCCTATTCCAAATGGTAGTGGTGAGGAAAATCAGGCCTTTCATGCTGCCTCCACAGAAAGCATTTGCAGCTGCCTTCCCTCATCCTCTCTCTCAGTGGTGCAACACAATGGTTTGGTCATGGAAGGAGAGTCCACAATCATTTGATTACTCACACTCCATTTTCTCCCCTTGGATAATGCCCCGGTGCTCTTTCATATTACACAGTTAAAGTACTATGATTCCATTTTGCCTGCCATGGCAACTTGCCATGGAATTCTGGAAACTCCAGTTTTCAGGTAGGTATTTGAAATTCCCAGTGCAGTGACTGGTGGCTCCCCATGTCAGTGGAGCAATGAATCCGCACCAGCTTTTAAAAACACTTTTAAAGGTGCTCTCCAAGGTGCTGAACTCTATTCCTAAATAGGTTTTGTACCTTGAATAGCTCCTTTAAAGCAAACTCAAACTTGGAATGGATTCTCCACCCCTCTGACATGGAAGCCACAAGCCACCAGTGCAGCAGTAATGCCTTCTTAAAATATAAATGTTAGGATTCCATAGGATGTTCCCGTGGTAGTTAAAGTGGAATCATAGCATTATCATTGTGTAGTGTGAAGAGTTTCTGGGAGCTCTGCAATCCCAATCCTCTTTGCTGTGTTATCCAACAACAAAGGATGATTGTGAAGCAGCAGTAGCAGCACCTGCTGTCACCAGCATCATTCAGCTTTTCATCTACCCTTCCCTGAAAGTCTTTATCTACACACTTTACCCTTTTGAGTGTCACTTCTGTTCTTGGGTGTGTAGTCACTTTTTCTCTTTCTGTTAGATGTGTGCATGGGTGTGAGCATGTAGACAGGCCTCTAGCTGGGCCAGCCACTAACCAAGCAGTGTGAGGCAAGTGTCCCAGGCACCAAATGGGGAAAGGCCTTTCCAGCCGAGTCCTTCTGCCACACAACCTAAAATAACCTGCTGCTTCAAGGGTGATGGAGGATGCCACTGAACACCCAGGGCTGGCTGGCGGATCTGCTGATGCAGGGGACAGAAATTCTTCTGCTCTGAGGAAGACTGAAGTTAAGCCTTGCCAGTGCCAGGGGCAGATGCTCAATTCAGAGCAGCTGCTACCCTGCTAAGTCCCTGTGGGAGTGGCTCTGCCGGCTGCCCTGTGGCCTGGGCTGTAGCAGTCAGTGCGAACTGTGGAAAGAGGTCCCCACTTGGTCTTTTGCTGGTCTGCAGCCAGCCTTGACGGGCCTCATTGGGCCTAGTCCCTAATACAGTCCTTGCCAGCAGAGGAAAGCACATGATGCGCTTAATAGAAGAAACAGCGGCTGCCCTTGCCATGAATAGCCCTCAGTGACACACCATCCGGAGAGAGAAGGGGAAGCAGAGGTGGCAACTGCGGTTTACTGCTAAGCGGCCTCTCCTCAGTAGCTGCCAAATAGCTCCAAATAAAAATAGCTGCGTTCAGCACTTTTTTTGCCCTTTAAAAGCATGTTTAATTTTTTTAAAAAAAGAGCACCCTGTCCGCAGGAGGCCGGCAGCGGCTCAATTTGGAGCCAAGGTCAAGCTTCGCACTTCCTCCTCCGCGTCCCCGCCAGTTCCCTCCGCGCTTGTCCCTTCTTTTGCCCGCCCGAAGGGAAGAGCTGCCGACTCGCCAAGGGAGCTCAGCAGCAGGCGCCTCCCCGCCATCTACGCCCCCCTCCCGCCCGCCGCTTCCACGACATTCGCGCTCGGGCAGCCTCCGCCCCACTCCGCGAAGGCGGTTGGCGATGCCACTCGAGCTCCCGGCTGCCCTTGACACCAATCCCTCCGAGGAGGAGCGGCGGCGGCAACAAAAGCAGCCGCAGCCGGCGAAAACAGGTCGAGAGACCTCAAGCCGCCGCCGCCGCCGCCTGCCTCTGCCTGACTCCCGCCTCAGACGGCCTCACCAAAGGCCCCTCGTCCTCGTGCCGCCGCCGCCGCCTCCTCCGCCTCCTCCTCCCGCTGCAGGCCACGTCATGGGAAATAAATAAATAATCCCATTCACCCAGTGACAGGGAGCAGGAGCCGGCGGTGGCGGCTGCAAGATTAGAACCAGCCCACTCAAGCCTAAGTAGCCACGATACAGAGAGAGAGCGAGCCAGGTAACGTAAAACGGATCCGGGCAGTGTCTTCTTCTTCTTCGTTTTTTTTTTCTTCTGTTTTTTTTTTTTAAGAAACTGCCGCAGCCTGGGAAGGGGCATCTGGGTTTGAGGCAAAGTGCGCACCTAGGAAGGCTCGGGAGCCGCGAAGCTTACTCCGCCTCGGGGGCTGGAGCCTCCCTGGGTCCCCCTGAGCCCCCGCGCCCATTGTCTGCCGCTTCGTGTTTTCCTGTGACCTGCTTCTGCCGCCGCCGCCGCCACTGCTGCTGCTGCTGCTCCTGCCGCCCTTTGGAGTGTGTTTTACTGTGTATAGGAAGGATGTCACCCGCCTCGCCCGCCGCAGAATCCCCACCCCAGGCACGTAAATGCGGAGAAGAGCGTCTTGTCTGTTGCTGCCGCTGTGGTTGGAGAGCAGTGGTTGGGATGAGGTGCGCCATGTGGATGGTGGAGCATCACGCCCAGAGGCTGGCCGGACTGTTGCGGAGTCCGCCGGCGCGCGTGGGGAAGGCGTGAAAGAGGAGGCAGCGTGGGGTCCACCTCTAATAACCGCCCCTGGCTCCCCACAGAGCGGACGCTTTGTCACACTGTAACGCACACAACGTAAAAACGCCGGTCTCCCCCCGCCCGCTGAGAACGCCTTGCCCTTGGGTTGAGGCTGCGGGAGCGATGCCCGCTCGCAACCCCCGTGTCGCCCTTCCCTCCAGTGGACAAGCGACCTACAGATAGGTCCCCGTCTCCCCCAGGGAAGGCTGCCGCCTACATGAGGCAAAAAGCTGTACACGCTTCACACTGCGTACACATGGCCGCCCCACGGAGCCACTCCCACGAATCCCGCCGAACCCCTCCCTCCAAAAAAATAATAATAATACTCATGTAACGGGCAATAGACGGAGCCCAGCTAAGAGGGCCTCTCCTCCCTCCAACACACCCACGCCCACCCCTCAGGCTACATGCCCAGCCGTTTGGGTTCCCACCCGCTCCGAGAAAACGTGTCCGCCGAGTCACCCCGCCCCTCCATCCCCCCTTCCAAGGACAGGCTTGGGCTGCTGTTTTGTATGTCTTCCCCCCCCCCGCCCCAACGCCGGCCCCGAAGGAGCCATTTTGAAAAGCGAGTTCTGAACGTGGGGTTCTGGGCAGCGGTGGGCCACGCGAACCGAGGTGGGGCACGAGCCCGCCCAAGGCGGGTTAGGTTGACAAGAGCGGCGTGTCTCGGGGATGCGGGTGGGTGGCGTGTCCGTGGCGCGCACGCCCGGGAGCCAATGGCCTCCTTCTGCGCCTTCGGTTGCTTGCGCTCCCGCCGCGCCTCAGAAGGAGGAAGCGGCGGCTGAGGGGAAGGCCGCGGCATCACGCGTTTGCGTCTCCTCATCCGCCTCACGCGGCGGCACAGAGCCCAGCCCTTGTCTCCGCCACCCCGCCGACGGAGGAGGCAGGGGCTGAGCTGCGGGGTCTCTGTTGTGGGGCAAGTCGTTGGGCCGGTTTCTCCCCCCCCCCGTCGGAGTCCTCCGGGGCGGGGAGGCGAGGTCAGGATGCTGGAGGTCGAGGACGCTTCCTCACTGGGGAGGCGAGCGAGGCGTCTGCTGACGTCGGCTCTGCCTCGGGAGCTCAGCGTCTCCTCGTTTCTAAGGCCCCACCTCGGCAGCGGCCAATAGGAAGCGCGCGGAGGCGGCAGAATGAAAGGCGCGAGGAGGAAGGAGGAGGAGGAGGAGGACACCTGATTCCCCGGGGAGAGGGAGGGAGGCAGGGAGGGGGGCTTGGCCGGCTTGCTGCAGCCGGTTGGCTCTTGCCGGGGTTCGGAGCGAGCCGAGGTCGCGTGGAGGGCGGCTCTGCCGCGGGCGGGATGGAAAGGGCACCTTTGGGACACCCGCCGAGCGAGGCAGCCTCATTCGCGGCGCGCTTATCGCCCTGCTCGTAGACGCGCTGTTTAATGCATTGCCACTGGCCAGAAGCACTCCGGAGCTGTCCAAACAAATCCAGGGCGAATCGGATCTGCTACGTGGTGGGCAGCCGAGCGGTGGTTGCCCCGTGGCCCTCGTGACGGCATAAATTCGCGTTCCAGGCTGCAAGCCTGTGGGCGCTTCACGGAGGGACAGGTCTTCCTTCTGAGCAGACCTAGATTTATATTAACTCTTCTGCGCCCCATCTCTTAGCCAGCGATCTAAGGGAGAGGGCAGGCAAGAAAAGGCCGCCTAGCCATTTTAAGCCATTCAGTTATAAAGCCTCCTCATGCAGTTTAAAATAATCCAAAATCACTTATGTCGTGTCTGCTGAAACAAATGCGAATGAGCAGGTTAAGATGACTAGGCCCCACATGTTTTAGGACCTTTCCACACTACACCCTTATAGCGCGATGATTCCACTTTCAACCTCCTCTGGAATCCTGGGGTTTGCAGTTTCGGGAGGGGCCAGCTGGCCCCTCCCGAAACTGCAAACCCCAGGATTCCAGAGGAGGTTGAAAGTGGAATCATCACGCTATAAGAGTGTAGTGCGGAAATGGCCTTAATTTAGTGTTTACCTGCGACTAGGATTGAGATCAGTTGGACTTCCCTTTGGGCAAGAATTCTACACCAAAGAAGGCCCTTTGGCTATTTGCCTTTGGGATGTAGAAAGACTATGGACAGGTTTTCAATCTGATTGTGGTTTTCATTTTGTTTAAAGTACAATTGTTTTAACTTTTTAAAGATGTTTACACTTTTCCCCTTCCACCTATTTTAATTATACCTTGCCTTAAGATCTGCTGATCCAAGGGGAGTTAGAAATTTTTAAACAAACAAACAAACAAACAAATATTATTTGCCGGGTCATTCAGAAGTAAGGGTGCTCCTACAGAGAAGATTCTTTGTAAATGCATCGTGTATTTTTCGCAGTACTGGAAATACATGCACTGGTGATTTGAGTCTGTCTGTAAACATAGTGTTTGATGTTGTTGTTGTTGTTTTTGATGAATCCTGAGCATCTTTTTTATAAACTATTCTTTAAAAAGAGAATCTGAATTATCATGAGACTTTTAAAGAACCTTTGCTTTTGCTCCACTCTGATGCCAGTGTTACAGTATCCACATATACCTCATTTCCCAATTGTTATTCACTAAGTTCTGAACAGTTTCAAAAAAGCAGTGTTGACTCTCAACCCTTATTATTCTCTTGACCAAACAATTTATGGTTTGCTGCCAAAGTGCACTTGGGCTCATATTCTAACAGTTTGAAAAAGTACAGCTTTTTTATTGTAAGCACACAAGACACTAAGCTTCTGCAAGAAGCCAAATGTGGAAAGTTACTCAAGGTAATAATGAAAGATTAGAAGAAGAAGCAGTTCTTTGTTTTTAATACTCTTCCATTGTGCTCAGTTGTTCACAGGACTCTATGTAAGTCATAATTTTGGAAAATGTATATTGCAAAATATAAAATGATGGACCTAATTGATCCCAAATCTCATGTTAGTTTATGGTACCATTTCAGCCTGTAAATGTTGTAAATAATAAAGATCCTCTTGCATTATTTTGGTAAAGATACTGCCAGATTCTTTTTAACTCTAGGCCTAATGTTTTCTCTTGGAAAGAGAAATCAGTTCCACTAAAACCCCCTGTATCCAAGCTAGCCCTCTCAATGATACAGTGAGGCAGAAAGTAAGTCTCCAAGCCAACCTGCTGTCCTCAGATGTAATGAAGGATGCTGTCCCATCACCAATACTGAAGTGAGATTCAGTGGCTGCTCCATACATGGAAAGGGGGAAGATGCCATCTTATCTTTTACCCTAAGCCAAAAATATATTGGACCAGCCAGGAGTGATTTCTTTAAAAAGTGGGTGAAGTGTTTAGGTCACTGTTTAGGACTCCTATTCAGGGCCTTCCTGCACTATTATACTGCTATTATTCCACTTTCAACCTTCTGTGGAATTCTGGGGTTTATAGTTTACTGAGGCCAAAGAGCTCTCTAAATGCCCATCTCTAAACTGTAAACCTCAAGATTCCATAGGATGTTGAAAGTGGAATGATAGCAGTATAACTGTGTAGAGCGGAAAGGCCCTCAGACTCAGACAACCATGAAGAAAGTCATATGAGTATTCACCATAGATGAAGTGTGATTAACGAAACCTGTATATCTCCATATAAAAGTACAGGAATATTTACCCAGTCACTGAGGATGTGCAGTTTGTGAGCTAATAATTTCATCTGCAAGACTTGGTCAGTGCTCTGATGCCTTGTGTGCTTTACCCTAAATCAAGAATTGGAGTCATATAGTCCTCCAGAATGGCAGCTTTTTTTTTTTTTTTTTTTTTACCATCCCCTCATTTAAACGAATGTATACACCATTGGCTTTTCTTTCTCTTCACTTGATTATCTTTGACCCTGGATGATAAGCTGTCTGTATCAGTGACTTTCCTGTAAAGCATGTTACCTTTTATGCAAGGCCAGGGTTTCTTGGGGCTCAGCACGTATGCAAACTATTTTTGTATGTAGACTTAGGTATGGGAACTGTTGATGGCAAATTTTTAACTTTTGTCCTTGTCCCTACCCTCCTGTTCTCTTCATATTTCTCCTTCTGTTTGCTTCCATTTGTGATCATGACATTTGTGTCTTTTTTATCATTACCCTGAAGGAGAGGCAGCATATGTCAACTCTGGCGCCCTCTCTGTCACTTGGGCATGTCTGCTGTCACCTCAGATATTAAACATTAATTACCAAGGATGGTTGCATTAAGATGTCTCTTCCATAATGCCTGAAGTATTTAGGACAGAAAGATACTGCGTTTCAAAAGGCCAGAATTCATTGAGGGTGAGGGAATAAGATAGTCTAACATAGTCTAATCTTTACCTGAGGAATCAGGACAGGAACCGTGTGTATATTTACAGATAAACTGGTAAGTTCTGTTCCAGAAAGGTTTGGCAGAGTATGGGAATGAGTCATTCTATTCTGGTAAACCTCCAGAATGAACTGTGTCATCTGGAACAGATTTATCAAGTCACAGTGAGTACACACAGATAGGACTTGTATATTGCTTGGGCTTTCACAGCATACCAGGGGTCTTGTAGTAACTGAGCCAAAAACAAATATAGCCACTGAGTCCCTCTACTCAACAATGAAAAAGTTACTAGTATGTGGTATAGGCAACAATTTTATTGCCTCAATAGCATGAAGAGGCCTGCTGGGCTCCCATTTTTTTCTCCTTTTTTGCATCTCTGTTAAAGAAGCTAGAACCTATCAAGAAAGCAAAGCCTGGCCCTTCTCCAGAAAGACCTTTCCATGACAAGAAGCCTTATTCTGATCTAAATTCTGCAGGATCAGAATGCTGACCTGTGTTGTCTTTTGCTACAAAAGCATAGTCTGATTTCTGCAGCTTTTGCTTTACCAATTTCTTTTTCTATTTACTTTATTTTTTACTGCAATAAGAGGCAAATTGTTGTGATTAACAAGGAAAGAAGTGATAGAAAGTTTGTGTTTCTGGATACTACAGACATAGCAACTAGCCTATTTCCAAACATTCTGGTATAAGAAATCCTTGAATTATGGGACAGGTACTTCCATAGCTTAATCTAGGAATGCAGGATGCAGGTAGCATATGAGGTCCAAATGATGACATACACCCAGGACAAAGAGCAGCTTTTGCATGGTATCATTCAGGAGCAGTTAGGACTGAGATAGTGCTGGGTCCATCTAGCAATGTGGTTTAATGCTCACCGTGTTGGTCTACGAATGCAGAAATCCAGTTTCAAATCCTAGCTTGGCCAGTCATCTGTCTGGTGACCTTGAGCCAATCCTTGACTCTCAGCCTAACCTACCTGACAAGGTTACTTCAAAGACAGAATAAAGAAAACCATGTTAGTCACTCTGAGCTCCTTACAGGAAAGTTGCCATAATCATTTAAATATAATGATAATGATAATAATAATAAGCCCACCACCACTACCTTCAAAAAAACAAGTAGTAAATGAATAGACAACAAATCTAGTGCTTTTCCAGTGTGGTTATCAGCTAAAATGTCATAGGCGGGGTGGGGAGGAATGAAAGAGATCATGTGAGAGGTGCTCAATCACATTTATTTACTGCTTGCTACTTGCTCAGGGGAGGGAGCAACTGGCAAAATGCATGGCTGCTTCTTTGTATTTTGAATCATACAAGGCCTGTATTACTATATCAGAAAGCAAATAGCAGAGCTTTCTACTAGAACCCAATCAGAATTCTCTATTTGACTACCATTTCTTGTTTAGTACAAATGAAAGTAATGCTACTGATGACTAAGCACCATAATGATGGACAGGAAATTGTCAAGATTGTGGAACCTGCTGCTCAGACCAATTCACATAGCCCATCTTGATTGGGAACTCTCATGTATGATTTGGAAGAGTTACTTCTTGGGATAAGAACTTCCAGAATCCACCAGCGAGGATGGTAACTGCTGTGTGTACCAGAGGAGATGCATGAACAGAAATGTTATAAATGGGAAGGCCAATTTTCCATAGAACTCTATGTGTCCATAACCAAGATGCTGTGGATTTGCGTCTCATCTGCACAAAAGGATGTCACAGTTTCAATCTGTATGTGCCAACTCAGAAATGAGTCCCACAGGACTTTCTCCAAGGTGTCCCTGGAATAAAAGCATTAGAGAGCAGGGTTTTCTCTTTCTTTCTTTCTTTCTTTCTTTTTCTTTCTTTCTTTCTTTCTTTCTTTCTTTCTTTTTGTATCTTTGTCAGTGATAGTGGGTGCATATTTCCAGTTACATTTTTGTTTTGCAGACAAGTACTTTTGCCTTAAGAGATTATGTGCAGCACTGGTCTCTTAACAGTTTTGTTAGTAAAAATGGGTCTCCTCTCATCTCCTAATAAAGTGCCATGGAAAATGGATGGGTAGAAACATATCCAATGAAGAATTAGGCATATCAACAGAACAAGCATTATTTTTCCATAACTGTAGCATTTGAATTTATTTCCAGTGGCTGTTTATAGCAACATGAACTGCATAAGACCTGAGTGGCTGCTCAGAAGTTTCTTTAAATGTCAGCTTGCAGGCACTCAGTACTTTCAACAGTGAAAGCCCCACGTGCCTGATGCTAACTCAAGTATCAGGGCCCATTGTTATCCAAAGTATCTATTCAGAAATTTTAAAAAAACCCGAAACAGACCCTTTCAACATAGTCAATCTTACACATTGTCTTTTTCTTCATAAGGATCTGTAAGTCAGAAAAAGCCACATTTATATTTAGTGAATTATTGCAAGTAAATTTAGAAGCTAAAAGAAAGATAGATATCAACTTTGTAATTTTAATACTTCTAGCAGAGATACTTGCAAATCTGCATATAATTTCATGAAAGGTCTTTGGCCCTGTCGTGAGGCACAGCTAGGCAATTGTCTCAGAAGATGGTTGTTGATTGCCCTTGAGTTGTTTCTGACTTATGGTGACCCTAAGATGAACTTATCATGGGATTTTGGGCTGAGAGTGTATGACACACTCAAGGCCTCCCAGTGGATTTCCATGGCTGAGTAGGGAACTGTACCCTGGTCTCTAGGGTTGTAGTCCAGGGCTCAAACCATTACACCATGCTGGCTCTCTGCGGGATGCTGGAAATAGCAAAATCGCCATTCTCTTCCATCTAGTTGGGGACTTCTCTTGCTCTACAGAACTGGCACTGTTCCATTCAGCAATCCAGATCTAGTTATTTCCTAAATGCCTGTCTCCTGGTAGTCCTCATAGCGGGCCTTCTGGGAAGAGTGGCTACGAAATCCTCATTTAGGAAACAGCTAACTCTCCATAGTACAGCTGACTTCCGGTGGTCATGGTGGTAAAGCATAGGAGCTGTAAGCACATTTTCCTCTTCCTTTTTTCCCCATGACAGGTGAATCTCTATCTTCCTTCTTTTCTGTTGGTGGAGGGTAGTGGGGGGCTACACAGTTGCCTTCTCCTCCAGCAATGAATGTCACAGCTGCTGTGCCACAGTATGAGGGGTAGTATTTTGCTGCCACATGTCCTCTGAAAATGAGCAATTTTTAGCTGTCTAGATCTTGCAGGACTGCAACTGCCACCAGTCCTACCTAGCATAGCCTTTGGTAAGGTTTGATGGGATCTACTCTCTAACAACATTTAGGTGGCCACAAGTTGTCCATCTTTGGTCTAAGGATAGATATTACCAATAGATACTTCTTAACGCACCAGCAAACGTATTGCCTAAAACTGGAAGAGTACATTGTTACACTAAAATCTGTTTCTAATCTTTAATATTACTCATAACTATGTAGTTCATCTTCCAGTAAAGAAATTAGTGCAGGAAAGGAAAGAGGTGGGAATATTAGGACTTCTATTCCTCCCTCCCCCTCAAACAAATAAAACAGAAAAGAAAAGAAAGAAAGAAAAAAGAAGGAAAAGAAAAAAAGAAAAGAAAAGTTGAGTGAATTGAATCTTTTGTGTTGCTATTCCTGACTTATCTGTTAACCTTTCAGGTCACTACATCCAGCCAATTGGTTTTGCAGTTTAGACCAAAATCACTCTTTATAAGGGCTCCCTTTCCCCACAAATGCTTTCTTATTTATCCAGGTAAAAATGTTGTTCCAGGTAACCAGCCAAATACATGCTTCTGACCTTTTCGTATTGCTACTACCCATGAAGGGTCACTATCTGGGTAGCATTCTTTAGGAATGGTGCTGTGGGACTTGAATGTATCTGAACTTCATTTGATGTTGGATTTGGTATACTGAGATGTTTGTAAGAAAATATCCCTTGCTATTTAGACTCTACTGTGCAGTAAGTTATAGAAAGGACAAAGTGTTTGCATCCAAAACTTGATTCTTTAATGTAAAACTAGCCATTATCTTTTGGAATGTTTTAGATTTGTTTTCTGACTTATTTCTGACCTTGTTTTCTGGCTCCACAATGGCAACACACCCTACTCAGTGATATAGATGGGTAAATTACAATTATTGCGTCATCTTTTACTTCAAAGAAAGAGTTGGGGAAGAGAGAGTTAATGGGGATCTGGACATCACCATGATGGGCTCTGTATGTGACTGTGATTTTCTTCTGACTTAAAGCAGATGGAACTCATCCAGGTGCCAGGTCTCACTTTGCAATCCTATGTATCCACATCAGAAATATCTTGTTCTTTCCTATTATTTCCACAGTCCCTGTTGAGGATGGGAACTTAAGAGGGTTTCAGAGGGAGAAGATGAGAGAGTTCTGTTGCCCTGAATTCAGCCCCCCATGTACCATTGGATGGAAACCCTATCTATATGAGCACAGCTCAAGGGTCATTTTTGGGTCCTCCTGACTTTTGGTGGGTCACACAGATCTGGAAAATGTGTCTTCACACACTTCCAGGTGGTTTTGCAGGATATATTCTGCTGTTTCAGAATATCTAGCCTACTTAGCATGCAAAGTGATGTTATAGTGTCTTCAGGACTAACCGAGGGAACAAAGTTTGTAGCATAAACGTTCATTGACTGAGTCTACTTCATCAGATGTGTAACATAAAGTGCTAATAGACAGACTTCATGCCATGCATCAGATGACGTAGACTCAGTCTATGAATGTTTCAGCTACAAATGTCTTTCTCTTAGTTAGTCTGAAAGCTGCTAAAATATCCCTTTGCAAACTGATCCAGACTAATAAGGCTATGTCTTTGAATTCTAACCTATTCTCAGTAGCTAATGCTAGCTAAAGATTAAACATCAACATGTGGGGAAAGCCCAGTACTCCTGCTTTCATCTGTTGTGACATTCTATGTGTGAGGAGGACACTTTGAAGAGGATAATGTTTCTCGGGTTCATGGATGTATGGAGATGTTTCACAAGTAGACTACACTATTCCTCTTCAGGCAGTCATTTGCACATGTGGATTGCTACCATGCTCCCTTTTCATGTGTAATCCTTTCTGTGAATGCCTGAAGAGGACATTTGTGTGGTCCTTTTTCCTATCCATCCATCCCTCTGATTCTAATTCAGTTACATAACACATCCACACTCAGCTTCTTTAACTGTTCCACAAGCTTACGTCAATGAACTTAAGACAGCAATTATTCAGTTATTTTCCCTGTTAATTCATGACCTAGTTATGTTGTCAATATATGTTCTTTTTTTCTTTGCCTGTATTTTAAATTCTGTTTCAGACTAAAATCATATGCAAAGAAAGTAGTGTTACAGTGACAGTCGCTGATATCCTTTCTGCCCATGAAAAACTACATGAAGGGGACTGAGGGAAGAAGGAATTACAGAACTGATATAAGCAAGGGCCTGCAAGACTTTTGGTTTGGAGTTAAAGATTTCCACAACTTGAAAACAAACTAAACAACCCAGGGAAAAATATTAGGTTTGCATAGACCTTTCAGATCTCAGCTTTAAACTGCTATTTGTTTTCACCTTTTTTAAAAAAATAAAAAATAAACATGCTATCATTTTAACATGGTGGGACATTACCTTTTAAAAGGCCTCAGGGTGGTTGTGGGAAGTGCGTCTATTTTGAGCACATCATATATTCCCCAGCATTGCCAGTGGCCTGGATTTCTGTGAGTTGAAGTTCAAAACATCTTAAAGAACAAAAGCTGAGAACCACTGATTTATGCTGATGAGGCAAATTTATTATTACGTGTGTATTCCACCCTGTCACAGACCGTAGAACTGTTAAGGTATGCACAACATCCTGGTTTCATTTAGAGCAGTCTGATGCTAGTACAGTTGACAACATGTTGTATGGGTTCTCCTTATGCAGTGAAAGAGTCATTCAGCTAGAAAATCATTATGTACATATTTGATATATATTCTTATCAAACTTTGTACCAGTGATTTATGATGTCAAGAAATGAGTGCACTTTCAAAAACGTTGCATGTAGCAGCAATGAACAGGTAAGTCATTCAGTAGAGTCAAACATCTCAATAATGCAGCTTTTTATTGAAAGTGAAAACAAAGTGGCCACTCAAGAGATAGTTGCCCTGGAGTGTTTTAGCTGAATGAGTACTATACACAGCTATCACAAAATCAAAATACTTAATGTGAAGCTGTGTTACGTGCTGTAGCTAGATATGTAACTAGGATCCACTTATTTTAATGGGCAGTTTTAGAATCAGACTTATCTAGTGCTTTTATAATAAATATCCAAATACCTGATGCAGCTTAATTCAAATTGGCGCATTCAGCTGAATGGATCTCCTTTCAGCTTTTAGGTCTGTCCTTCATAAACTGTAAAATTAGTCATGCAATGAGAGGGGAATTGAGAATTTTTACTCTATTTTACTTTTATTTACTTTATTTTGATTTTACATTATCATTTTTTTAATAACAGAAACTACACTTGTCTATTTTACAGATTTATGGGAATATTTTATTAGTGTGATAGTACTAAACTTTACTGGCACAAATTATTCTGGTTTAACAGGTAAAACAACAGGTTGCTTTGGATGTCCTCTGGCAATACAAGCATGAATTGTCAATTACACATTTATTTTATATTGTTAATTTTTTCCGTACTGTATTAGTAAGACTCTGAGTGACCCCCCTCCAAAAAAAAACCCACTCTCAAAAAATATGATTATTCATTTATTTTTATCTTTTGCAATGCTAGCACAAATGTAAACCAAAACACTAAGTTGTTAAGATTAATCAAGTATCAGCACAAATATGCTCCATAATTGCTTAATCAAATATAAATAGGGAACTTAACTGTGGTGGTTGATTCTTCTACTGCCAATACTCAAAAAGTCTGGATATGGCCATTTTTTCATACACTGAGCTATGATGTAATCTATAAGTATCATTGTGCAATATAGATATTTTATCTTTAAAAGGCATGTGTCTCTAAAAATGGGAATGTATTTAGTTTCACAAAGATGATATTGAATACCTACATTCTCCATTTCATTTGAGTATGTTTGAAATTTCAGTTATACACATGTATAACTGGTGGATGGGGAGCAGGTGAGGAAGCAGGGGAAATGAGGCACATAATAGGTAGAGAGGTGGTACAGGAATACCTGGTCACACTGGATGAATTCAAGTCTCCAGGGCCAGATGAATTGCATCCTAGGATATTAAAAGAGCTGGCAGAGGTCATTTCGGAACCACTTGCTATAATCTTTGAGAAATCTTGGAGGACAGGAGAAGTTCCAGCAGATTGGAAGAGAGCGAATGTTGTCCCCATCTTCAAGAAGGGAAAAAAAGAGGACCCAAATAATTATCGCCCAGTCAGCCTGACATCAGTACCCAGAAAGATCCTGGAGCAGATCATTAAGCAGTCAGTTTCTAATCCCTTAGAAAGCAACGCGGTAATCACGAGAAGTCAACATGGATTTCTCAAAAATAAGTCATGCCAGACTAATCTTATCTCTTTTGATGATAGAGTTACTAGCTTGATAGATGAAGGGAATTCTGTGGATATAGCATATCTCGATTTCAGTAAGGCCTTTGACAAAGTTCCCCATGACATTCTTGCAATGAAGCTGGTAAAATGTGGGCTGGACAGGGCTACTGTTAGTTGTATTTGTAATTGGTTGACCGACCGAACCCAAAGGGTGATCACAAATGGCTGCTTTTCATCCTGGAGAGAAGTGACTAGCGGGGTGCCGCAGGGTTCTGTCCTAGGCCCAGTGCTGTTCAATATTTTTATCAATGACTTGGATGAAGGAATAGAGGGCATGCTCATCAAATTTGCAGATGACACCAAATTGGGAAGGGTTGCTAATACGCCAGAGGACAGGATCAAAATTCAAAATGACCTGGATAGATTGGAGAGCTGGGCCAAGGCAAACAAAATGAAATTCAACAGAGAGAAGTGTAAGGTCCTACACTTAGGTAGAAAAAATGGAATACAGAAATATAGGATGGGGGACACATGGCTGGATAGCAGTATGTGTGAAAGGGATCTAGGAGTCTTCATAGACCACAAGCTGAACATGAGTCAGCAGTGTGATGCGGCAGCCAAGAAAGTCAATGCAATTCTCAGCTGCATCAATAGGAGTATGGTGTCTAGATCGAGGGAGGTACTGGTACCACTCTACTCTGCTTTGGTTAGACCTCATCTTGAATACTGTGTCCAGTTCTGGGCACCCCAATTCAAGAAGGACATGGTCAAGCTGGAACAAGTCCAGAGGAGGGCGACCAAAATGGTGAGCAGCCTGGAAGCCATGCCCTATGAGGATAGACTTAGAGAGCTGGGTATGTTTAGTCTGCAGAAGAGAAGGTTAAGAGGGGACATAGCCATGTTTAAATATTTGAAAGGATGTCATGTAGATGAAGGAGTGGGCTTGTTTTCTGCTGCTCCAGAGACCAGGACAAGGAGCAATGGATTCAAGCTGCAGGAAAGGAGATTCCATCTGAACCTCAGGAAGAACTTCCTGACAGTCAGGGCTGTCCGGCAGTGGAAGCTGCTGCCTTGGAGTGTAATGGAGTCTCCTTCTTTGGAGGTTTTTAAGCAGAGGCTAGATGGCCATCTGTCAGGAGTGCTTTGAGGGTGTTCCTGCATGGCAGGGGGTTGGACTG
Source organism: Ctenosaura bakeri (assembly GCA_948474755.1). Taxonomy (NCBI): domain Eukaryota; kingdom Metazoa; phylum Chordata; class Lepidosauria; order Squamata; family Iguanidae; genus Ctenosaura; species Ctenosaura bakeri. Next base: position 329,792 of record CAOLHI010001761.1, read on the forward strand.
GGTGGCCTGTGTGGTCTCTTCCAACTCTACATTTCTATGATTCTATGATTCTATGTAAGTAAGCCTTACTTACAGCAGGGAAACCTATTTTTTTTCTTTCTCCATCTTTCTAACGGACTTGTCCATTAGATAAGTAATATGTCAGTTCTTTTTAAAATAAGAATTTACCAAGATTTGCAATATTCAAATAGAATAAAATGGGCAGATTTATCTGTCTCTAGAGCGAGGTGAGAAAATTGCTTCAATTCCCTTTTTTTTAATCATAATTCTCAAAATTTAGATGTGAGAGAAAATGACACTGATGGACCTGCTTTTCGCTAATCACTTTGTTCTGCTCATCACAAAGTTATTGCAGTACATTGAGTATGTGGTGTTAATACAATATTAATTTACTCTTGCAAACCATTTTAACCTTGTTCATAAAATATTGTATGGGAGGTATCTTCTATAATTTTAATCATTTTCACCTATCAGTTTAGATGTCATTCTGTTTCATGTAAATGAAAACGGAATACTTTGTGTCCTATTTGATTTCCTGTCCTTATTTTCCCTGGGCAGTTCCTTCTGCCAAATTCTGAGAGTGTTGCTTAAAAGCTAACATTTGGCCCTTTCAAAATGGTGAACTAATCATTTCAATTGATTGTCAGTTGGATTGAGTTAAGGAACAAATGAGTGAGTACATTAAAAAGAAAGAAGGAGCTTCTGAAAGGAGGAAGAAAAGAGGAAATGTACAAAAAGAGAGAAGAAGGACATACAATGTACGTGCGGAGAATTGATGCTCATTGCAAATAGGGAAGGAAACTTCAGTGAGAAGAAAGGAAACAAAAGTAGCACAAATATCATACATTTTAGTCATCTGAATCTGACAAAGTGCACCGAAGATCATTAGTACATTATTTAAACAAACAAACAAACAAACAAAAAACTCTATGTGACCTTGCAGAGAACAGCAAGTTTGCCTGGCATTTTGAATCAGTCATTTTCTTTAACAGATTTAGAGGGAAATAGCAATTTTGTCATTTATGGACACAAATTCCATCTGCATGGAATTTAAATAGCATAGTTATATGGGGGGGGGGGAATCAAAGCAAATGCCATATGAATTGTAGAGTCAACTCCTTGAGTCTCTTGTACATTAAGACAAAACATTGGACAAGTTTCCAGGTTTCATGAGTGTACAAAACTGCTTCATGAATAGTGGATTCTCAGGTTGTCAAAAAAACCCTGCTTTCTATGGTACTATTTGCTTCCAAGATATTTGCTTTCAGACAAAGTTACACCTTGGAACAGCTATCCTATTCAAATTTTCTCAGGAACTATTTCCAAAGGAACTCAGTGGAATTATGTTGGAGGAAAACTAAACAATTGAATTATAGAACTGCTGATGTATTTTACTCCTAGTTTTCTGCTAAGTGATTAAAAAATGTCCTTTGTGACATTTTTGGTAAAAATAAGGTTATCTGGAATATTAGCTGTGTTGAGAAATATCAGCAACTGCTTTTTAGAAGAGACGGAGATCTTAAGTACAAGGAGACACATTATCTGCAGAAGGTGAACTCAGAATCTATTAGTCTTAAAGTGTTGCTTAACACCCAAGCAGTTTTTCAGCAACAGTACAACTGATAATCAGTGGCCCCAGATTAAAGCGTTTCTTTTTAATCCTTGCATCCCTGCAATAGTTTATGCACTGACATTTTATAGGAAGAAATGGAACTAGCAAATATTTGTTTGAGAAGATAAGAGGCTCTTAAGCTATCTACAATCTTATCTGGTAATAAAATGGAGGAAAATTTACCCATGAGTACACAGACTGCGCAGACATTGTACATAAGGCAGGGTAGAGGTAAATGCAGTAGGTTTACAGCTGATTGTAATTCAAGACTTGGAATTCACAGTCACTTTTTGATGCATATCCAGAGCACTTAGCTGTGTTCTTTGGTGTTACTTCCAGCTTATGTCAACCCTAAGGCAAACCTATCATAGGGTTTTCTTGGTAAGATTTGTACAAAGGAGTTGGAGTCTGAGGCTGAGAGAATGTGATTTGCCCAAAGTCCTCCAATGGGTTTCCATAGCTGAGTGGGGATTCAAAACCTGGTCTTCTGGGATTCTAGTCCAAATCAAACCACTACACCACATGGGCTCCCAGAGCACACAAACATGACAAAATCATATCAAAATGAGTTATCCTAGAAGGCAGAATCTAGAATTCTGTTGAATCATGCTCACCAATTTGAGAGGCTGAGCCCAGTATTCTCATTTCATAAGTCACGTGGGTTCTGACTTGCGGGGGGGGGGAGGAAATTAAGAAAGAAAACCCACAAATACCCCACATATAGTATCTGTAGGATTTCTAGGGCAGAAAAGAGTTAAAGTTGAATTAGATGAAAAGACTCTGGTTTATTTCCTGGCTTTGTTGTCACAGAAAAGCTTTTAGCTAGAGTTGCACAAGAGAGTGTGATGGAGATGGGTGGGTTTCTTCTAAGTCAGAATTCTGATTATTCTTCAGATGTAAAGAGAAAGAACTATGTTTTGCTAGAACTAGACAGCTGGTACTCTTGATTTCTCAATATTCCCACCACTTGAATGCATAACTTCAATTGTGTTAGTTGACTCCTGCTAGGTTCATTAACCTTCAGTGCCCTCTCCCCCTGTAACAACCTACAGAGAAAGGAATTGTTTGTATTTGTTTTGCTGAAAGGGTGGGTCCAGATTGCAGAGTTGAGCCCTGCTGTGGATGGAACTTCTTGTGTTTGCTTGAACTTCGCCACCAAGGGTGATATAGTTGTACTCTTTTGACTCTGACAGGAGAGATTCCGTCTATTTATTTCCTCACCTGCATCAATGTTTATTTGGATCCTGCTGTGGAGAGAAATGGACTGTCTACTTCCTTGGCTAGAAGGAAGCCCTGAGAAACTGTTCACTCTCCAGAAGACAAATGGGCTTCTTTCAGATCTCTTTGTTATCTTCCTCCCTTCTTTTTATAGATTAGTGAGCTCTTGGGTCAGGGAATTTATCCGTGGAGGTCCCTTTTTTTTTTTTTTGGTTAGCAAAGAAAGGAAAAGAGAGAGAAAAGAAATGGGGTTGCACCTTCATAGCAGGATAAAAAATTTCAAATCCCATTTTTTTGTATGTTTCTTTGTTATTACTTTCAGTCACTTCTGGGGAGCCTGTACCTGATGTTTAGTTTAGTGGTAAAGGGCCAGTTCAGACATCATGCTGCCTGAACTATGGTTTAACTGTTTGAAGTGCCCCAATGGCCTGCTGTTTTTCTGCAGTGCTAATCTTGTTGTTGCTAAGCTTATATGACCATGGTTCCTGTTAACCATAGCTTCTCTATCAGATACTGAAATCAGAAAGTGGTGTTAATGTCTAGTTTAGAATCTCAAATACGACAAGAGGTTTATACTGGTTTAGAGGCAATACTGAACCATAGTTAAAACTAAACAAAGGCGGGTTAATTTAATTTGTATAGGCTGGGGCTATACATGAAGGAATGCACAAATCCAAGAAAATTCCCTGTAAGCAAACCATCATTTGGTGATTATTAGGATTATTTGATATGTGCCAAGAAAGGAATTGCTTTTCTAACATTGTGACTCATGGTATCGTTTATCTGTGTAAATGTGCAAAACCAAATGTGCTACTCTGTTAATTGGTGGTATTTTAGATTGATCAAGAAGCTTTAATTGATTAATCATAATCTGGTTTCCTGAAGTCATGCTGCATCAGATGCAGCAGGTCACATTCAGTAGCTGATTCTACTCAAAAAGATCTGTTTGGGCATACCAGAGTTACATCCTTCTCTTCTTGTTGTTGTTGTCATCCCAGCTTCTTCCCAGTTTAGGATTCAAAGTGGCTTACAACAGTTAAAAGAAAAATAGCTAGAAATACAGCAAATATGAAAGTTACAAAAATTAAACTATCCATAAAATTAAAACCCATAGCTATTAAAAACAACAAAAACACAGATAGTACAGCACAAACTGCAAGCTCAGTCCCCATGAGCAGGGGAGTGTCAGTCTTTAAATGCCTACTGAGATAAGAAAAAGCCTTAACACACCAGCAAAAAGATAGCCAGTGGTGTGCCAGTCTAACTTTTCTAGGAAGGGAGATCCAGACTCTTGTTGCAGCCACTGAGAAGGCCTCTCCATGTTCCCACCAGATGTACCTGTGCAGGTGTTGAGACAAAGAGAAGAATCTCTGGAGATGATCTTGAAACACAGAGAGGCTTATATTGGAGGAAATGGTTCTGATAACCTGGATCTGAGCCATATCAGGCTTTAAAGAGGTTGGCCAATATCTCTAGGAAGAGGTGCAGCTGGCATCCTGTAATGTACTCTACATGGGGCTGCCTTTGAAAAGTACTCAGAAACTTCAATGGGCACAAACAGGTGCAGCCAGGTTGTTAATAGGGCTGGCTACAGAGAGTACACAACTGCCTTGTTGTAACGCCCCCACTGGCTATTGGTCCATTTCTGAGCACAATTTAAATACTAGTTTTGACCTATAAAGCCCTACAAAGCATGGGTCTAGCTTATTTGAAGGACCGTATGTTCTTTTATAAGCCCAACAGAGCTCTAAAATCTCAGACTTCTTTGGTGGAAACAAAGGAGAGGGCTTATTCTTTGGCTGCTTCCAGACTTCAGAAGCCTATTCCTAGAGAAGCCAGGATGATCCTGTCCTTGTTCTGCTTACATCAGTGGGTCAAAACATTTTGTGTAGTCAGGATTTTACAAACTGACCAGGGCTTTTAATCTGTGTAGTGATGTTTTAAGGTTTATATCTAGGCCCTTTTCTCATGGCATCTGCCATGCGAAAGAGGACCTGGAGCCTCGCATGATTGTGAGGAGTGATTTGCATGACGCCCTCACAATTGTGCAAGGCTCCAGGGGCCAGCAGGCAATGATCGCATACCTTTGCATTTTCGGCTTTTAGCCGAAAATGCTGCGCGATTGCACATTGCTCCTGGGCCCTACGTGCACTTACCTGGCATGCTGAGTCTCGGGAGCCAGGCCAGTCACGCTTCCTGTCTCAGTGCAGCCTGGGAAGGTCCCAGGCTGAACTGCGAAAGGAAGAGGCAGAGCTCTTGTGCAAGCAGGAAGCTTGTGCGAAGCTGAAGAAGCAGGGAAGCGAGAGCCTCTTATAAGAGGCTGCTCGTGTGATCACCGCACCCCAGCGCCGAGAAAAGGTAGCATGCAGAAAGGGCCATAGTCTTTCAATGAATTTTTAGATTTTTAATGTTTAAATTTTATAAATGATGTGTTTGTTTTTTAAAAACATATATATGCTTCTATTCATGCTGTTGTATAGTTTTTCATTTGTATTGTTTAAAATATGTTGTCCATCTTGAATCCTGTTATTGAGAGAAAGGGAGAATGTAGATGAATAAAGTTATCATCATCATCGTCACCACCACCACCACCACCACCACCACCACCACCATCATCTGAGCTTCCAGGGTCAAGTTTGAATCCAGGAGCACGCTCAAGCTGCAAACCTGCATCTTCCAGGAAAGTGTAACCAGTGGCAGAGCTTGGAGTGTGTAGAGGGGGGGCAGGAGGGGGAGGGACTATGGCATGAGGGAGTGTGGCCACTGTGCAGGGGCATGGCTGCAGGGTGTGGGGGGCGTGGTCCGGGCATGCAGGAGTGTGGCTACAGGCCAAGACGCCCCAGAATCATTGCCGCCCAGGGTGAATCTCCACCCCACCCCCACATCCCTACATAACTGGGTGTAACCCCATCCAGCACAAGATTATCCCCATTTTCTTATATGTCTTCCAACTGACCAGAAGCATCTCCATCTTGTCTGGATTAAGTTTCAGTTTGCTTGCTTTTATCTAATCCAAGAGATCTGAAAGGATTTTGCTTCAAAACATCCTGGAGCCAAAATGTGTGGTATCTGCTGAACAGGTGTACTGCTGTTTGTGACACAACTCTGTAAATGTATGTGGGTGTGACCAATGGCCATTACACAATAACATATTTCTTGCCTTATCAGAATATTGCATAATGCTTCTAATGTGAGAGTATGATGAGCATCTTCAGCTTGCTGAGAAGGGAAAGGATGAGGAGCAGTGGGATAGTTATGCTAGAGGGAGCGGTGCGGAGGGATTCAGGAAGGGTAGGTTGTGAAAAAAAGGCACTTCTTTTGTAAACAAGCACACTGACATGCAGAAGGTGTGTCATGAGAGGAAGAATGGAGGATGATTAAGCCACAATGAAAGCTCAGGACTGAAGGGAAAAAAGGACATTCTAAACACAGGCACAGACACATCTCTTGGCCTCTGAGCATTCTGGGAGGGACACATGACAGCCTTTAAAAAAGAAGACAATCTTTTCTCATGTCTTTGGGTGGGTAGCCACCCTATATCGTGATAATGCACCAGAACTCCAGTATGCTAACTATTCACTTCACAGTGTGCTTATCTCTAAAAGTGGAGAGGGATAAGATGGGGTTAGGAAAATGATAAGTATTGAGGGACATCTCTTTTTGTATCTGCATGGTGGCTTGTATGCTGTATATGCACTGATCTGGCAGCATTCTTGTGTGTGGAGGGAAGAAAATGAAGTCAGCAATGAGCAAATATACAGAACAAGAATAACTGGATGATTATAACGAGGATCAAATGAAGACAGATTCATACATCCCTGTCTCCATCATATCATAAGGACAAATCTTCATCCACTCCTTCCCTGTCTCTATGCATGGTTGTCTCCCATCTGGGCGTTTATACCATAGAGTGCATAGAAATGTTTTCTATGCATCAAATATAACTGGCTTTCTTACTGGCTTTTGTTTGCCATGTAAAGTTCAGCCTGCAACACAGATGATATCTGGCTAACATGGTGGCCGTGAAAGTTACCATGGCTTTACTTTGCTTTGACTCAGCTAAAGTCTGATTCTTCCAAAATGCCCAGGTCTTTGGGACTCAGGTTTGTGTGCATGCTTCCAACACTTTAACTGAAAGTTGTCCAGTTTGTATTTTCTTAGTTTGCAATAGTCAGAGAAAGATTTTTAATACCATTTTGAAGAAACTAGAGATGCCTGCCACATTTTTACTGGAAAGCCATGGCTTCCAATCTTGTGTATTTATATTCTTGAAATAACTGCTGTCTACATTGCTAGTGAATTCAGGGATATTATGTTGGAATGAGATCTCTGATATACCATTTGTTTAAACTGGAGCAAAGCTTAAGTACCTAATAGGTGATAAGCAGGCCTTTGCATAACTTGGGTTTGGGAATGGTTTTTACAAAGGAAAACTATTAAGGAAAGTGTCCCTCATCTACGTAAAGAAACTCAGGGAGTGCAATTCCCCTTGATAGATCACTCCACCCCTAACAATTATGTGCTTTTATAACAATTATTATTATTACACTCCTTATTTCCAGGAGATTCCTTTTATGATCACATAACACTAGAAAATGAAATGTTCTCTATCCCTTAGGGTTTAACCTTTGTCCTACTTAGCACACTCAAATATGCTGTTTTTGAACATGCTGACACCCCTCTCAAGTCCTATTTCTCAATTCTGGCATTGCAGTTGTTATCTAAGCTAATAAATCTTCAGCTGTTCTTGTTAGAACTGTGTAAACAATTCATTAAAAAGTTCTTTGTTCACTAAAAGTTCCCTCCTTTTTAAAGAGATAAAGTGAAATGGGTAGTTGTAAAGCAAGGGCGGGAACTGTAGTGTCCTTCAGATGTTGATGGACTGCTGGTCTCAGTATCCTGCACTAAACAGTTATGCTGGCTAGGGCTGGCAAGAGTTGCAGTCCTACATGTGAAGGGCCATGTAATTCCCATTCCTGTTCTAAAAGTCATGATGCTTTTCTGATTTCTAGTGCAAGCTTTTTTCCATTCCAGTTGTAAGCCCCGTCTTCCATTTTCTACCCAAATTCAGTGGGAAGATTTCCATAAAAAGTCCCTAATTGAATCTGAATTCTGTGAAAATTGTGTAGCTTACTTTCATCCTGGTGAACTGCTGGTGAATTGGACATTACTCAGCATTGAAGTCACCTCCAGGAACTAGTAGATATCAATTTATTATTTAAGTATTTTATAAAGTGATACACAACCTCATTCACCATGATCCAGAGTCCTTTATACAGATGTGCATATCCATGAAGTCTACATTCATGGAAGGCTTCCCGTTATTACTTCCATGTTTAATTTGTGCTTTGTTCCATCAGGGTTTTCCTCATTCTTTTATAAAGCAAAGTGTTTCCCTTTCTTTTTTACTGTATAGACTTTGAAATCTAAACCAAGACAAGCCTGTTGAATCTCACAGATTCCTTAAACAACTTCAGTCCTCTGCAAAGACTCCTGTATCCACAGCACAGATGAATCAAGTCTTTTCTTCTGCCCACTCATCAGAGCATCTAGCCTATACATGTCAAGTTGCCTGCAGTCATTTCAAAAGATTATGACATAACTAAGATTAAGTAATATAGAGATCATCTAATGGAAAGTGTAATTCTCATTGCCTAATATAATCGGGAATGTATTGTTCCTCTAAATGTGACTGCATCTTCCAAAATACATTAATACATACACAGAAGCAGTTAGGGTCTTGGCCTACCCTACAACCAGCATGGTGTGATTGGAGTTTACTCCCACTTTCATTGTCTTCAGATGACCCAGAAGATCCAGCTTGAACTGTTCCTCCCTGCCCAAGCATGTGCCAAGATTCTGACTTCACAAGCACTAGCCTGTCATGAATCCATCCAGAGTGGAAGACCAAAAGTTCTATTACCTGTGTCAGTCTTTCCTTCTTACTCATTTTGCTTGTTAAGGAGAGCACTCTCACTTTGAATCACTGCCCAAATCATTGCAACGGAAAGTAGTGTTGCAAATTATAAGCACGTGATAGGTTGGGAAAGGGAAATTAAACAATGTTACTATTGTGAATGTGGATTTATGATGTTGTATTCATTGATATGTTGGGAAGATTCAGTGTAGTGTGTATCTGAACAGTTACATTTTGAACCAACTCAAGCTTTTCTTCAGAGGCAAATTCACATGATGTGTGTCCTAGCTGCTGGCTCAGTATATAGATGGCTTTACAAGGAAGTTGATCAAAACTTCCTGCAAGCTTACCTATCCCAGTGCCCCTCCCTTCCAAAAGATAAGCCAGTTCAAGTTCATGTCATTGCTATGAACAATAGTGGAGTTCACTGAGAGGTTTCTGTTTTCTGGCACAAGGAATTATGGAAGATAGGAAAGAAGACACAAATTCTTGAACTCTGAAACAACATAAACCATAATCTGCTCCTTGCTATTGGCAGGGAAGGCAGTGATGTATTATTATTGCTGGACAGCCTGTGCTTCCTCCCAGATACTCTTTTGACTTACTGTCCTCCCATAAAAATGTGAAAGTTTTATATATTGCAGTATTGCATTGCTTTTTGGTATTAATTGCTATTTCAATTCTCAGTATTCTTCATCTCTAATATAAAACTGTCTATGAAGGTGTAAGAAAGAAGGTCCATCTATTCAGATGACATGCTGTTCAGTAATAACAATGCTGTAAGCCTAATTTAATTATATCATCATTAGACTAATTTACTTTTGTAGTCATTGTACCACTGCAATGAGTGAAAGTGCACCCCAAAACCATATTTTTATGCTATGAAGCCTCTCCTTTCCAGAGAGGAACTTTGAAGATGCTGTAGAGCAGAACAGTAAATAATAATGCATCCACTCCTCTCCTCAGTATTGAATTCCTGCTGCAACCGCTTGTCACAGCATACCTTGTTACCAGGAAACAGACAGATACATCATCACTCACCTCCCTAGCTTTCAGTGCCTTGGAAATTCTTCTTTTGTAGGGGCTGCATGGCTTAAAAGGTAGGTTTTGAGAGATAACACCAGGTGACATAGCAACAAAGATGTAGCTATGTCATCATAGCTATATTTTCCAATGAAGGATATCAACCATCCCTTGGAAAATCCAAATTCTCCATGGGAATGCAGGCTAGACCAGGACAATTCTGTTTTGACTCTGCATTCACCAGAAAATATGGGCAGCTCCTTAGTGCAAGGCTGTTCTGCAGGATAGACTCAAGATATTTTTTCTCAGCATTTCTTACAGCCCACCCAAATGAATTATCCCCAAAGTCTTGCAGATTGTTTGGCACAGTAGGCAGAAAATTTCACAATTACTTCTCCTTATCCCACCAGTAAAAAAAAAAAAAATCAGTAACATTCTTCTTATTGTGTTCCTTCAAGTCATTTCTGACTTATGGCAACCCCAAAGTGACCCCATCATAGGGTTTTCTGGGGCTGGGAGTGTGTTACATGCCCATGGCCACCAATGGGTTTCCATAGCTGAGCAGAGTTGAACCCTATGGTCATAGGTCAATACTCTAACCACTACACAACACTGGCTAACAACTAATTTTTTTGTGCTCCTGCATGACACTCCCAAATTGCTGCCTCAGTCTGACTTATACTGAGGCCTTTTCCGCACTAGACTGTTATAGCGCTATTATTTCACTTTCAACATACTATGGAATCTTGGGGTTTGCAGTTTCGGGAGGGGTCAAGTGGCCCCTCCCAAAACTGCAAACCCCAGGATTCCATAGGATGTTGAAAATGGAATAATAGCGCTATAACAGTCTAGTGTGGAAGTGGCTTAAGTCCCTACTGTGGTGGTACAAAATCCATAAGCATCTTATCAAGTTTGGGAAACTTGTAGACTACAGCTTCCAAAATACCACCAGTCAGCATGCACTCTGGGAGTTTTAGTCCATACAGGAAACTGTTTTAAGCTTTGGCCTCTCAGGAGATCTTACAATTGGGTCTAAAAGACTAGCACTAATGTTATCCTGTTCTCTGGGGGTCCTGGGAGGGGCACCCAAATAACCAAGGAAAAACACAAGATGGGGAAATTAACTGGAGCACTCTCTTAAGCTAGAGAAAGGAAGGGTAACTTAGCAGGGATCTTGTAACCCAATGTCTACGGGGTCAGGTCAGTCAAGCAGTCAGACAGTTTTAAAATAGCAAAATGATATCTTTATTAAAGGACAAACAAACATTAAAGACACCACAAACACACAGTTAACTTAGAAATTAGAAATAAGACTTTTCGGGGAAATGGGTGATACGACACCTTTTCTTGTAGTCCTCAAGAAGCGGAAAGAAACTCAGTGTAGAGGCCGAGGGGAGCTCTCTGGGCAAAACAACAGCAAGGCTGGATGGAACTCAGGAGCGATTCAAGGTGGTCTCAGAATCGGGGAGTTTTTATAGGGTGAATTGTGCCTACAGGTCATGCCATAGTCGGTGAGAACAATGTGAGTTTGGAGTGGGACAAAGCTTTGGGATAGGTCAAGATTAACATGATGGGCTTAGTGCAGGTTTAACAATGGTGTAGCCAGTAGGCAAATGGCTTGGCATTGTAAGGGCGTCGGCTCGAGGCCGAACGTCTTTGTGTAGAGTCGCGCTTAAGCAATGGGTGTCTGCAAGAGAGGTCCCTGAAGCAACGGAGTGGTGTTAATCTGCCTGCCTAAATGGGAGTTGGAATGCCCAGCGCTTACCGGCCGCGTCTGTGTACGTGCCTGTCCGGTGGCCTCGCAAACACGTGGAGCGGGGTGGCAGAGGAAGGCCGAATGATTTGATATCAAAAAGAGATATCTAGTGCTATCACTGGGTAGGCCCGAACTGTGGTAACACTAAACTTGATCTCTTCTCTCAACACATTTTTGAGCAACTGCTGCACTGTGAAAAAACATTCCCAGTAGTACAGCAAGAATTCAGCCTTTTGCTATCAGGATTCCTGAACCATTGCATGTGGCACAGAGGATGGGACTGAGATAATTTCCATTGTTACCCTAGTTCAAGGCAAATGGATTTTCATAAGTGAAAGTTGTCAGAGTCTTGATAATCTCAGTGCATGAGCCAAGGATGTTAGAATGACACAATTGTACCCTTTTCATTGGAAAGCTTGTGCAAAAAGCATATTGATATTTCTCTCCTAAGAAGATCTCTTTCTCATTCTATTAACTTCCAAAGGTCTAGGCAGAAGAAAAGAATCTAGTTTTCTTATAAAGCCTGACCCAGAGAACTGTTAAATTCTCAGATTTTACCTTGTCTGAGACCTTGCAACCCTGAAGGATGCAATGCCAGTTATATCAAGAAATAAAATTTTCATTTTATTTCTGTGTGCCACTAAGGTTATAAAATTTGTTTTCCATGTCATTTCCACATGCAATTTCTTTGCTTTCTGGACTGAAGATTATTCCAAAAGGCTGAATCACTCTTCTTGTAAGCATGGAGAAGAACATTGTTTTTAAGAAAGAAAACTGATATACGGTAACTGAAAATGCCAAACTTTCAACAAAGGTTCATGGTTCCCCCACCCCGTCTTTTAAATCAGTGCTTTTCATAATGATCATTAGCTCTTTGAAGTAGCTTTGAAGTATTGAAAAGACAGAAGCCTCAGTGACCATTAGCACTCAAGGAATCTGTGATGCTTTCCCAGTTTGCAGTTGGTTGTCTAAGCTAAACAATCAAACAGCATGCTTTTTATTGCTGACCAATTAGAATCACAAAAGGGGTTTAAATACTCAAACTGTGAAGTCTGTGTAGCCACAAGAGTTAATTATTGTATTTGGACAGAAGTCTTCTGCCAGGTAATCCACCACCTTCTCTTTCTGTGTTATTTAAAGATAACAGACAGTATATGAATGTTGGATGTTTTGTAATATTGTTGTGATTATTTACTTGTATGTGTTACATATGTGCTAGATCTTTTCAGTGATATTTACTTCCAGCCTTATCCAGAACAGTTTAAAACCAGAATTAATCCTATTCAATTCCACTCTCTTCAACAGAAGGCAGTTTAAGTCAAATGTAGTAGTTGTTCTGTATTATAGATGCCAGTAGGAGCAGTACGTGAACAATTTTAAGTACAAGTGAAAGATCTGTGTAAGAATGCAAATTTTTTTTCTCTTTAGTTTTTCTTTTAAAGCCATTCAAAAATTATTTTGGTGAAATGATTGTAAGTTAAGAAAGTATTTACTGCATTTTGAAATGTAAGAGTTTTTGCCTGAGTTATCAATTAAGACAAACCCCAGCCTAAATTACCAAGCCCAGCAATTTTCATGAAAGCTAATCACTTATGCAGAACATTTTTTAAATTAATCAACCTCTATCTGTTTCATAAAATTGGCAATACTTTTGAGTAATTAATGAAACACTAACTGCAACACTGATGAAATGTCTGTATAATTCCGAAAGGGCTTGGGTTCTTCTGCAAATTTAACAAATTTGCCAAATAGACCAGGGATTTGCTTGTCCTCTGTTGTTTATTCCTTAAATTAGGCCAAACTCTTGCTTATTTCATGGATTATTAAGGCATTTTATGAATTAGACAGAGGCTTCGTTAAATTGAAAATCATACAGAAGTTTTCTGAATTGCATATTGTTGCATATGTTTGGCTTAACTAATTCTGCTATTGCTAGTTAAGAGTGATCTAAAGTCAAAACCTTTTCAAATTATAGAAGACACAGAGTATTTCATGAATAAAGCAATATTTTCGTTATTTAAAAATAAAACAGTGTCATAAACGTATTGCATGTATGTGTGCATAGCAATTTTCTGGAACATCATTAAGTTGCACACACTGCAACTCTTCTCTGATTAGATTTATTCAATTTTTTTTTTTAGAGAAAGTGAAATCTAATGTATGGGGTGTTTAATTAATGCAAGTAGGATAGAAAGGAGTAGGTGTGACTGAGGAAGGTGATAAATGACAAGCAAGGAGTATAAGGCAGATTTTATGCAGGGCCTTCAAGGTGAGGACAAAAAATAGAAATATGATGTGAAAAAGACAAGAAGGTGAATGAACAGCAGTAAAAGCATCTGCAAAAAAGTTGGATGTTCTTGAAAGAGTATGTGTTTAATGACTTTACAGAGAAAGGAGAGACTCTTAATACATGACATCAGATATGAATCATCTTTTATGAAATAATCTAACTTCTTTTATGAAAAGGCAATGCCTTGTTAAATAGATATAGCTCAAGGTAAGAAACCTGACATGATTTTTGAAAACTTACATTGTTTTCTCAAACCAGATATCCATGCATGTTTGTAAGTATACTTGGAGAAATTTGAATTTATATATATCTTAGATTTTTAAAAAGTTGCAGAAATTGCTTTAATTTGGATTAACTTCATTTGCATCACTTGCAAAAGTTGCAGTGCTTGGACTGTAAGATGCCTTTACAGACTGCTGGTTAACAGCCTCTATGTGCTCTTCAGTACTGAGAGATTTGCCAGAAACCTGCCATGCCTGGCTGTTGTGCCAGCTGTAAGCCAGAAAATATATGACATGTCAGTCTGGATCTTAATCTTCGTATGTAGTTATATATGTCCCATTAACTGATCAAAATGGGGAAGCATTACTGACTAATGTTACAAATCTTTGGATAGACGAGGTGTATGAAACAGACATAGAACATATTATATCCTCAGGTTGATGTTGATTCCTAGAGATCAGCAAGATTATAGAGACCATCACTAGCTTTATAGCAGGTGATGGGAATAGACAGTTTCCCATAGGCTATGCTAATAATTGCTGTCATTCTTGCACAGAATGCTTGACTATACTATATTTTGGTCTTATCCAGCAAGGCATCTTTTAGTTTCTTACGTGATCTTGAATATATTCCTTAACTGTTAGAAGATCTTGAATATATAATAGACTAGGCAATGGTGACCTCAGTTTACCATGGTACCCAATATTCACAGTACCATGGTGTGATGTAGCCATAACGTACAAGTTTCCCATAGTGTCCTTTACACAGCTCCTGAAACATGTGCCTGTTTAGTATTCTACTTACTCTTTAGTGGTTCCTGAAAAATTGCTTTAGAGGAAGTGCATCCTGAGTTGCCAGGATTCTTTCAACTTTCTTCAAACAGGCCAGGAAGAACTGAAAACAAGGGATCTTCTTTTCCAACTGTTCTCCACTCCTTCTGGGTAGCCTCAGAGGAAAGAACATGAGCTTTGACCCACTTAGTCTGAGGCACATTGGGATGGGATAAGCAGGCACTGCAGTGTGCAGTAAAACTGTAATAAAATAATAATTAGGATATCACTGTTTTATGGTATTTGCCCTGAGTCATCTTCAATTTCCCACACAAGGAGGGAGAGGAAAAAAGAGAGAGAAATAATAGGAAATCAGAATATCTGATGCTGTTTCAGTGAAAAAAGAGAAAATGAAAAAGAACAAACTGGAAAAAATATAGCATGATAAACAGACACATAGATAATATTCTTTTTTCAAATGAAGCTATATCATGGGCACTTCTTAGTAAAAATACATAGGTAGTTTAATGCTGTAACATGTTCTCCATTAAAAGGTTCATATAACCTGAAGAAGAAGTAGGACATGTGTTTTGACTACATGGACTTCCTGTGACTGATATTAATAAACGCATAAAATGCATTATGGAATTAATGATGTTATTCTGTGAAAACAAAAGGAAGAGAGTGAGAAAATGGTAAGGGGAAATGATATCTCAGAACATGTGTAGGAGAATCAACAGTCTACATAGGTTTTTGTGTTGCACAGGCTTACATGGAAATTAGTCCCATTGAACCAAAAGTGATTCACTCTTGATTAGGAATACATAGGATAGCACTGCAATGAACAATCCAAAAGCATTTGTAACATGGGAGTACTTAAGTGCCTGTTGGTGATATTTATCTAATAGAATTTCAGTTGCAGACAATTAGCCTACAGAACATAACAGAATTAGGGCCATATGATCACTGAGATCACTCCATTTTGTGGTATTCTGCTTCTTGGGATTACAGTATTTTTTTCTTAGGTTAATTGTTCATATATGGATTCAGTCCTAAACTTAGAAGCAGAAGTCTCCGGTGAATACAATATCTATTTCATTTCATTCTTCCTTAAATTCTTTCCTTACAGAAAGGATCTTCAGACAGTGAGTCTATGTTCTTATACGTCAAGATAGCACTTGATGGGAAAATTGTACTTGGAATAATATTGGGAATATTTACAAAATTATGTGACAGTGTCACTGAAAAATATCAACTGAGATATTGTGGAGACAGAGGACAGAGTTCCACCAGGTGGAAATGTGCTCTTTCTTCCCATTTCCCGCATGTAAGACTTACTATTTTCTTGAAGGCCTTCCTGACATAATCATTTAGTGGCTGGCTTGGGAGAATGGGAGCAGCTAAGAAGTTATGGCTGTGTTCTAATGGCCAGAAAGCCAATGCTGATGGCATCCTCCAGGACCTTTTGGGGTCCTGTAAGGGCATCAGAGAATAACATCCTCATCGTGTGTCAGGTTATGGAAACATAACTGGATACATCTTGGATGCCCATTGACTTCCTCCAGCCATTAAATAGCCACTTTGGGATGGTGGCAGCAAGAGAACCATAAATCCAGTTAGGAGATTGTTGTGCAAGGAAGGCAGTGAATATAATTACTGCAATTACCATAAAGATATGTGGAGGTATACGCTGGACTTAGGCATGTGTATATCACCAACAACATGCTAGCCATTAATTTCCTGGCTTCCTTTTTTATTTTTGTAGCCTACAGTAGAAACTGCCTAGGTTGCTTCTATCTTAATTATGTTACTTATTTATTTTTAGTAGACAAGATTAAAAAACATAAAGCAAAGACATAGGGAGAGATCAAATGGGATTTACTGAAAAAGACTTAAATGGTTGATTTTGTAGGTAGATTTTATGATGCTTTGTTGTGTCACGGAATTGTTTTTTCTACGTTTATTGTTCCCCAAATGCAATAATTTATTCTTATTTGCTTTGAATGCTTCAGGGTTGAACTGTTCTGATAGAAATAATTTGTTTTTTGCAAATAACTATTGCTTCAAAAGATGCCTTAGGGCAAGCATTTTAAAGCCACCCCTCCCTGCATTAAAAACAGTAGTTAATGGCCTTCAAAATCCACTCTCTCTACATTCCCCAGTAAGATTAGGATAAAAGTAGATAAGAACTTAGTTATAGAGTCTTCATGTAATTATTTGTGTTTTTCCTTCTGTTTTATGACACACAGAATTGCTTGCTTAAGAAATAAAAATATATGCTAAATTACCTGGTAGAGAGAATGAGACTACATCAAGAAACAGAAATGGACAATGTCAGGAAACAGGGTAGTTTCCTGTAACTACATGTAGCAGTGCATAGAAACAGAGGAAAGAGAGTGCATTGCTACAAAGGTACTCAGATATACGCATATGTGCTTCCACTAAGTTGGACATAGTGGATGGACGAGGTTCCATTATACTGAAGAAAAGAAGGAAAATTAAAGTTAGATTGTTGTTCTTTAAGAAATATGATATGGTCATACGGCATTTCCGCTCTACATTGTTATAGTGCTATTATTCTACTTTCAACATCCTATGGAATCCTGGGGTTTGCAGTTCAGGGAGGGTCCTTTAGAATTCTCAGCCAGAGAGCTTTTTGGCCTCAGTAAACTACAAACCCCAGATTCCACAGGATGTGGAAAGTGAAATAATAGCACTATAACAGAGCCAGAAGGTAGATTAAGAAAAGAACAAAACTGTTTGCATTTTAAATTGACAGTGTGGTTAATTGACAAGGCTGTAGTACCAACCACAGATCTGCTAGGAAGATGCTGCCTTTCTATCAGCTCCAGAGCTTTCAGTTCCAGCGCAAGCAAAATGTGAAGAGACTGAAAAGTTACAGACAATTCCAGCAGAAAGAATGTGTGTATGGTGTGTGGATATTTGAGACAATCTCCAAGGCTGTAACTCTTGCCATAAAGTTAAAGTTAACCAGATTGCCACTATGGAGAATGTCAGAAACAGTGTGGAAAACTGAATTCATGAACACAGCTTGGAAAAGCTACTTTTTGGATTCCCAGAATCTCCTAGCTGGTATATCAATGTATTCCAAAAATAAAGTGAGGAATTATACTCCACAAAAGTAACTTTTTCAAGCTCTGCCTACGAATATATGACTTAAAACAATCCAATGCCTAGCAAACTCTGTTACATTATTTTATCAAGATGGTGAAATGAACCATAGATTCACTTGTCCATCATATAAAGAGCTTTTGAACCAGGAAATTTTAGAAATTCAGTCTAAGAGATGTTATATCTGTTAGAGGGTAAATGATAATGATGTTGTGGTGGGATTTTCCTTCACCATTCCTTCCTTAGCAGGGTCAAGAAACCACAACCTTCCCATTGACTTTACAGGCTGAGATGAAACCAGGTAACAGACTAAAGTAGTATAGCCCTCTGTCCCTGTTCTGCAGATCCTCAAGCCCTTATCCTAATTTAGGAGACACACAATGCCCTCTCACCCCCCAATTTTTTTAAACTACCATTTTATTCTAACAGAATTGGCACAAAAATGCTAAAGCCCTCCACCCATGGCACCTTGGTTTCCATTACTCTCCATACCACCACCACTCCGATACCTCCAGTGCAGGTAACCCAACAGGGAAAAGCAAGAATGGAAATAATTTGACATCACTTCTGGTCATGCAAGGAATGATACTTTAGTCTTCCTGTGACGTTCAGGAGGGAATAGATTCCTCCTTCATGCAGCTGACCACCCTGCTCTGACAAGAAACTCCCTTCTCCCTATTGCTAGCTCATAGAAGAAAGAATGTAATTTAACATTTTAGGTGACAAAACATAAGTCACACAGAGTTTAAACACACATACTACATCATAACACAGCATGGGTTGGACCAAATTGTAACAACAGAATTATTTTACTTATTTATTTCAGTTCACACCATTGCCAATGCTTTCTCTGTTCAAACTACTGCAACTGGAATGTCTGCATGAATGGAATAAAAAGTAAATACTTGATAAACACAAAGGCAAGAGCCTTTTTTTTACAAAAGTCCTTCTGCACTGACCATGTTCATCCTGGAACAGTTTGTCCTCACACTTTTCCTTTAGAAATTTGGGTCATATTCATTAACTATTTCTCTAGCAGAGTTTGCTTGACCACCCATATCTGCCAACCTCAAGTTAGCCATTTTACTGTGGAATAAGTCAAAAAGAACAGAAGAGTGTTTATAAAAGGCTTTATGAAGACATCACACTTTCATTCATGTGTAAACACTACTATCGCTTTCAGTTAACAAAAATTACTGGGATATATTTTTTTTTTGCATGGAGGACATGTTGCATTTCTTCTGTAGCCTATTGTTCTACCTTTTCAGTCAGAAGAGTTCCATTATCATACTCCTCTTACGACTTTTTCCCCAGACTTCTTCTGTTTAATTTATATTTTGGTTAGAGGTATACAGATTAAAAAGAGTGAATTGCTTTTTGCATAATATGAGATAAACTTGTATAAAGGAACTTCTGCACCCCCAAACCTGATTGTCATGAAACGCAAAATTCAGCAAAAACTGTACAAAACCAAAGCTGAAGTTCATTTGAAGTACTTTATGTAGCAGTCTGTTTCAAACATTTTAGTCTCAAGTACTGCTACCTCACACACACTTCTATGGAACTATCATGAGATCAGAAGCATTCAGTTTTGCTTTTCAACTAATAAGAATTTGGAGGTTTTTTTAAATCTAAAACTGGAGAGGAAGAAGAGACAATGGCCACAGTGTTGCTCTTCTGATGAAAGGAATTCCATCAATGGAATGAGGAAAAAGTGATACATACCTTCCAAAATTTCAGATGAAAACCAGGAAACATGAGGCCAAACAACATCTGTATGGTTGAGATGGCAAAAATTAGTAACAAAGAAGAAAATACAAGCTAGGAAAGGCTGTAGCAGTTTACTTCTGCCTGAATCTCCTGGGAAGAACAAGATTCCAGCCCTTCCTTCTCTTTTCCTCCTTCCAATGAGTTAAACTCAACTGAAGTAAACTAAGGATTAAAAGGGCAAGTGGGAGGAGGAGACAGAAAATGGGATATTTTAAAAGCAGCTGAAAAATGGGATGACAGAAGAACAATGAGGATTGTTTCTGACTAACTGAGACAGTTGGATGTTATTATGGTACCCTTCCCATACTCTCTGCACAGCCTCAAAGTCCAGAGTGCTGGAAAAACCCCAGAATCAGATTTTTGGGCAACATGGAAGGTTGCACGAGGGAAGAGAGACGACAAAGATCTCACTGTGCTAGGAGAAGTATACTAGGGAAATACTGGATCCTGGGTTTGGGTTAGTTTAAATGATAGGTGGGAATTACACAGCCCTTCATATGTTATTGAACTACACACCCCTGAAATATTTAGCTACCCAGCATAGCCAGGGTTGAGGAATGGGGTGAATTGCTATCAGATAGATCTGCAACCCTCATTATTCCCACTCCTTGCTTAAATTGTGGTTCATTCAGAAGCCATGACCATAAACAAATTTTTTACTCTAGCTTCTTTCAACAAATCATGATTTAGATTAGACACAGCTCACAGTTTTGTGGATTCTGGTTCATTTACAAGAAAAATATGAGGCTTCAGCTTACCTCCTTGTAAGTGTTGCTGAGAACTATACATTTTCCAGATGTGCTGCAAAAGAAGTAAATTTATTCCTCCTGAAGTTACAGTCATGATGTAACATATTTATAACTTTATTCTTGGGAAGAGGAATTGTTTAGGTGTTACTGGTTATTTATAGTTCCAAGCTCTACAGTGTGCAAGTGTTCACAATTTGTAAGGAAAAAGAAAAGAAAAATGGTAGGAATGAAAAAATAGAGGCAAAATTTAATGTTTCTTTATCCCTGCAATAGAAGAAGAAAATTACTACAGAGAGTTTGGATGAAAAAAGATATGAAGAGGAGAAAGAGAGAAGTTTGGAAACTACAAAAAAAGTGAACATCATTATTCATTTAAGATGTTTCTCAGTTGTAGACCAAACATTATGAGACTAGTTGGGCTGACTTGACCATGGTATCTCAGACCTTGAACATGAATGATAGTACTGAGAGAGGAGAGAAGATACACACATTTAAATTGGTGCCCCAAGGTCTATAGTAATGGAATTTTCTTGCCGTTATGCAACTTCCAAGGAAAGACTAATGGCTTGTTGTCTCTTTCTAGGACAACTGGTTCTCACATTCCAGGAAGAAGGTAAAACAATATCCTAAGAAATCTCTTTCTTCCATGTCCTGAGAAGCTCTGTTAAGAATGAAAGGGCTAAAGAGGGCCTCTCAATTTAGTTCACCTTTTGAAGTATGGCTTTCTGTTTCCAAGGGGCAGCATTTCTGAAGGACATTTGTGCCACATGACACAAATAGAAAACAGAGTCACAGAAAAGCAAGCAGGCAGCTGTCCTCATTTGCAAAACACTTTGTGTCCACATGAAATGAGGATGCCCTCTCTGTCACCATGTTCATGACAAGGAGCCTCCATCTCAAGATGTAGCATCCTGATTTTTGAAAGTTATAAATCACATGGAATGCTTCTGTGAATAGAGGGACTTCTGGGGTCCTTTCACAGCACACAGTTATTTCACTATGAATCCACTTTCACTTGCCATGGTTCCATCCTATGAAATCCAGGGGCTTGAAGTTTAAGAAGGAATATTTAAAATTCTAGTGCCTTACCAAAGTACAACCCCCCCCCCAAATTTTTTCTATAGGATGCAGTTAAAGTGGAATTCCAGTGTTGTAGATTTGTAGCGTGAAGGGCCCCAGGGTACAAACAGCTATGATTCATGCTTGAAGGTGACAAGTGGCAGTGAATGGGGAACAAGGTAATGTCTTGTCCCCACTCTTTGTCTTTGGACCTATATGTTTCCTAAACCAAAATCTGTCCCCAATTAGAATTCTCTTAATTAGAAGTGCCCAAGGGATATCTGAGTAGGATGTAGGTTTGTTTGCCCATTAATAATCCTTTTGAGCTGTATCAGCCTGACCTTTGCAGGTCAACTGATGGTCAAAGCCTGTGGTGAAAGAATGACAGATGACTAAGAGCAATGTGCTCAGTGAGTCTGTGATGGAGTCTTTCCTTTGCTTGAACATGTAAGTAGAACTCCTTCACTGCCAACAAATTCAACAGCAGCTTTCAGTGGGTTTATTAATTTCTATTTATAAACATTGGAAACATTATAGTTCACTGTCTGCTGTCATTGCTTCCTTGGTTTAACAGAATGAAGGACAGCTAATACATGCCACTGAGTCAGAAACAGAGAAATTTTTACTTTGTGAGAATCTGAACATTTAAGATATAGCTGCTTACACTAGTACTTAACATTTGCTGTCAATTTAAGAAGTATTTTTGGGGAAGGAAATGTTTGATTGTCATTGTACTTTCACACCAAGTGTTTATAGTATTTATCAAGCTGCTCTCACAAGGCCTCCCAAATGGGTAGAATTTATTGGATTCTCTTTGTATGTACTCTCCTCAGAGATATAAGGTGGCTGCGGGTCTAACACAGAAATGTGACCGTGGATCTCGGTTGCGGAGCATATGGCACTGCTACTACTGTTAGACTGCAAATCTCTTCATTCTTTAGCATTGCCTATGCTTGCTAGAGCCAATAGGAGTAGTAATAGTAGTAGTAGTAGTAATAATAATAATAATAATAATAATAAATTAGTAAATTTTATTTATTACCCGCGTCTCCCCAAGGCTCAAGGTGGGGTACAGAATAGATTGAGTTAAAAGTCATAGTTAAAATACACATACAATGTTTGATACAAATATATTATTATTTAAACATATAATAGTTAAAAGTACAATTAAAATACAGTTAAAAGTATGATTAAAATGCAATTAAAAGCACAATTAAAACTAGACAGGGTAGGCCTGCTGGAAGAGATATATCTTTCATCCTCTTTAATATTCGGCCAGCATATTTTGCTGCTGAGTCTCTTCCGGCAAGTCATTCCACAGTCTAAGGGTGGCCGATGAGAAGGTCTTCTGGGTGACTGTTGCCATCCAACATTAGAGTTGCCATCCAACAACATCAAAGGACCGTACCTCACTCAGCCCCAGGGCCCATATTATCACTCCCCATTTTGTTTTCTCCTATTCTCTTATGTTGGAACTGTGGAATAGGAACTAGAAATTTATTTTTATGTGCGCTACATGGGGATACCTTTGGAATCTGTTCAGAAACTGCAGCAGGTCCACAATGCTGTAGCCTGACTTGAACTAGTTATAGGCAGTATGTGACTGCCCTGTGGAAATGGCTTCTTACTGGCTACCAGTGTCTTTCTGGCCTTCTACAGATTAGGTTCAGTCTATCTGAATGACTGCGTCTCCTGATATGAGCCTGCAGATATTTGAAGGTCCTGAGCTTTCTTTCAGTTCCACTACTATCATAGGAATAATCGACAGGACACAGGAGAGTGCCTTCTCAGTGGATTCCCCCAGGCTATGGAATTCCCTCACACAGAAGGCTAGGCTGACCCCCACTCTGTTCTCTTTCTGCTAGCAGACCAAGACCTTCTTATTTACCCATGCCTTTGAATGTGAACTGGTCATTGCAGAAGGTCTTTTAATTGGGGTGTACAGTCCTTTTTAACTTTCCCTTCAGCTGTTTTAATTTAATGTTTTTAATATGATGGTTTATTTAATACCTTTAAACTTTTTTATCATTTCTTGCTTTAACTGTATTTTGTTTTAGCTCATATTGTAAGCCACCTTGGTTCACATTCTGGCAGAATATAAATTAATTATATGGAACTGCTGATGAACATAGTAATCTTGTGTCAAGTTTACCATTCTATCTTTGTCAAGTGTAGCTACGGACAGAGAACCCATCACATTGCGTGGATATTGATCCCTTACTGGTTTCAGTGAGTAGAAGACTCATAATTGTGCTGCTGTCAACCTTAGGCATTGCCATAACACTAAAGACCTTTCTGAACTACACTGCTACAGTGCTATTACTCCACTTTCAACTTCCTATGGAATCCCGGGGTTTGCAGTTTAGGGAGGGCATTTAGAGTTCTTAGCCAGAGAGTTCTTTGGCCTCAGTAAACTACAAACCCCAGAATTCCACAGGACGTTGAAAGTGGAATAATAGCATTATAACAGTGTAGGACAGAAAGGCCCTAAGCTAGAGGCAGAGGAAAAGGAAGTCCACATGAAGTTGCTACTTTTGTGCCAGTAACTCTGGTGTCCATTGCCACTGTTGGTTTTATCTAAGTCTCATTTCAAAGGACTGGGATATTTTTCAAGAAAATGTACATTAGGTTTTATCTGTTTGTCTATGACCATGTCTAATTTAGCACATGGGAACTGGTGAGCCAATAGCTACATCCATCCTCTGTAAGAGTTATTATTTACCTTAATCCTTAGCAGCACTAAAACAGCTGCAATTTCAAATAAAACCCAAATGATAATCATGGAAAGCCCACGAGAGAAATACAAGCCCTTTCCACACAATGATGGCATCTTGGCATGGGGATGCAAGAAAAGTAGGACCACAATGACTCTTCTGCAAGATGTTGTTGCAGTCCCAGCTGTGCTGCGGAAGGAAGGGTCACAGCTATCGCGTTTCCTTCTGTCTAGCATGGAGCTGGTGCGGAAGGAAGCGCAGGGGACACGATTCTCTCCTGCAAGAAGCTTTTTGCGCAATCCCTGTACAATGGCAGTGAGAAAAGGTAAGGTGTGAAAAGGGCCCTAAAGCTGAAATTCAAACAAAAAAATGTTTCCAGAAAAATGTAAAGCTGTTGCACAAATTCAACAGAAAGAAAGAAAAAAGCCAAAACATCAACATCACCAGACAACACAGACTGGATTGGGGACTATGGGGAAAAGTTACATATACTGGAATTGGCCAGTTGCTATGGGCATGAGACCCAGCAGCATGGAGGAGGACAGTGTGCTCCCTCAGGAGCCCAAACTGTATATGTAAATAACTCTGAATAGAGATTGCACTGGGAAATATGGACCAAAGTTACAGGAAATGGAGAAGACAGTTTGGTGAGTTCTTAAGAGGAAAATAAAACCCCCAGGCAATGCCAGGTAAATACGCTAGTATGATCAATAAATCAGATGCTGACTGTGATGCTACAGAAAACTGAGATGTGAATGTCTCCAAATGAAGCTTGCTTTATCTACTACCCAATGGAGGTAAAAAAATCAATAAATGACAAGTTGTAACAAAGCCAACAAGTGGGAAAGGTTAACAGAATAAAGAAAACAGAGGGAACAAAGTTACTTGAATTAAAATATAATAATTTAAGTAAGATTTTGTCAGGAAGGAAAAAACCCTCTAGGAAGAAGCACAAGCCTGTAATATTGCAATGCAGTTTCCTCATGCCATGAAGTCAAGTTATGATCTGCCAATAACCCAGAGAAATATGAAGGAAAAAATAGCCTCTGTGTCCTTCCTTACCAGTGACTTTAGGACATGTGTGAAAGAGAGGGGAAATACTGGCTGGTGGGACAGCCTAAACAAAGCTAAGGGTCAGATATTAGCAGACTGTGCTTATAAGGTGGAATGATAACATGTCAGGAGAAGAGAGGAAGGAAATATGTTTACACTAGAAAGGATGTTTATCACTGTTGATAATTTCATGCTAGCTTGGCAGAAAGATCACCAGAGAGCACAAGACTGATGGAATTCGAGAGAAGAAGGTCCAGCATGTGTTCTTAATAAATTTGTTTGCATGACCAGACTCTCATAGTGTAGCATGATTTTTTTCCCCCAGAAGAATTGATTTGACTTTTAGCTATGTTTCTTTATGGGGAAAAAATATGATCATTAGAAGTTCATTAGAAGTGCAGCTTCAGGACAATTTGGATTTGGCATACATTGCATTGTTATTTCCATAACAATAGAATAGAAGCACATTAAATTCCACTTCAGAGTATATTTTTAAAGGGAAAACTGGCAATGAATTTAAAAGATATACAGCAGGAAATATTCAAGGATCTAACAGAATATGGTCTGATGGCAAGACCACCAAAGAAGAGACCTTGTTTTGTTCACTTTCTCTTCACCTTAATCCTTTTGTATTTAAAATTTCTATTTCTGTTTCTAACTGACTTATCAGATATGTTCAAACCTTCCCATTGTCAAAACATGATTGTTTGTTCTGGGTGGGACAGACAGAATGCTGTTGTATAAGGAAAAAGAAACAATAAAAGTATAGATTTTAAAAATCCAGCAGGTTGTATCTTTGAACAAATATTAACCAAACAGAGTTTACCAGAAGTATATCACAGATATAGTGAATGTAACCGTGGGAATAACTCAATAAAGGCAGCAACCCTAAAACCCCTTTCATGGCAGTAAGCACTGTTGAACTCAAGCGAACTTGTTTCTGTGTAAAAAGAATTAGGATTGTTCTGAAAGTTTACAAGCATTTCAAAGATTTTACAAAAAAGATATCAGCCTATTCTGCATGTATATGTATGTTACAGCTCCAAAGGGTTACTCAGAGGGAAAAACCATTGTATTTAGGGGGATTACATGCAAGTAAAGGTGACAGGATTTTTAGTTTTGTCCTTCTCCTTGATCTGCAGATTTTTTAAAAACAAAAACAAAACTAACTTCACATTGTAACCATTATAGTTTCTGGTTATTCAGAAAATTTGACTACCACAGAAGATCAGACAAGTTATTATTTCAAGATGCCATCCAGGACATATTTTCTATTTTGTTTCCTATTCAGAATTGCCACATGACCAAATCAGTTTGTTCCACCACTAGTTGGTTCTCTAATCTGCACCTATGTTTTATGACACATTTGAAAGTTTGAACAGTGGCTGCCATGATCCAGTTTCCATCATGGTCCCAGGACACTGACATTGGTTAATTAGAGAAGACCATCAGAGAAGGTGGAATATTCTTTCACCTGAGGAGGCATTTCAAGTCCAGTGTGTATTAGAATGCAGGTTCTTCAATTACTAAGGAGGATTCCCATAAGGAATATGATGGCCATTTCCGCACTAGCCTGTTATAGCGCGATGATTCCACTTTCAACATCCTCTGGAATCCAACCGGCCCCTCCCGAAACTGCAAACCCCAGGATTCCAGAGGATGTTGAAAGTGGAATCATCGTGCTATAACAGGCTAGTGCAGAAATGGCCTTTGTAGAACCATTCAGAACATTAGTACAGTCAAAGAACATTTTTCACCCTCCAGGTCTAGTATCCGGTTATATCTAATTTGAGATCTTGATATGCTCTCCATGGTCCTCACTCTTAACTATTTGACTTGTTATGTACTTTGCCACACTTCACTTGAATGTCCTTGTGACAAAAATGGACAACTGTAGACATTCATATGTTATTGACTGCAAATTCCAAGAAAATCCAAGAATGATGAATCACTGGATTTGTAGTCCTAATATCTGGAGATTTCAGTTAGTGGGAGAAATTGAGTGGCCTAATTGACATATTAAACAAATGTTTTGGTAACTACAGAAATTAAGAATGTTCGTTGATTTCCCAGTTGTCTTCTAATTGCTTTGGTTCTGCTAGAGAGTTAGGAACAGGAAAAACTGAGGATTTCGATGTAGTAACATTATAGATAAGCTGAGAGGAAGATGTTAAATATTTAAGATGCAGTAACATTTTGGGGCTGATAACAGTTGCCTGGTTTTGAAGTGTTTAAGAAGTTCTCAGTGTTTATTTCCAACTTTGCTGACGAAAACTTTGCCATGATCTCAAAGTGTTATTGACATTGTTTAGAACAATGGAAGGTATGATTGAGCTTGTTGCTAGCTAAATATTTGTAAAGAAAACTACCTGTAGAATTTGCCTTGTACTGCCATTCTATAAGGCCTGGAAGGTAATATCTTTCTAAAATCAAAGCTGGATTCAAGGCCCATTAATGGGCCTAATTAGGCACCAGGCAGCATGTCCAGTATTTATAGAAACCCTAGAAAATGGGGACATTTGGCAGCCCTAACTTCTTGCTACTCTAAATGTTTTGTAAATACATTTGCAAGACTGATGAGTTGTCCATGGATACCTGTCACAAGGTAGCTCAAAGAAACACCAAACTGACTAGAAGCTCTTTTACTTAATGAAGAAATAATACAGATTGACTTCTAATTTCATAAGAGAAAATCAAGGGAGAGATTCTAGCACAGTACAGCTTTATGTCACCAAAAGTAAATTTCATTGTACTCCATGGGATTTACTCCCAGTTATGTGTCTTTATAGAACTGCAGCTGTGCAGTGCAGTCTTATACATGTTTATTCAGGAGCACATGATGCTTGCTCCCAGGCCAATATGGATAAGATTGTAGATTCAATCTCATTTTCCATTGCTTCTGTTTTTTAATGAAAGTTATTGGGATTGATAGTTAATTTTTTTTTAAAAAAACAACCAATCCTGCTGGTTTATGCTTCTCACATCTGAAGCATTAAAAGCCATTTCCATTTAAGCCTTGTATTTGGCCCAAATGATTCCATATTACCCACTTCTATCTTGGCAGGGATGATTTAAATGAGCAGCATGCACGTAACATCTGGTTGTGAAGGGGAGCTGAATAACTTTGTGCAGCAGAGGCATGAAATGAAAATGGCAAGCTAGTGTATGTAATTTGGAGGCTCAAGGGCCCAGTTTTCCTGAACAAATCTGGCTAGGCAAACTGACAGAAATAGAGTCAGCTTGAGACATGTTAATGTAAGCAAATGTAATTAGCTTCAAAATGAAAGTTAGACTAATTCAAACAATGAACATGCACTGCTGGAAGACAACAGAATTGTTTCCATATACAGACAAGAACAGCGCTTTACTTGCAGTGACAGCTTTGCTTAATAGTAGACATAAACTGTAAAGGAAACTCAGGAGCTATGGCCTTGGTGCAGCCAGCAGATGCCAAGAGGTAAGAGAGGTATGCAACTGAGCCATCAAACATTTTGAAAGTTGTTTTTAAAAGGCAGCTCTGGTAGGGTAAAGGTAATTCTTCTTAGTGAGAGAAACTTTATGTATGAAAGATTAAGCGTAGAAATAAGAGCGAGCAATCTCAGAAGGACATCATAGGATACCTCTACAGTAAGGCAGATGTGCGTCCTTTTTAGGAACTCCTGGTGATAATCTTTATGCCCTCTATAATACAAAACCAGCAATACAGAAATCTCTTAGTTTAAATTTCTGTAGGTAAAACATCTCACTATGCACTTGTCACCCTCCTCTTCCTCCTCCTCCTTCTTTCAAATTTTCTTTGCCACAAGCTCATTTCTCTTTGGGGCATAGGTTCTATCATGGATTTATTCAACACTGTGGGGGTGCGTTCATGTATTTAAGTCACTACTCATCAGTTTTATAGTGGTGGTGGGGTAATATTTCTTTTCAGTTTGAGAAAAGTTGCCTTTTAAAAACTAACATTCCCAGAACCCCTCAGCTGTGACAATGGGTGAACATGCTGTCCATGAGATTCTGGGAGCTGTAGTCCAAAAATTGTAGCTTTTCCCACCTTATATAACAAAGTAATATATAATATAAGGGCATGTTTTTTATCCTTGTATATGCCCCCCCCCACTTTTTTTAAAGGGGAAGAATCATATGAATAGCCACACAAGTGAGTCCCATGAAACTCACCTTACCTGTGACAAGTAACACAGGGTATAACACAATGGGACTTTCTGCATTATACTGTTATAGTGCTATTATTCCACTTTCAACATCCTATGGAATCCTGAGGTTTGCCATTTAGGGAGGGGCATTTAGAATTCTCAGCCAGAGAATGCTTTGGCCTTAGTAAACTACAAACCCAAGAATTCCACTGCATGTTGAAAGTGGAATAATAGCCCTATAACAGTGTAGTGCAGAAATGGCCTTTGCAATATGGCCTGTGCCAGCATTCCCCAACCTGGTGCCCCCCCCAAATTATTGGACTACAATTCCCATAATTTATAAACTAAATCATCATCATCATCATCATCATCATCATCTAGCATAATCAAATTGTACAAGAGAATGGGCGGGAGGGTTGTGTAGAGGGTCCTGGATTCTAATGGCTGCGAGAGCAGCCTCTCATCCAGAAGTGCTTGTGAATATTTGCTCAGGGCTCCTGGAAAGGATTTGAAAGGCAGGTGACTTTGATCGACTTCTGCTATGCATCACAAGCTTTTGGTCACCAGCCATGTTTACTGAACCATGTGACCCAAAGGGAGGATGGTGGCCTGGAGAACTGGAAGCCAAGCCTCTATGTGTGCCTTTTTTCCCCTGTCATTTATGACTCTCATGGAGTGCCTTTCAGTGTCCTTTACAGTTGCTATAATAACATGTCTGTGTTGGAAACTTGGAGCTGTTTTTTGTCACATGCTTTCAAGTAGAAAAAGAACTGTACTTCAGCTTTGACACAGTATCCCATGACACCCTTCCTTTATCTGGATGTAACTGGCTGAGAGTGGTTCAGCCAGGTATTCTAGTGGCATACATTTCTTCCACTCCCTGTAGCTCCATGGACCATTAGTTATTCATTATAAGTAGTTAAAAGTGTTTTGGAGTTGATAAGAGGAACTAACGCAGAAGAATGGGATCATTTCCAAGAAGAGAAAATAGAAAAATTAAATGATACTCTGCATGGAATTTAGTAGTACAGTTGAGCTACACTCTCAATTTGGACTATTCCAATCAAATAGTTTGTTAGGCTTGGCAGCATTTTCCTTCATATCATTCTTTCATTTTAATTGCAAACTAGATATTGTCCCCAAATCAAGCTTAGGAGTACTTTTAGTATATGTTTAAAGAGATGCAGATTTTTGGTTTAGGTACTTCATATAATTTACACCAGGGGACATACTAAGGCACAATATGAAACTGTTCTTGCTGTACCTCTACATCAAGGGTGGAAAATTGCAATGTGGGCAGAAGTAAATTTTCAGCCCAATGCTCCACTATCAGTCTTCAGTGATTCATTTTCACTCAAAAATTGGCTAAAAATGTGACCTGTGTTGCACTTCCTGTATTTTTTGGCCAATTTTTAGCCATGTTTTGGAGACTTTTCAAATGTTGGTGTTGATGAGGTGTAAAAATTCGGAGGAATCCAGCTTTTGAAGTAGCTTTGAGGGATATTTTCTCTGTATGAAATATTGGAGGACTTTCAGGAATTTTAGGGGGCTTGAAGAAAGCTCAAGGAGGGCTACAAAAATAGCTTGAAACCTTGATACTTGAGGGACAACCTTTTTCCTTTCTTTTAATACTGAGAACAGAGATCTGCTGCTGGGTTCTTACTCCCTGTCCCATAATGGGAATGATAGATCACACAGGAACATTAGATAGGCTCGTCTCTGCTGTTGTATTCCATTTATGGAACTCCCCGTCCCCTGCAACTTTGGTCTCTTTTAGGGGTCTAATTTTATTACTTTAAAAAAAATGTACATGTATAATGTTTTAACTTTTTAAGCCTTTTCTCCATTTTAACCTGGTGATATGCTTTTATCCTGTTTAAATGATTCCCCCCCCCGGAATTGTTTTAAACTGTTTATTTTAATTGTGTGTCACCCTGATCTCATAATAGTGATCAGTATGGGAAAAAATTAATAAATAATAAAATGTTAAATAAAAAGGTATTGCAGAATGCATAAGGTTCTAGTTGATGGATCTCAGGTTATTGGTAAAAACAGACCAAAATGGATTGATCAACCTTGAAGTTATTAAACCTTTAGTTTTAATGTTATGTGAAGGGGCCTACTCTTGGGCCCTTTTCACATTGAGGCTTCTCGTGCGAGCGGGGGAGGTTAACTTGCGCGAGAAGGCTCGTCCGGGAGGGTGCCGCTTCCCCCTCGTTCCTTCCGCAGGCGAAGGAACGGGGGGAAGCGGCAGCCTCACGCGAGCCGCCCTCCCCCCGGGCGAAGCAGGAGGCTGTCGCGTCCGTCCCCCCTGTTTGCACAAAGCAGGAGGCTGTCGCATCCATCCCCCCGCTCACGCGAAGCAGGAGACTGTCGTGTCCGTCGCGCTAGCGCCCCGTCCCACCCCTTCCTTCCGCAGGGGTGGAGGGAAGGAAGCGCGACCCAGCCGCCTCCCCGACGCTCCACACAGGAGGTAAGTGTGTGTGGGCGCCGGGAGCGTTGCGCGAGCGCGGGTGATTTTCGCTTTGAGGTGAAAATCAAAAAACCTGCAATCGCGCCGCTGCAGCCCCGTGAGCGTGGCAGAAGTGGGAGTGTGTCATGCAGAGCGACGCTCCCACTCCCGTGAGGCTCACGGGGCTGTCACACGACAGAAAGCCCGTGGATTCACATGTTTTGCTTCCTGTCAGAGCTTTGAGCTCATGTGTCCTGTTACCTGTGCCTGTGAGGAGGAGATTAGAAGTACTATTTTCCTGCTTGACATAACTGTCCTTTGTTGTTGTTGTATATGACTATAAGAAGAGCCCTGCTGGATGAGACCAAAGGCCTGTATAATTTGTCATTTTATTCCCACAGTAGGCAACCAGATACATGGGGGGAGATCAGAAGCAGAACATGAGCCTAGATGCAACTCGTGTTGGAAAGTATGCTGCTTCTCGTACTGGATGCAACAGAAACCAGTAGCTGCTGATCACTTTATCCTTTTAAATCTGTATGAGTTGCAGCTATCTTGGACTAGTCAACAACATATTTAACTATATGATATGTAATGAAGCACTTCCTTTGTCTGTCCTGACACTCCCATCATTTAGTGAAGGGCCTAGATTTAATGCACGGCCTAGGAGAGAGAGAAAAAAATGCTTTTCTGTATTCACTTTCTGCGTACCGTGCCCGCAACTGGAAGGACAAATGCTAGTTCATGTAAACTAGTGACTGGCATTCTGTTCAGTAGCTATTATATCATAAATTGGATATACAATCCCATAACTGCTGGAGATTAACATTTTATGGCAACTGATGATCCCTAAAATCTTAAGTTCCAGCCTGCTAGTGCCTCATTTCTAAGGGCATCTGAAACACTGCAGACTGGGGCAAAGAGAAATGACGTCTGCAAAGCAATCCTGGTTATGAAGTGTCTTTCAGAGAGCAGTTGCAACAAGACCCTGGGAGTTCTCACCAGCTGCCTGTTCTCAATTCACCCCACAACCAAGAGAACACTGCCAATATTAGTTCCCAGTGCTCCAGTCTGCAGCATCTTGGAAACCTTTGGCTGAGGCACTGGCAGGCTGAAATGGTAGGTCTGAGGTGGGGATGTCATCATCAGGTGTAGCTACAATGATGGAACTCTATGGAATTACAATTACATTGATAATGTGAGATCTTGACTGCAGTTTATTAGAATTCAAAGAGCATGAAACATTGGTCCTAATTCATTTCAATAGTATATTGAAACTAACCTTTTTGGGTATAACAACATGTAAGAAGAGGAATTGGGAGAGCAAATATTAGCCTTGCTTCTTCATGTAACACTAAACAATGGTGTATGATCAACCTTTGACTGGAAAAATCTGGAGATGGCAAGATGTTAGGTTTAATTTACACAACAAATTATGCAAGTCTCCTATAATATTGACCAACAGGGGTAAATTAACCCCTGAATGAATGCAATAGTGTTGTGATTGTTGCTTTTACTTGAATAAGATTGTGAATTTGCGATAAAGATTTTCCTTGACAGCTAAGAGCACTTTTTAAAGAAATGCAATGTACTGCACATAGTGTAGTAAAAGACTTTTCACATCACTTGCTTTTAACAAAGGTTGTTTCTACTGGCAGGAAGTAGCATGTCTTGAAGAATACAAGCTATGTCATAATTTGTAGATAAAAAGCTGATAATTGTGATAATGATAATTTTCAGCTTATTTTTCTTTGTTTTGAAACTAATATTCTCTAGTTATTAAAAAAATGATGTAGCAAGTGGAATTAGAGTTGCCAAGTGTCCCTTTTGATAAGAGATGTCCCTTATAGGGCTGGTAGCTGTCCCTTATTTTAAGGAATGCCCCCTATTTGAGAGTTAAAAAGCTTTTCCTTTTATATAGACTGAACAGCAGCCCCCCCCCATATTTTGTGGGTGTGTGCCCTTTGTAAAGACAGAAATGTTTGCATCATCTAATTTATGAATATGAAAAACATGCTAATTTTACACATATTGCTGGATTAACTGAAATCAATATTTTCAAATGGTATTTAAGCAGAACATAGACTTGTTGGTATCTACTTCCCGACTGTTGACCTTGCATGTCTTATTGCTGTTTTCAAAACCTGGCAACACTAGTGGAACAGAATATGGCTGTTGCTCTATCAGCAGTTCTATCTACCTTGCCTGAAGTAGAATAGCATTGCTAATGTACCCTTGATGTGTACTGCAGAATAGTAGTAAGCTTCCTTCCAAGTTGATAATATGACTTCCTGTATTTTTCTTTCCCACTTCATCTTTGTCATCTCGTTCTTATATGTGCTGTTTGTTAGAATGTTGGTCTCATTACTCAGAAACACCACACATTATTAGTTTTTTTGGCATAAGAAAAAAACCATTTTGTATAGAAAACGGTGTGTCTGGATGAAGTGATGGGATGGAGTATGAAAACAGTGTCATAACTTACCTTTAAACCACGTGTTTTAAATTCTTGCTCGAAGCTTATCTGAAATAAATGACATCTGTTTGGCACACATCCATGTCCCAGTCTGTTCCAAAATTGGCTCATGTTATCTATTCCACTTTCACACTGATTAGTAAAGGAAAAAAGATGGAAAGTTGAGAATGGGTATAATCCTCTTTTACTGTGAATGCCCTGAATACATAGTACCTAGCTTGATAAATGCCTTACAGATATCTGTCTTGTGATCAATGTTATCTTTTTGTGAAGCATCATCTTAAGCTGTAAGGCTTTAAGTATCTACCTGTGCTGTTACTGTGCCCTTTGCCTTTGAGAAGGGTCAGTGCCAGAGCAAGCCAGCTTTTATAGAACATTATTGTCTCGTGTAATACAGCTTTGATAGCCACAGAAGCCTAACTAAGCAGACTGTATCCAGTCAGCAGACATAAGGCAATGTGGGTTTGTTATAGAACTTCTATGCTAGATGTCAGGAGCGTTGGATACTTGTTCATAATAGTAGGCCTAAAACTCTTCCTTGGTGCATCAACCATTTATCATTCCAGACAAATAATCAAGAATTTTGCAATGAAATAAGAGTATAAAGTCAAAGACTTAAAATTTTCCTAGGAACTTAGATGTATCATACTTCTGCACTCTCAAGTTCCTTGGAGTAGGAAGTTGGGATTGTGTGCCTGTTCTTTCCTTTTTCCTTAGCATGATTGCTGAAGCTTTGGCCCTCCATATATTTTGGCCTCCGACCCCTAACTCCCTTGGTAGCCATTGGTCATGCTTGCTGAGTTTTCTTACAGGACTGAGAATCCCACATCTGAAGAACTTTTCTCTTTTATGGAATTTTAGAGCACTGGGGACTGAGGAATATCGAACTCTCAGAAACTTTTGTCCTTTGCTGGATTTTACAAAAGGACGATTTAGCAATGGGAAGAGGTAGAACAAGGGGCTGACATAGGGCTGAACAATGAAACAATGGTGGACAGCACTGAAAAATATTCTTTGTTGGAAGGGAAACCTGCCCTGCCATCCCTGCAGCAAATCAGGCTAGTGTAGGCTTTATTGACCTTTGTCTATTTTGGCCAGTTAGGATTGCACTCTATACCTTTAGGCCTGTTCAAGAATAGAAATTTTTGTGTCATATAATTTTATGGGCTTTGTTGTTGTTGTTGTTGTTGTTGCTGTGTGCTTTCAAATCATTTCTGACTTACGGTGATTCTAAGACAAACCTATCACAGAGTTTTTTCTGGGGCTGAAAGTGTGTAACATGCCCAAAGTTGGTTTCCATGGCTGAGTGGTGAATAAACTCTCATCTGAAAAGTCATAGTCCAGTGTTCAAACCACTACACCACTCAGGCTCTTTTTATGGCCTGCAGTACTATTAAACCAGATACTGCTAGCCCACAGATTCTAATCCCATAATTTTTATAGTTGTTAATGCTATAGTTTCATTCTGGCTTTGCAAGTAGTTCAGTATTGATTAGCTTGAAAGAAATAGAATAAGTGATATGTAAACATACCACTTCTTTAACTGAAGCATTGTCATATGACAGTTTCTTGTCAGATATTGATACATAACCCAGCATCCTTATGGATCATCAGTATTGCCTGTTATGCCTACAAGACAATGTTTACTATACAATAAAGACTGATTTGATGTGAATATTTCCAGTGGTTGAAATAAACATTGGTTATATTCCACACAGTGTGAACAAAATCATTCCTTTCCTATGAAATAAATATGAAACATCTTTTTTTTTCTCCTTGCTTCTTTTTGGCTCCTCTATTTGATCTTTTATTTTTCCTATATATTCATAAAGTAAAACAAAAACAAAAACAAAGCATATTGTTCCTGGAGATCACTCTTCTTGAACACTGAAACTTCAAGACTGTATGCCATAGATTGCTTCTTTTGTACATCCAAGATGATGGCATGAAAATTTCAAAATAAATGTGAGTGTAAAATATATGTTGTACATTAACAAAAAAAAAGCACTGTTATTTGTGTGAACCCAGTAAGAAAATAACCATACTTTCCATGAGCAAAAACAGAGCAGAACAAATTCACATCAAAACAACAGAAGGGGTTTTTTTTAAAGAAAAAGACCTAATTTATTTCTGTAGCCAAAATTATTGTCTTATCTTCAAACAGCTTAGTCAGTCTTGTTTAAATGAACTTTGAACCTTTGCGTGACTTAACTTGGAAAATTCAAGTGGCTGCAAGGTCAACAAGGGCAAATGGTACTTAGTGACAAGGAAATGAAGGTGACTTTGTTCAGCCATGGCATCAGATATTTTATCTGCAGCTTGAGTTCCCCAGCTGTATCCTTGAATACTAAACACAGATATTAAATATGTAAGGAAAGTGTGAAAGACCACTAAATTCTATGGATGGGAGATGCAATTAAAGGTTTAGAAAAATATCTTTGTAGGTGTTTTTTTTTTAATTGAATTCATATCCCACCTTTCTCCCAAATGAGATCCAA
Source organism: Ctenosaura bakeri (assembly GCA_948474755.1). NCBI lineage: Eukaryota > Metazoa > Chordata > Lepidosauria > Squamata > Iguanidae > Ctenosaura > Ctenosaura bakeri. The sequence continues at coordinate 366,651 of CAOLHI010001761.1, forward strand.
GACAGCTTACTGGGATCCAAGGTGGTATTCCAAGTATTCCAAACAATCACTTCTCCTGTGTAGATTATGCTGTTCTTCTTCTGTCATTCCCCCTTTCTTACCCTTCATTTAACAGTAATATAGATAAATATTTCATGTTAAGGGGGAAACAGACACCATTACTTAAATTAACAGAGCATAAGCATGCCAAGTCCTCACCCTGTTTCCCCTCTTGCTTCATGTAGTTCCACAGTTGCTTGAGGCTTCAGTTGTGTCTCAGATTAAGCTTAACAGCTGTGTGTCAACTGACGTTGTGGAACATGGCCAAGTTGTGGCTCACAAATGGCTTCCAGGAAATGATATGGCAGATGCATTTGGTAGGTGTATCTCTGTAACGGAGGAAAAAGTTCTATTCCATCATTGCAAAAACCTCTGCTGAAGAATACATGTATATGCATATTTATCACCAAGTCTGTCCGTTCTGTTGTATCTATCCAGAGGTTCTTAACATTTTACCAAGAAATAAAGATTAATGTAATGTCTCTCTCTCTCTCTCTCTCTCTGGTTTTACTTAGGGTAGGAAAGGATTTTGGTCAATTCACATTTTGATATACACTTACTAAATTTTCATGTTATCCTCTGATAGTTTTCTTAGAATTCTCCATGGAAATAAAAAAAAAAAACAACATAAAAATATTTATAGTAAGAGAGTGTGTGCATTAACATGTACATATCAGTGGCAGGGGGTGAATCCTGAAACAGTATTATATATGGGAAAATTCTTGCAAAAATGTTTGTATTAGGTGCAAATCATTACAAAACTGACATCTTATGAGTGGTATACATGAAAATTGATATTTATTTACATTTAATGTACATACAATGCACATTATATTAAATATAAAATTTATTAAAGTATTTATAAATTGCATTTTATGCCTGGCAGATTTTCCAAAGTAATGAACAATGAATCATGTATGAATACTTTTACTGACCTTAAACAATGGCCATTTCCACATGGGGTTTTTAAAACGGGGCAGAGCGTCTTCCAGGGAGGACGTCTGCACCTGGGAGCGGACTGGGTCAGACCTACTTAATGTAGATCCGCACCCCAGCCCGCTCCAGAATGACCCCAAGTGGTCGTCCAGCATGCTTTTGAAAGATCTCTAAAAACAGGTCTTTCAAAAGCATAGAGCGTGCCACTGCGAGCCTGCTCCCTTATGCAGATTCACAGGCTCGCATTGGGGTGGACTTTAGGCTGGTGAGCTTCAGCGGTTGGTCGAGACCCTCAACCAACTGGAAGCCGCCATTTTCGTCCCCGGAGCAGTGTGGAGCGGCAGCCACTCACTACTCCAGAGCAGCATGGGTCGGACCAGGGAGCTCAAAAGTCTGGTGAGTAGCGTCACAGGGCGATTCCCTCGCCCCGTGTGGAAATGGCCAGTAATAATAACAATAAAAACAGCTACACTGCTCAGAAACTGTTACAACATTTCTGGTTCTTAAAACTGTATAACATTATTATTATAACTTCCTACCTATCTGGTTGATTCATGCAAAAAACAGATCAAACATTCAGGAGGTTGATTTGATCCCCTACCAAAAAGCGATTTTCATCAGCAGCCATATTGCTGAGAATGTTCACAGTTGGAAGTGAAGCTTTCTGCTGGATTAGGAAAAAACAAAGATTTCCTCTTTCAGCATTCAAGGATTTAAGGAGCCATTTTGGATGATTCAGTCACCAGAAAAAATTTCCTCTCTTGCCTGCAGGTCCAAAGTTACAATCATGCTCTTTCTTTTAATAAAACAAGGCTCTATTGAAATGATGTAATAAGAGACAATTGCGCTTTTGGTTCCACATGAAGCATATGGGAGGAAATGTTATGATGCATACGCATGTTAGTGCTCATTGACATTTGTTAGTTGACATTAGTTTGATTGTTAGCAATCAAAATGTTAGTGGCCTTTGAAATATCTTATAAGTAGGAGTGGCCAAGATGCAAATTTCTGCTCTCGCTCTGTCTCTTTATATATGTATATATGCACACAATCAAATTACAATGTTTGCAATCATTTAAGGAAGAAATTATTCATTTTATGCCAAAGTCATATTTGATATTGCCACATATATACTTACCTCTAGTTTTCCAGAAATATTATGTGTCAGACAAGACAGGGGGTTGGAGGAGCTACCAGTTTAGGGTATAGTTCCTGAGAGGATGAGATGAAATTACTGAAGCTTTAGGCTACAGTCCCTAGAAGACTGTGGCCCAAGCAGATGAATTGAGGGATCCCTGTGCCACAACTGCAAAATGAGGCAGACAAAACTCTGTTTGAAATATAGCTAATCGAGAGGGATCATAACAGGAAGCATAGATTCTGCTCTGCCCACAGAAATAGAGATCTGCCAGCTGAATGATACGAGTGATGCTGAAGATGCCCTGATACTCCACAGATAGTTCCACTGGTATAGATGTCCTTCTGGTCCTATTTTTCTCACCAGTCAAAAAGAGGCACTCTCAAATGTGTTAGGAATGGTTGTTGATCTTCAGGACTTTCTTTATATTGGCCCTAAAGATGTTTCTAGTTCAGTCTGCTTTTACAGTAGTTAAACAGAGTAGGTTAATATTTCTATTATTGTATGCAATGGCTTTCAGCGTGGGTGTAGTGTTTTGAGTATTGGTTTATGACCCCTGGAGACCAGGGTTTGATTGCCTGTTCAGCTATAAAAACCCACTGGCTGACCTTGGGTCTCACACACGCTCAGTCCCTGGAAAACCCTGTGATAGATTCACCTTAGGCTTGCTTAAGTCAGAAATGATGTGAAGGTACACCAGAACAGAAGTTTAACACTTTAGATGTTATGATGAGATAGCTCTTACTGCTGTGTTAGTTTAAATTGTGTTTGCCTTCAAATGATTTTACTGCATTTATAATCTCACTTGTAAGAAAGGGTGGCTTAGACATATTGCAAAGTAATGAATAAATAAATAGAGGCTAGCTTATTTATCTCCCTAATGCTGGAGTTTATGGGAGAGAAGATGGCTCCAATTAAAAATCCCCCCCCCATAACAGCAATCCAGCAGGTCTATGGTTATTGGCAGTTGCTCCACCAAAGAAGGATAGATTAGCTTTGTTAGTATTGTATGATTGAAGAATGGTGAGGAACTTTTAATAAAAGCCAGTATGGTCTGAGGGTTCAGGATACAGCCCCCAAAGTGAAGCTAAGCTATCTTGGAATGGGTCCTGGAGGTAAGGAAGATGGTTTCAGAAGCCTATGCATGTTGCATTGAGTTCCATGATGATTAAAAGATGAAATAAAAATGTATTGAATAAAATGTAAACATAGATATATTTTTTGTTTCAAGGCAGATTGATGGCACATATATTAAGGGGCTTGCACTTATAAACCATGAGTGTCCTCAGCCACAAATTAAATACTTATGAAAAGATCAAACATATGCTTAAATGCCTCTCCTTCAAAATAAATGGGATTTTTTGGCACCATATACCAGTTTCCTCAACCAGTCCATGGGAGGTTGATTAATCCCCCAACCCTAATCCATCCTCTGTAAATTCAGTATCACAGAGAACTTCCTATAGTTATGAAAAAATGTGTGTATTTTCTGTGAATAGAGTTTAAAATTCTTGTAAGTGATTAGAAGCACTTGGGTAGGGTGTGTGTGTGTGTGTGTATAATGTACACATATACATACACACACATATATATACATGTATATATATTTATATGTGTGTGTGTAAATTGGGCTAGTACTGAAGAAATGACTGCACATTGATACGTTTGTACCACACGCCAGTGTTTTTCTTGGCCTGGAGATATTTAATAAACTGTTTCAGATTTAACATGTTTATTACGAACAGAAGAGCCCTGCTGGTTCAGACCAAAGGTCCATCTAGTCCAGCATCCTGTTTTCCCACAGTAGTCAACTAGATGCTTCCAGGAAAACCATCAGCTGGAATGGAAGTCAGGAGTTTTTGTCTGTTCTTTGCTTATCTGACCGTTCCTCACAGGCACCCCCCTGCCTCTGTCTGCACATGTAAATGCCATTTAGCAAGAGAGAGAAATAGCTGTTCATAGATCTGCACTCAGTTCTCTGTGAAGAAAAACATGAAAAGAGTTCCTGAAAGATTTATTGCAAAGAGGGCACTTTGGAAAGTGCTCCCTCATTTTAGTTTGACTGTAATATTCAAGATTGGCAGGAGTTTTAGAACTTCCAATCATTTCATTATATGAAAAATTAGGAAGCTTACTTGGCATAGCCCTGGTTAATGTTATTGATTTACTTTTGAATGAAGGAAAAAAGTTTGACAGCGCAATCTTTGCAATTCATTTTATGTCAAGTTCCATGCAAAAAAGATTGAAATCAACAGTTTTCTGAAAGAAACCCGAGTTTTCCAATCAGTAATGAACTTGCATGAAAATGTTCTAGATGACAACCTAATATGAAATATAAAGTTTGGTCAAAACTGGGTCATAAATTTGCATTCTAGAGCTCAAGGGAGGTACTTGCCACAGTTAAGGGATTAAGTCCAAAATCATATCACTGTATTTTTGGCGGGAGGGGGTCCCATTTTGTTTTGTAGAGCTATAATATCTAACCACACCTACATCCATTGCTGCATGCCAAAGATTTTGAAAGGCAATTATGAAATTGTCTGGCCTGGGCTGGATTTTTCCTAGCCAAGATTAGGTAGGCATGTATGTTGTTAAGTGTGATTGGTTTGAATATAACATGAAATATCTTTATTGAGTATGTCGTTGTTCTGTTCTGGATTGTATGGTGTTGTTAAATGGGTGTTACAGACGTCACATGTCTGAAAGATAGGTGGTATAAAAATTGAAATACAGTAGCTATATGCCTTTATTTTTCCTTGGATGTGTCCTGAAATCAAGTTCATCATTCCTTCCAAGAACCCCAGCAACAAGCTATATGGCGCACTCTGTTACTCTGCACACACTTTTCTGCCATGCCACATGAATGTTAACATGACACTCACACAAGTACACAGAAGCATACACTGAACACATAAGGCAAATGACAACAAGATTTATCATAGTTTGAAGAGGAATGGGAGAGCTATACTGTGAGTGATCTATGACATTTTTTATAGTAGTTTTTTACAGTAGTTGCCATGGCAGAACCTTTTAATGAGAAGTACTTTAGTTTATCCACTGAGTTGTGTTTTTCCATTGGTCTAAATTAGTGTATAGGAAAGTCTCTTTAATGCTTTTAACTGTTGTTTTACCATTATGATAATTTTTGGTTGTATTGTATTTGTTTTTTAATGAAACACCATGGATACCATACTGGCAGGATAGAAATGGAATGAAGAAGCATACATGTGTATTCAATCTTCTGCCACATGAGAAAATCAGAAGTGCCAAATACTTTCCCTGCAGCATTGTTTGAGTTACATGGTGTAGTGGTCTGAACATTGGACTACAACCTTGGAGATGAGGATTTGATTCTCTGCTTGTCCATGGGAACCCAGTGGATGACCCTGGACATGTCATACACTCAGCCCCAGAAAACTCTGTGATAGATTTGCCATAAGGTCACCATAAGTTAGAAATGACTTGAAGGCACACAACGACAATAAACACACATCAAAAAATTTCTGCATTTGAAATACTCACAAATATATCTTAATGAATGGGAAAAACATACAAATGTATGGATTGTATATGCCTACACTGGGAACAGTAAATATGAAAATGCATAGGAATTTCTGTACGGCATGAGGGAGAAAGTCTTAAAACTCAGTTTGAAATTTTAATGGGGTGAGCACGCTGGTGGAATAATGAGAAATGAAAGTGACATAGGCAAATTTTGACATCCTTAGTCTCTACCAGCCATACCTCCTCTACTTTGATATACACAGTTGTGATACATCCTAACATCTCTTTCGTAAGCTGGATGTGAAGACACCCTTGGTGAAGATGTACTTGAAGTTAGTAAAAATGCACCGTACAATACACCCTTGTATGTGCAAGGGTAGCTAGGATTCTTACTCATGTAGAGGAGTTCCAATGAGCAATCATTTATGTTCATGCTGTGCCCCTTTACACTGATGCTGAAAATGTGAAAAAGAAAACTGGTGGTTTCTCTGCCACAGTGTCTCCTGAAACAAATTTCACAGGCATGTAACAGGAAGAGAGTTGTGTCCCTTGGTGATGCAACCGTTATCCAAAAAGATCCATGTGACTATCACTCACCTTGCTTTCCTTTGGCTACATAGGATTCAGATGTGTTCGTTCATTTGAGGATTTGTTTCTACTCTTGGAGGAAAGCACTTTTTTTAAAAAAGCAGTATTAGACTAAATTAAGGTTACATGGAAAAAACTTATCCTATTATGGCTGGGTTATGGAGCAAGGTGAGTGATAGTCACATGCATGTTTTTGTGAAAAATCTCTGACAGTGTATTTCTTTAGGTGTGAAACTGTAGACAAAATCTGACAGATTTATTAATGTTAATGCACTAATAATGCTATGCACTAGTTCTACAAATGATGAATGATTTAACAGTCTAAAGTCACAATCCAATATGTGTAAGAGTAACATAGTCAGTCCACATGGTGTATAGCTCAGTGTAGCATAGTAGGTCTGCAGTGTGGCATAGTAGGTCTCCCCAATTTACTGAACAACTCCAGAAGCCTCTTGTTCAGTCATTCCATGCTTCATGAAGAAGTGGCAGGATTACGGAAGTACCTGGCTATGTCCCTGGAGGATTCTGACAGACTCAGTGCTGATGTCATCATTTTGTGGCTAGGTACAGAGATATAGCTGGATGCTTCCTGTGCTATCCACGTGAAGCTTGGGATTGCCAGGCTGTTCAGAAATTGGAGGGGAGGCTTTGGTACTGCAGAGGGAGGAAGGGACTGCCAACCCCCAATAGTGATCAAGAAAAGACATATGCATGCCCATGTATAAGTCTCTAAGAAAAGCCAGTAGATGATGCCATTCCTACATTCCTTCCAAACTAGAGTGTAGTGGAAATGAATGCATTATGAGAGCCAAACTGCATGTTGCACTTGCATAGTTTTGTCTAAGTGTAGCTTATGGTCTGAGCATAGGTCACTTCTCATACCATTACAGTAGGATGAGCCCTTCCACCTAGAACAAGTTCTGGCTGTCACCTGTGATTTCTTCATGCATGATCTCACATATCCCAAGTTACATAAGTTATGGGGAATCATGTCAATTGCAGATTACTAGAATTAGGTAAACAGCCAAAGCAGAAATTTTCTCTCATGAGTTTGTTGCATGGCCATGCATACAATACAATCTCTCTGCCTAGTCTTCTCAACAAAAGACTGTGAAGTCAGCACATGACGTGTATCTTTGGGAGAGAATGTAAGGACATATTTTTCCCCTGCATATCTGGTGTAAACATCAAATGAAATCTAGGATAGCTGTACCTGTCTAATGAACAGGGATCTGAGTGGTGAACAGGGATCTGAGTGCCACTAGAGAGAAACATGACTCATTCCTTTTCTTTATGAATCTGATTAAGTTTCTCTCCTCCAGCTGACAACAAAGTCATTGCCCAGATTGATGTTCTCACTGTCCCATGTTCCAATAGAATTTAATCTTTGATTTATTACACTTCCTGGAACATATGACTCACCTACTTTGTTGTGCAATTGTTTTCACTAGCTATTCCTCTGCTAATTTGAGACCTAAAAATGTACAGCGCAATCCATCCAAAATTAAACACTTTTCAGCTTCCACATAAGCTTTGCAAAACTGCAGCTGAAAGCACTGGCAGTTAACTTTGGCTGGGTGGAACATGACTTTAATGAATGATTATCTTTATTGATGGGTGTGTTGTGTAAGACTTCCTTGCTGAAATATTTTGGTCTTTGGGTTTTACTTTGGCTTAATTTATTTTTCCCTTTAACAAATATTGGATTATAAAGCTATTTGCCTGTGACAGTGGAGAAATGTAAAAAGTGCAAATGGATTGTTGTTTTCAGAGAACCCAAGAGGAGTGTATTCCCATATGATGGGACTCAATTGCATTAAATCCTAGCACAAGCTGGCTGTGGATTTGAGCTAATGGTGATCAATAAAAGCTACATTTCATAGGCTTCAGAGGAAGGAATGGAAGTTAGACAAGCAATGTGCAGAATGTTTTGCTTAGAATGATGTCATCTAAAAGCATTCTTTCTTGTTTACTTTTTTGCTCTGTGCCAAAAACAACTAACACTTTCTAAAATAGAAATGCTGCAGAGCTGAATGGGATTGACACAGTTACCAACCACCCACACTATCAATTCAAAGTTCAACAATTCAGTCTAGAATTATACTTTACTCCCAACAAAGTGTTAGCAGCATCTATCACACCATTTCTTTTGCATGATTTTTTTCTCCCTGTGTTTGTTCCTAGATGGAAACTAGCTTAAGTAACATCTCTCATGCAACTTTCACTAGGTTAGTTGTTTCCTTTATGAACCCTTCAGGTTGCTGTCACTTGTTTGCAGTGATATGAAAGGTACAACTTTGGCATTGCATAGCCATTTTCTGTACACAAAAATATAGATCAAACATTGCAGAAGTAAAAGGTCAATGAAATTACTGTATTCTTTTTTTCCCCAAAAAATCCTAACTGACAATTTTGATTTAAAAATGATCAGTCAGACTGATGTTACATCTGTTATTTTGTAGCAAATATGCATATTATTTATCTATCTATTTATTTAGTAACTACCATTTCTGAAAAGACTTCAAAGTAGCAACTATTAACCTGCACTCACCTTGAGTAGTTTAGGCTGAAAGACAAGTCCTGTGTGGCTATTTACCCTGCTCACGTAAGAACTAAGTGCAGGAGGAGACAAACCTACCCCAGTCTGGCATCCTCCAAATTATTCAGGTTGGATAATTCTTCCAGTGAATACAAGTAAAAGCCTAAATACAATTAAAGTAATTTTTTTAAAGCAAGTTTGCTGATGGAGAGAGCTGGATGCTGAAGCTGACTGATTGTGTATGTGTGTGTACACACAGGCTTGTGTAGAGTTAGAGTGGATGGCCCAAGGTCACTCAGTAAATTTTCTTATTGGCTGGGAATTTGATCTCCCTGAGGAATTAATGTGGTGTAGAGGTTAGAGTGTTGTACTGTGATGTAGAAGACCCAGGATCAAGTTACCACTAAATCTTGAAATTCAAAGGATTTTTGTGATAATCAAAAAGTGTGGAGAAAAAAGAGCCATATACACTGCTTCAAGAGTGTACTGGAGCAAATGTGGGATATAAATGGTAGCAATGGTTGTCATCACTGCCGCCACCACTGCTGCCACCACCACCATTTTATTATATTACAGTTACATCTTCCTATGGACTATTATCTATACCGGTCCAAGAAATTTTGTTGCCTGAGGCAACTCTCCGTTCCATGTGTAGATGCTGATTAGGCTAGCAGTTAGATCTGACTTCAGCATTGGGCACTGGATCCCCAGAACATCTAGGGACAAGCAGACTAGCTTACTGGATACAAGGAAAATGGGACATTGGACATGGTGCATGGGGCAAACATCTCAGTCCTCCAAAAGAAGCATATGGCCAAGGAGTTCCCAACATCTACCCTGGGGCATTTGGCTCATTGTACCTAATGACAAGGGTAGTTGTGTTACACATTGAAACCCAAACCCTATGAGGAATGGCTGCAGGATTTAGAAATGTGTGGCCTGAAGAAAAGACTGAGAGGTGATATGAGAGCCATCTTCAAATATCTGAAGGGTTTCATCTAGAAGATGGAATGAGTTTATCTTCTGCTGCTCCATAGGGTAGGAATCGATCCAGTGGATTCCAGTGGCAATGAAGGAGATTCCAAATAAACATTAGGAAGAACTTCCAGATAGTAAGATCTGTTCAACACTGACTCATTGGAAAGAAGATGGAGTCTCCTTTGTTGGAGGCTTTTAAACAGTGGTTAGATGCTCACTTCTCTATGGTATTTTGGCAGTTAATTCCTGTACTGGCAGAAGGTTGGACCAGATAGCCTTTGAAGTCCCTTCCAACTCTATGATTTAATGAGCCTAAGTGAAAGACTACAGTCAGCCTTCTACATTTGCTAGGATTAGGCACAGAAAACCCCTGCAAAAGTGGAAAAGTCACACATATCAGTGTTTGTCTGAGGAAAGGGACTGAGGCATGGTGGGGCCAATGGAAACCATGATCCATACTGTATCAGGGAAAGGAGAAGGAAAGGTCAGCGTAGTAGCCCTGTAATTCCTCCTTCTCATCCATCTCCTTCCGTAGGTAGGTGGGAGAATCAGGGAAGGGTTTATGGTGTTAAGAAAAGAGGCTGCAAGCCCTCCTTAGTTGGCCAGGCAGTGGCTGTTGGAGGGAGAGGAGGACCAGAGGTGGTGTTTTAAAAGGGCCATGTGGCCTGATCAAAGCCTCCAAGAGGGACGTTTCACCCTGAAAAAAAGCACTTGAGGTGTGTGTGAGGGTAGGGGTTTCAGAAACTCACAAATAATCAAATCCATGAAAGTGAAACACAGAAATGGGGAGGGCTGACTCTATAGTGTAGTCATGTCCTATCTGTGAACTTCTCATAGGTATCTGATTGGCCATTGTGGAAACAGATTGCCACACTAAAGAGGATTTTGATCAGATCCAACATGGCTTTTCTTACAGCTATTTATTGCCTCTAAAATCAGAGCAATATCTTTTTATACTGGAGGCCTGGGGGAAAAGAAGGTTATTGTCATCATGTCTCTTCATGAGCTTCTGTCCCACAGGCATCTGTTGGCCACCGCGGGAAGCAGGATGCTGAATTAGACAGGATTTTGGTCTGATCCAGCAGGGCTTTTCCTATCTTTTCATGTGCTCAAATGCCAGCACAATATTTATTTTCTGCATTTTCCCACTATGGTAGATATAATTCTCCCCAGGTACAATTTCTTACAATGGCTGCACAATGAGAGATTAAACCATCTTGTTCTTTGAAAGTAATTTGTGTATATATATTAGTAGGCCAATTCTTTAGTACTCAGACAAAACCATATGAGGTTTGTAATTAAACTTCCTTTCTACCACCCTGGAAATATGAATACAGGCAGATGTTTTTCTTTCCGTTTATTTACATCTGCCTTTGACCCAATAATATTTGAGGGGTTTTATGCACACTTCAAATGAATTCTTTATATTTTAAGACCCTAGGGTAGATAAACAACTTTTCCCCAGTAGGTTAATGCCATTTTTATTTAGTTTGTCATGTCAGGTTACAAGATCCCACCATTGAATTCATGCAGCACAATTTTCAGGCTAGTAATAAGATTATCTATTGTACAAATCCTGCAATTCTTATGAATAATTTTAAGGAGCTGATTGTACCTCAGAATTGTTATTCATTTTTGTGCTGAAGCAAGCTAATATTTTTAAAACACATTGAGATGTGTCCATTTTCTTTAAATGTTGACAGCAGCACATTTAAAATGCTGTTGGTTGCTGTTAACTGTGCTTGATGCTAGAGAAGGAGGGAAGTTTAAGGAAATTGTCAGAATATTTAAAATAGACTGATAAGTGGATCAAGTTTTCTGGTGTAGTAACAACCAACAGTTTGAACTGTAGAGAGCAAGGTCATTTGACCCTATTAAAGAAAGTGTTATGGAAAAGATCTATTATCAGTCTGAGGGTTTTTTTTATTATTTAGTTTCTTCTTTTGTTAAAGAACTGGAGAGTTGGGTGGGAAAATGGAGTTTCAACAACTTCATTACTAACCTGGCATTTTTTTCTGACTGAGGATGCAGTCCTCATTCCATGAAATTAGTTGATTGGTAGTTAGTTAATTAGTTAGTTACTATATATAGTCATGTATAAGTCTAAAAATTCTAGTCAAAAAATTGACCCCCAAAATCTGGGTCAATTTATCCACAGATCAATGTAATTACTGTACTTAAACACTTATTAAAAAAAAATAGAAGAGTACTTCTCTGAGTAGGATGGCAATCCATCCTGGGAGAAACTGACCTCCTCTACTCTCTGTGCTGCAGTGCCACTTCTGGCCCTTTTTAAAGGCCTGGATGGGAAAACGGTGCTTCCCCTCAAAGGAGCATCAAGAAAGTAGAGGGGGTTGGTGCTTCTTTTAGATTCTCCTGGGATGGATTAAGCTCTCACTTTTGCCACTCTACTCAGAGAAGGGGATGGTTCCTTTTTAGGTAAGAGTTAATACTTAACTTTTATCAAAAAAGGACCATTCTCTTCTCTGAGTAGAAGGGTAAAGGGGCTTTTTGAATGCCTAGGTGGGAAAGTGGTGGTTGTGGTGGCTAAGGGTGTCTGGCCTCCTGAGCCTGGCACCTCTCCATGGAATGAACCTCGACTTATCCACTGAGCATATCAAAATCCATAATTTTAGCCACCAAACCTGCCATCGATCTATACATGAGTTTGACATGCTCAAATATGTACAGCAGTTAGGTGTTACACTTACATACCACCTTTCTGATAAAAAGTGTCCAGAATGATTAGCAACAAGAACATCTATAACAGAAAATAATTGAAGTTTCTCTCCATGTTTGGGAAAAGGTCAGGACATGGTAAACGCATTAAAGAATACCCTGATAATGCAAGATGTCCAGTCACACGAAACCTTATTTTCATGATCACGTTCAGTTTGTTCTCCTCTAAACAGAGATCAGAGCAGGGACTTAAAGGTTGGAGTTGGGGGCATTGGGTAAAGGTAGAGCGGGTCAGATTGTATTCCTCTTACATATCATCCCATATCTGAATGAGGCATAACACCTAATCCTACAGTGTGTGGAGGGATGGAACTGTGAAAGTTTTGTCCTCTGTGTGTACACTGCTTTGCCTCTCCTTCAAATCATCCCTGTAATACCAAAAATAAGATCCAAGAGCTTTCTTTTGTTGATTCTTATTGGCATTTGTACTGGTTCAAACCACTGTTGGATCTCTACTATTTGTTAAAAGGCAGCACGGTATAGTGGTTTAAGCGGTGGACTGTGAACCTGGAGACCAGGGTTCGATTCTCCACTTGGTCACAGAAACCCACTGGGTGACCTTGGGTGGGTCACATATTCTCAACCCCAGAAAACCCCCTGATAGGATGGCCCTTGGGTCTCCGTAAGTCAGAAACAACTTGAAAGCACACAACAACAACAAGAAGAATTTGTTAATGCTCTCAAAGAGGTATACTGTAATCAACCAGATGAAATACGAACTAAAAAAAAAAAAATCATCAGGAGCCAAAATAAGTTAAAGGCCATTAAAAGCCTATAAAACTAGGACAAAATTGACTTGAAACCTAAAATATAACACATAGAGTGAACATGGCTAAGGAAGTAATTAAATAGCATCTGACAATGATTTAATTGGATGTGCAGGTTCATGTGAGAGAACATCATTTTTTAGGTAATCTAGGCTCAGTGGTCATTTAGATGTTCTTGAATTAAACTCCCATTATCCTCAATTTATGATTAAGGGTGATGGGACCTATAATAACAGGCTCCCCATTTCTTAAAAACAAAGCTTTAAAGGTAAACATTAGCAGTTTCAATTCTGCATGAGAGTATAGTTTGAGCCTTTGATTTTTTTTTTTTTTTGGTCATTGGACTGTTAAACTCAACATGGCAGTACTACGTAGCATTCTGTTCTGCACTGGGTGCAATTTCTACATGTTTATTCAGAAGTGCTCCTACTAGGTCAGAATATATTTCCTAATTTGATCAGCAAGGGGGTAGATGTTGCACCTGTAGCATCAAGAGGAAAGAGAAAGAAACAGTGGCCACATTTGGCATGGACATGTCAGTTTGGCATGACATAGGGTGAAGGTCCACCATTAGAAAGGCAGAGTATCTTACCAGCCTGAGGGCTGGGGATGGAGGAGAGGCAGGAGACAGTGGGCTGCCAAAGCCTACAGAGTCAGGTGCTGGTCATATGGTTCCACCTAGCATTTATGTATGAGACTGACACTTAGCTACAGAGCTGCGACAGATGCCTAGCAAGCCAATACCTTGGTTTTTTTTTTTTTTTGAGAACCCCTCTCCACTGCTGAATTGGGTGCCCCACATCCATTTCTTCTTGAACTGGATCCTTTCCAGTGCCTTCTGTGCTTCTGAAGGCTGTGACAGAAACAGTTAAACAAACGAGCTATGTAACAATAAAATTTGTAACCAGAATTGCATTGCAGATGAGCAGTGAGTCTAGTTGTTCCAAGAGAGGCAAAACCTCTACATGCTATGGCCAATGCACTGGTGGAAATCATTCCTATCTGGCTCAGTCAAATGGTGGCTGGCAGAGGTCCATACCCAATAGTTAGGATGATGGGGTGGTTGTGAGGGAAAACCAATGAGGAAGAGAATGGCTTGAGCCAAGCAGTCAGGAGACTTTTATTCCTCCTCCAGGTGGATCAGAAAGAGGACTTGCTTCACAATATCTGGGGAAAAAACCATGGCTTAGCTCAGCCACCTCACCTTCTAGCTGATGATTTTGTGACTGAAACAAACCACAACACCAAATCAACAACAAAAACAGCCATAGAATCATAGAGTTGGAAGATACCACAGGGACTATCAAGTCCAACCCCCTGCTATGCAGGAACACCCATCAAAGCATTCCCAACAGATGGCCATCCAGCATCTGCTTAAAAACCTCCAAAGAAGAAGACTCCACTACACTCCGAGGCAGCATATTCCACTGCTGGACAGCTCTGACCATCAGGAAGTTCTTTCTGAGCTTCAGGTGGAATCTCCTTTCTTGTAGCTTGAATCCATTGCTCCTTGTCCTAGTCTCTGGAGCAGCAGAAAACAAGCTTGCTTCCTCCTCGACATGACATCCCTTCAAATATTTAAACATGGCTATCATGTCCCCTCTTAACCTTCTCTTCTGCAGACTAAACATACGCAGCTCTCTAAGTCTATCCTCATAGAGCATGGCTTCCAGGCCTCTCACCATTTTGGTTGCCCTCCTCTGGACTTGCTCCAGCTTGACCATGTCCTTCTTGAATTGGGGTGCCCTGAACTGGACACAGAGTATTCAAGATGAAGTCTACCCAGTGCAAAATAGAGTGGTACCATTACCTCCCTCGATCTAGACACCGTACTCCTATTGATGCAACCAAAAATTGTGTTGGCTTTCTTGGCTGCCACATCACACTGCTGACTCATGTTCAGCTTGTGATCTACCAAGACTCCTAGATTCCGTTCACATGTACTGTTATCCAGCCTTGTGTCTCCCCATCCTATATTTGTGCATTCCATTTTTTCTGCCTAAGTGTAGGACCTTACATTTCTCTCTGTTGAAATTCATTGTATTAGCTTTGGCCCAGCTCTCCAATCTGTCAAGGTCATTTTGAAAGTTTGATCTTGTGCTCTGGGGTATTAGCAACCCCACCCAATTTGGTGTCACCTGAAAATTTGATCAGCATGCCCTCTACTCCTTCATCCAAGTAATTGATGAAGATGTTGAATAGTCATGCTGGTTGCTTCCTTTAGGAAATAAAAGGGGCATTGCTACCCTGTTGATTCTTCCTGACTTCTTGGAAGCCTTAGATACTGTGATAACTCCTGGAATAGCTTGTTGTTCGAGTGTAGGAAGAACAATAACGCAGTGGTTTTACTCCCATTTTCAGGTCATTATTGGGAGGCTTTTGCTCAGCTCCATGACACTTACATTGTGGAGTTCCACAGGTTCCATCATGTCTCTTATTTGACAACTACTTGAAACAATGGGGGTAGATGTGTTGCCATCCAAAGATTTGGAACACAATGACATCAATAGGTAGATGATACCCAGCTCTATTTTTCTCTTCCAACTGAATAAATAGAGGCTGTAGAAGTGCTGGATTAGTGCATAGGAGTAAGTAAGGGGCTGGATGGAAGCCAGAAAACTGAAGTGAAATCCTGATGAGACTGAAGCTCTTTAAATGTATGGCTTCCAGGCCTGGAAATTAGGCTGATGTTCTATTTTGGGAGGTGTGATGTTTCACTTGAAATAACAGATACCTTGGTATCCAAAAGTGCTTATAGGCAGCTAAAGCTAATCTGTCATCTACGGCCATTCCTGAACCAGAATAACCTAGTAGCCATAGCCCATGCTCTAATAATTTCCTGATTTGATTATTGCAACACGCTCTGTGTCTGATTTCATTTGAAAAGGTTCAGAACAAAAGTGTTGACAGGGAGTAATAGAAATATATTACATGGGCATAACAAGCCTATTACACCTATTTTGAAATCTCTGCATTGGCTTCCAGTCAGCTAGTAGGTCCAGGTCCAGGTCCAGCTACATTTCACATCCGTGTTCAAAGCCCTAAATGGCTGAGAACTCAAGTACTTAGAGTACTGCCTTTCTTAATATCTACCTACCCTGGATTTTAGATTGACAGGGGCGGCTTTGCTTATGGATCCCCTAAAGTAGCATTGTCTATAGAGGTATCACTGGTGGTAGGACCTTTCCAGGGATATCATCATGGCTTTGAAACTCTGTTTAATCAGTGATTTGGTTGTGCAACACAGGCTTATCCTATAGGTGTTAATTATTTGTGTGAACTTTGAAGGTATATGCAAGTGTTTTATTACCTCCTCCTTGCCTTCCTTCTACATCATCTTGGTCTCCTGTTGTTTCTTTAAACTGTTTTTGATGTATGTAATTAGATAATTGCAATTCATGGTTTTCAAGGCTGTTAGCTGCCCTGAAACCCTGTGAGGAAGCATGGGATATAAGTCAAATAAATCAACAAATAGCTCAGTAACAAAAACCTTGATGTTACCTGCACAATATTACATGATGTGATAAATGTGGATGGTTGGTTTGTTTTTTAAGTATAAAAGACTTGGACATTTTCAGACTTTTACTTTACAAGGTATTTATTATATTTGTCAGTTGGCAAGCAAGGAATCTTAATGAAGCATTTGCAGACAAGTAGCCTAAGCAAACTGATCATGATTGACTAGAACCTACCAAGTGTGATATCAAGATGAATTGTTTGTCATGGCTGTTCTTCTGACTTTGTCGTGGTAGTTCCTGTCCTTTAAAAATGTAAGGTGTGCCAAAAACTAACAGAGAGATGAGAATTTTACACTGTTTTCACTTAATATTTATAGGAAATTGTGAATTGTGCTTGGAATTTTTGTGCAAAAATCATGGTGATTTCATGCAAAAACCATATTTTATATGCGCAAAATTTCATTTCTTACATTGTTTCCAGAACCACACTAAGTTTGGGGAGCAAAATCGTGACTTTTTTGGAGAAGGGCAAAATTGGTGATGATTTTGCACTAACAGCCATCTGTGTTTCTGGAAAGGAATTTCTGCATGAAACTCATGAGGAGAATATGAAAAAAGCTACATATTTTTGCTCAAAAGTTGCTTACAGAAATATGTATGGGATTTGTGGAGCAATAATCAATAGTTGCGGGGGGGGGACACAAATGTTGTACAAAAAAGAGTGTTTCTGGACACAGCCAGGTAACTTCTTCTATATAAGGATTTTGGAGGCACTGGAGAGAGGGGTGCTAAGCAAAAACATGGCTAGCCATTTCCCAGAAGCAAGGTGCTTTGTAATAAGGTGTTGAGATCCTTGTCCTCCTGTCCTCCTTTGGGTTCTCCTGTCACAAAGCTCCTCAGTGGCAGGAACAGCTGGACACATCTTTACTCACCACCCTGCTCCCCAGCTCCCCTGAGGCCCTTCTGTTGGGGGGCCTGCCTGGCTACTAAAGGCGCCTCCATACTGATTAAAAAGATCAAATCATCCCTGATTTTATTCCTGTTCTTTCCAATTTTATTTTGAAGATCCATACACATTTTTCCCCAGAATATTTTCTTTCAGCTCCTGGTACAATCACAGACTTTTTATACATGTTGTACAGTCAGGTTTATTTTTTTAATTTTATTTTAATTTTTATAAAGACAAGGAGTTTATACACAATACATATAATTTACCTTGTTTCATATTATACATCATTCTTACATAAGTCCTCTGTTCTGTTCTTTCCAGACATTATTATTGAGTATTCCTTATTATTTTATGTATTCAATCTCTCCTTCTCCCTCCCTATCTTCCCCTTCCTCCCCTCCCCTCCCCTCCCTCTTCCCTTCCCTTTGTATATACACTTCCCCTCCCTCCCGACCTTCCCCCTTCTCTCCCTCTCTACCCTCTCCCCCTTCTTCCTATCCTTATTCCGCATTTTCTCCACTCCAAACTTTTTATTTTCTTTCTTATACTAAACCTCTTTCATGTGAAATCTCTTTTTGTTGTTGTATTCTAATTTTTTTTCTTCCCCCTATATTCCCTCCTTACTATAAATCTTATCCTTTGCATTCCTTTCTTTCATTCATTCCTTCACCCATCCAATAATTTCTTTCCACTGCTTTTCAGATTGTTGAATTGAGTTACCTTTCATGTTGTTGGATAGTTTTTCCATTTCAATAATGTCCATCACTTTTATTTTCCATTCTTCTTGGGGGGACGTTCTTTTTCTTCTTTCCAATATTTTGCATAATTAAACTTGGCTGCTGTTTTAGATTTAACAATATTTTGCTTTTACTCTTCATTTGACTATTCTCTTCAATCATATTTAATAAATATATCTCTGGAGTCATCTCAAATTTCACTTCTAGCAGCTTGGTTATACTGTCATGGATCTTTTTCCAATATTTTTTTGCTGTAGGGCATAGCCACCATGTAGGTTCCTGTTGCTTTTCCACAGTTCCAGCATTGCCCATTTCCTTTTCTTGTTATGTTCATTAATTTCTGGGGAGTCATATACCATCGATGCATTGATTTATAGAAGTTTTCTCTTAACGTCAAGCTTTGTGTAAATTTTATATCTTCATTCCATATTTTTTCCCATTTTTCCAACCAAATATTGTGGCCCATATTTTGCGCCCATTTTATCATGTAATCCTTGATCCGTTCCTGTTCCAGTTCTCTTTCCAATAAAATTTTATAAATTTTTGAAATTGTTTTTTTCTCATTTTTCATTAAAATTTCATCCAATTTGTTCTTTTCCCATTCCCATCCTATAATTTTTAAATCCATTTTATACCTTTCTTTTATTTGTCGATAAGGAAACCAATTCATTAAAATGTTCTGCTCTTTTAATTCTTCTCTAGTCTTTATCACCAGTGTTCTTCCTTCCCATCTTTTTAAATCTATATATCTTAATGTTCCTCCTTGTTTTGGTTCTGTTATTCTGAAAGCTTCTTGGGGTGATGTCCACATTGAGAAAGAGAGGTTTATTTTAACCCAGTATAAAATTGGAAAGAACAGAACTAAATCTAGGACTTTTCAGTCAGTCTGAATGTGCCACAAGGTAGGTTTTGAAGACATTTTCAGCCATTGCACCTCCTGAATGACTACAGAAATGAATGTGTAAAATTATGATGTTGGACATTGGACATATAACATCTTAATTACCAAATAAGATTCCAGCCATAATTATTATACAAAACGATTTGGATGGTTTTGCACTAGAAACCATGTATTTTATGCAAAAATCTCACATGTAGTTCTGCACGGAATAATTCTCTGACCAACTCTGGAGTGTGCAATTAATTACCAGGCATAAACTATGTGGAAATATTCATTTTCTTCCACAGTGAGGAGAAAACTATGGAAATTGTTTGTCCTCGAAAATGAATACAAAATTGTCAAGATTTACATCCCCAGTGTGGAAACCAGTAATAATGTTCCTAGCAGAACAGAAAATCACATAGACTAGGGGATCCTGTGTGCTTTCCCCCTCTTGTACAACTGTTCATAAAATAACCTCCTCCCAAAGTAAAATATTATTACTTGTTCTTTTCTTTTTTTTCTGGAAATAGGAATGGGAACTGGATTCAACATCCTTTAGGTCCTCTTCCTCATCAAACAATAGACTAAAGAGCTTTTTAAAAAGTGGTTCTCATGTATTTGATAGGGGTTTCTCTCCATGTATTCTCTTCGATCATAGCTTTGCATTTCAGTCAGAATGAAAATAATACAACAATGACAAACTTGCCATTTTGCAATTATATTTTTCAAATGTTTGCTTGTTGGTGGGATTATAATGTTCCAAAGCCTGTGGGCTGCATTATATCTGTAAGGCTTCCCTGCACAGACTATGTAGCATTCCCAGCAACATTCCACTTCCCAGGCCTGCCCTGAAGAGGTTTTTATTTCCATCGGGCTTCCTTGGGAGCAATTCTTCTAAGATGCCTGGAAAGACTTCTCTATACTACGCTGTACACTAGACTACACTTTTATACACTACACTTTTATAGTGCTATTATTCTACTTTCAACTTCCTGTGGAATTCTGGGGTTTGTAGTTTACTGAGGCCAAAGAGCTCTCTGGCTGGGAATTCTAAATGCCCCTCTCTAAACTGCAAGCCCCAGGATTCCATAGAAAGTTGAAAGTGGAATAATAGCACTATAACAATGTAGTGTGGAAATGGTCTCCATGGTCTCCATTTAATGAGGGCACCCCAAGAAAGGCCTTTGATGCAATCAAGGAGGAGGTTTACTATTTTGGCAAGAACTATGCCTAGCAAACATGTCATTGAATCAGTGACATTCTCTTCCATGTAAATATGCTTAGGATGATAACTTTTGACATTGCTGTCACTTGGATTTACTACATTCCATTTTTATTAGTGTAGTATGAGCCACATCACCAGTTCAGTGTTGAATGTGGCCTACATCCAATTGTACAGTACACCAGTTCAATCACTGGAAGCTTGCTAAGTTAACACTTATATAAGCTCCATTGGTTTAGCAGGCTTACTCTTGTGGGGACTAACCGTTGGATCTAGGCCTGATGGCCAATTCTAGCCTATGTTCCTGACAAAGAAGGCTGAAAAAGCTGTTCACTTTGTTGGAAATGTGGCATTAATTGGACTGGTTGCTCCTTTTGCTTGTTTGCAGAAAATGACATTTTTTTCTCCCTGTGCTAAAATCAGTATGACATTTGTCAAGTGATAACTGAGCAGCTGTTATAATTTTATTTATAGAATTAGCAAGAGGTGTCATTTATATAGTTGAATTACAAATGCTTGTATTTGTACTTTATCCTATCTATCATTGAAATACACCCCATCTTGAATACATAGGATGTGTAGCAAATTAAACCAAGTACATACATAAAATACCAAATTAAACCAAGTGCATGCATAAAATAAAGGCACTACAATATGATTTAACAAGCTTTCCTCCTTACAATTCCAGCTTCCAAACAGCAATTCTTTACATTATTTCCAATATTTCTGCATGATGGCACTCTGCAAAGCCCTTCCATTGCAGCCTCGGCGGGGAGGGGAGTGCGCCAGGAATGCTCCTCTCTGCACTGCAGAAGGGCAGGAAGTACACTGGCTTCGCTTCTCCCTTTCCACAGTGCAGCCGGGCACTTATTGCTGCACCGGGAAGGGAGGCATTGCCAGTGCACTTCTGCCCTTCTGCACAGCTGGGAAGGATGGCACCACTGTATGATGGTAGGTTTAAAACAGATTGTTTCCATTTTGCAAATACCATGCACACCACTTGTGGGCAAGATGGCAGGAGGCTAGCGACAACGTTAAGCAGAAGCACAACCAGCTAACCACTGCCTTCCTGGCCCCACAGCAACAGAGCTGCCTCATGCAGAAAAGGCCTTAGTCTGTTTTCAGAGTACCAGGTTCCACAATAGTTGTGCAGTCACCAGAATTGTCTCTATTCAAAAATGGCACACAGATGACTTATATCTGGGAATGATCAGTCAAGCTGAAAGTTAATAAAAATAAAGAGGGGCAGAGCTGTGTTTTAGGTGTGTTTTCTCTGAAGGGATTTATAATTAAACACTACTGATGAACATTGTACTCAGAATGTAAAGAGAAAGCCACCATAAATACAGGAATCAGGATACTCTTACTGTGCAATCCTATATATGTCTACTTAGAAGGAAGTCCCACTGAGTTTAGTGGGGTTTATTCCTAAAAGTGACAAGAGTTATAGCACTCTTAATGCCAAGGAAAATATTTAAAGAAATAAAAAGGCTCCACATTTTTTTTCCTGGTTTGATTCTAGAGTAAGTGTGGAGGATCAATCCAGAACAGGTTTCTCTGGATAGGCAAGAGGCCTTTAGCACTCAAATTTCTTTTGAAAATTAGGAAATGATTATTTTAATAGCTTGCTAATTTACAATATAAATTGCAGACTTTGATCAGGACCCAAACAGGAGGGTATTGAAGCCCTATTCCCCATAGCTATGGTCCTAATCCATATCAGGGCGCTGAACTTACTGTAGAGTGAAACTGATGAGTATAGCTCCTACATCTTTCAAGTTAACATTTGCTTTGGTCCTAAGTCTATCTCAGTCAAGCAGTAAATTGACACATTCTATTCACAGGATGACAGACTTGTCCAGAGCTGATAGGATATTTGCAGATGCCTTTTGATCACGACAGTTTGAATCACTACAGTTCAAACATCACCTCTTAAGCTTCCTTACATTATTTCAGATCACACAATGTACAATGTTTTACCAAGCAGACAATTCACACACCAGAAGCAATATCCACACAATAGTTTTGTCTAATTGCTAGCCAACAGGGTTCCTTGAAGCCTAAAATTATGTGTATTTACTTGAGAGTTTGATGTTGTATTTCTGCTTGAGAGTTTCAACTTGGCTAATCACTAATTTCCCAGCTTCCTATATGAAAAGTAGGAAGAACTGTAACTTGCTTCATGAATTTTGGCTCCACCCATTTTCTAAATGTACTTTTGGCTAAAAGGTCTGGAACTGCATATTTTAGGCTTCCTAAGTGCAATTAGAGGTGGGCAGTTTGCATGCATGCAGTTCATCTAACTCTTTGATCAGGTGCTGACAGGGTGCCGAGTTGGGGACAATGGGCTTCAGGACTACATTTCTGCTTTCAGTTCAAGAGTAGCCTGAACAGCTTTATTGAGTTTTTATGAGGATTAACTGGATAAAGATTACAAGACGTTGTGCAAATTATACATGCTTACTTGGATTATGTCATCCATTGACTTCGGATTGGCTGGACAGGAGCTTGCAGAATCCAATTTAGTTTTTCCTTTTTTTTAAATCACCAACTGCTTATGATCTAACTAATCATTTCATTTAGAGCCTTGTGTGCGTGCGCTGACATGAAAAGGCCTTTATTGTCAGTTTGAACAGCATGATGAAATGTTTCCCATATTAACATGGAATGAAAGAAAAATGTTTCCATAAACTACCAGAATTAAAAAAAAAAAAGTTATTCAGGGAAATCTTGGTTAGTGTGAAACATTTATTAAAGCTGCTTTACCTGATGCTATGTTCATTTGTCTGAAAATCAGGATGATTTTTCATTCACTTATAGGATCATGTACAGTAACAGAACTACAAAATATATATACACACACACACACCTCTCATATACAATAAAGCAGATTTCCAGGGGCTTAGTTGTTTTAGTCTGTTTTAGTCTGCTGGACCAAAACATGATGGACTCTTGTAGTCAATGTTGGCTGATGCCACCAAGTCATTGGAGTGGTGAATCCGCTCCACATTTCACTCTGAATTGCAAAAGTGGTTTCATCTCTTCTGGAGAGTGGAAGCCACTAGCAACCACTGCTTGTGATACTATAAAGACTGAACGTGTTAATTGACATAAGCATTTGTAGACTGTAACCCACTTTACAGGCACCTCAGTAGTCAAACATATTTTTGAGTGGTGGGGTGGGAAGGGAGACAAACCTGATAGATGAGAAAATTCTGAAACCAGTAAAACCATTTAAAAATATCTGTGCCATAAAAATGTCTGGGGACAAAAACTCTGTAATTTTAGTGCCATTCTGAGTTTCTTGGGAAGAGTGTTTCAATATCAAGGTGCCACCACAGAAAAGGCTCTCTCCTTTGTTAGACATAACCTATACCAACTGACTGACAGGACAACCTCATCTGAAGATCTTATCACATGGGAAGGGTGGTATGAGTGAAAGTATTCTCTCAAGAATTTGGCTCCTAAACTATTAAGGGTTCTAAAAGCAGCTCTGTTTTGGGGTTCAGAAACAAACAAGCAGCTAATTGTTTCTTTTAAAGGATAAAATTGCTCCACCTTTTTAAACAAGTCCGAATTCATCACAGCTGCATCTAAAATTATGGAAGTTTCTGAGTCATCTTGAAGGGCAGCTCATGCATATAACACAATACAATGACCCAATCAAATATTAGGAAAAGGGTGGAATATTAAATAGATAAATAAGTAAGTAAGTATTACTAGAGAAATAATGCTAAAACCAAGACAATTTCTGCACTAGCCTGTTATAGTGCTATTATTCCACTTTCAACATCCTACAGAATTCTGGGGTTTGCAGTTTAGGGAGGGGCTTTTGAGGCCTCTCTATAATAGGTTACTGATGAAATGGCCCAACTTATCCTATTCAGCTTAGAGCAGCTGAAGCTCTGGTTTTAACTAGAAATGCTGCTACTGCATGATCCTGTTATATTTTATATATTGATTTAATACTGTTCCTGTTAGTATACTGCTTATATTACCATAATGTTCTTTAAAATATTCCTTTTTTTGTGTTTTATTATCTGTACAAGTCATCTTATGTATATTTTTTCTTCCAAAGTAGCTGATTTTAATAAATGTAAATACAAAATAATGTAAAAAACCACTCTGAGATTCGAACCGAAAAGTATTTTGCATTTTTTATATATATAGCTAAACTAGCTTTAGGCTATTTCCTCATATGTTACAAGTCAGCTCACACTTCACTGGAGATTATGAAGCTAGGTAGATTGATACCAGCAGACCCAAAATGTCACTTTACCATCTGTGATTAATTGCTAAATACAACCTCAGTTGCTTGGATCAGTGACCTGCAAAAGCGACAGTATACCTAATAAGTTTTTTCTAGTAGCCATTGCCAAGACATTCCTCCCTCCCTGAAGGCTACTTTGGCTTCTCTAGATGAGTAATTGCACTACATCATCCAGTGACAGTTGCTCAAGAGTCTGCTGCTTGCTAAAACATTTCTTTGATAATAGCTTTTTTATTACATTTAATTGGCTAACACATGAACTGGTGCTAAAAAGGGAGGCAGGTATTTAAAACATGGTTTCAACTTTTTATTTCCATCTACAGCACAAAGAGTAAAGATTTTTTAAAATGCCACCTGCAGCAACACCACCGCAGTACACTCCCCCTGATGGAGGATGGGGCTGGGTCGTGGTCTTCGGAGCCTTCATCTCCATTGGATTTTCCTATGCATTCCCTAAAGCCATCACAGTGTTCTTCAAGGAGATACAGGAGATCTTCGGCACAACATATAGCGAGATTGCTTGGATATCATCTATCATGTTGGCTGTCATGTACGCAGGAGGTACCAGAGAAACTTTTACTTTGTTCCGTGGTCATTTAATATTAAATTATATTAACATTTTTGGTAGTTATGGAGTTTTGCTTGATGTGTTTCTCAAAAAAAATGTATACTGGTTTTTCTGACTCCCTGTAAACCCACCAGCTATCACACTCAATGCATGATTAATAAAATGCAGAAAAAGCTGAGCTGGTTCATCTGATGCAGAATCAGAATCTTTATTATGACCAATGGAAACCTCACAAGATAGTGAAGGAACTTTCAAGTTCTCAAGAACTCTGGAGAACTTGCAAATCCAAAAACATTGCAGAAAGACAGCTTGCAAGACAACAATAAAAATAAAAATAATTTACCAGATAAAAATGAAAAGCAGTAAACAGTCATGGAAGCAGAACAGGATATAAATTCCCATCACATTTATGAACATGATTAAAAAGTGACCTTGAAATATGTCCACCTAATATACAAGCCATGCTTCCTCCAGAAGGAATTGGGCATAGTAGATCTTTCACAGAACTAAAGAGCAGTCAACTGACCCTGACCCTCAAATTGTTGAAATAGAAGCATCAATACAATAATTCAAAAATGAGGGCTAGTGGAAGCTAGTGACCACCATGATAGAACTTATTCCTTCCCCAGTACTTTAGTCCTCTATGGCACCTAAAAGAAAATCCCATTCTAGAGCCTTTTCTAGCCCTCCAGAATAAGTTTTGGATCTGCATGGAGGGCTACAGAAGGCTAGATCACACTCTCTCAATTCCATTGAGAAAAGCTATTTTGTTAGTGCACTGGACTCTGTCCATAAAATACTACCCCTTTTTTCAAAAAGAAAGAAAGAAAGAAAAAGAAAGAAAGACTATGTAGAGTGATTAAGATTTAAAATGTGTCAGTTTAATTTGATACAGAGTTCTATTTCAGAGTAACAGTGTGAAGGGAAATATAGCCTATCCTTGCCATACTGCTAAAGAAACTGATGGAATAGAATTGGTAAAAACCAATGAGCCATATTTATTTTATTTCCATGTTTCCATGTTTCTAGCAGCTAGCAGCTAGTTGCCTGGAAATCCTGATTATCCACCTGGTTGATTTGCAGTTTATACTTTTCTCACTTTGCATAGAGGGGTGGCCAGTAGATGTGTTGCTGCAGGGATGCTAAATCCCATCTGGATTTTACTGCTGCTGCTCC
This sequence comes from Ctenosaura bakeri, assembly GCA_948474755.1. Classification (NCBI taxonomy): domain Eukaryota; kingdom Metazoa; phylum Chordata; class Lepidosauria; order Squamata; family Iguanidae; genus Ctenosaura; species Ctenosaura bakeri. The sequence goes on from CAOLHI010001761.1 coordinate 393,142, forward strand.
TGTACCTGCTCTGAGTTGAATAAGAGTTCTACGCTGGCAGAGCTCCTGTTCAGCTCAGAGCAGCTGTGAGAAGAACAGTGAATGAGCTCCATACTAGATTTGTCAGTGCAACTACCGTGGACCCATGATGCACCTCCGGAAAATTAATTCCACCACTCATTTTGATATTGGTGTTGATTAGAATATTCACCTTTTCAGGATCTGTAAATCTCTTGAACATATTAACATAGCCCTTTATTTGTAGAACTTCATCTTATAGTTAGAATTAGCTATTCAGAAATCTGCAGGTAAATTCTAAAGCCTAAATTTAGTTACCAGACCTAACTACAGTAGACTCCTTAAATAAATCAAACTTACCTAAATGTTGATTTACTAAGTGACCATTCATTCAATGGGTTTAATTCTGTGTAGGGCAAGTTATTGGATTTAGGCCTAAGAACCATGAAAGAAGTTAAAGTCATTTTATTTACATTCTATAGATAAGATAATAAGGGCAGAACAATTCAATTATGTGCAGTTATTTTGTTATCTTGCTGTAGTCATATGGCTTTAACGTGCTAACAGCAGGTAACTTTGCCAAAAGTAAACATTCTTTGATGTTACAGTTATCTCATACTAGCTTCCCATGAAATAACACATTAAACAATCACTGGCAGAAGATGAAATAGACCAACAATTAAAATAATGTTTGGATGAGAGTTATGCATTTGTGTTTTTTTGCCTTCTTCTATCTAAATGTGATTCTTTGATTTCTACCATTTGATGTACTGTTGCTTGGAATAAAGCAGGAAGAACACAGTGTACAAGGTAGCTTGTTTACGGCAAAGCAGAGTAGATATATTGAAATTGTTGCAGGCACACTCTGTATATCTTAATGCTAATTAGGAGAAACCTGAAAAACATTTGAGATCTGACACACTCATTATGATTTAGCGCTCTGCCTATTAATCTTCACAGCGGGGTCGTTGGGTAAGTGAGAGTCTAGGCAGAGGATCTCTGCTTCGGAGTCTTTCAACCTCCTGAGGTAATTAGCAGGCATCTGTGTTTCAGTAACAAGGTATTAACTTACCTTTCAATGTCTGAAAAAATGAAACTAATAAAAGGCATCCATTAAGGAGGTAAAGGAATGTTAATTATGTTTATCACTTACTTCATACTTAGAATAAATGCCATTAAATTATAGCAGACCATCTGGCAAATCCATATGGTCTCTGGGATTCATGGTTAATTCCAGCAAATAGGTCAAGCACAGTGTTCACCCTTTCAGGAAAGCATAAACAAGATGTGCTAAACTTCATAGATCAAGTTCTGCATTAAACTTTGCTGTCCACCTTAAGCATGCTGTTGCTCCCTCCTTCCATTCATGCAGACTGCTTTGACAACTGGGGGCTTGGCTGTTTGTATATTTTTCAGCAAGGTGCATGTCTCGATTCTGTTTTGTGTACATTTGAAGTTTATTGACTTGGCTTCTCATAAAACAAAACAGAATCAAAGCCCATGGGTTCAGGACAATCAACAATGCCAAAGGTTCACCAAGTTTTTTGATCTCAAAGAATCCTCCATTTTGAGAAAGAGCAGTAGTTGAATCTCTATGGCAACTCCTCATTCTTTACCCTGGACTGCACACTGGCTGACAAGTATGTTAAATGATGTCTTTGTGAATGAGTTCCTATTAATTAGGCATAGAGATGAAAGCTGCTCTCCCTGTTTCACTTAGAAACTTTGGTGTCACAGGACACAGTATAATCTCCTAAGTATTTTCTAAAGGTTTCTCTCATTAGCATGTTTGTTTTCCTTCGTCTGAAATCTGCATGGCATAAATTGACAAAAAGCAGCACATAGAAGAATTTCTTCCACATGGATGCCTGCATAGGGGCATATAACTTCCCTGGCAAATTCAATACAAAGATTATCGTTTACTGGCATAGTTGAATATTCGCCTTAATGAAAAGAATAGTGTAGGAACCCAATGACAGCTTGGTCATCTCAGGCACATGTGATCAATGTTTAGTCTAATGACAAGTTGGAAGTAGATCTTTTTTCACTGCCATTTTCTGCATCATTAAGTGCAGTTGTTTCCAAAACATCCATTGCTATGGCAAGCTAGATAATATTTTTACCAAGATAGCAAACTGTCATCAGCGCTTGAACTTTCAGCTAGACAGCACTTAAAAAAAAATGACTGTATATTTAGAGTTTAAATATACAGTCATACAGTTTAAATATTTTTTCTTATACAAAAACTATTATTTCAAGGGAATTGATTTCCATTCAGTTATTAATTTTTTTAAAAAAAAAAATTTCACAAAATTGTAAATGGGATTTAAAAAACCACCAACGAATATATGAGATATATGTAGTCAGAATCCTTACCATTAGTCAAACATAGTGATGAACAGCAATGTATACATTAGGGATGCTGTGACAAGGCTTTACTTCTTTCTCTTCCAGATTTCTCTTCTCCAATCTGATAAGGCACCTGTCTTTTCCACACAGCTCTGCCTTCTACCTTATAATACCACCTTTGTGTAAACAGGCAAAGCCTTTTTTCCATAATGATTCAGAACTCCTTAGTAGTTCTATGGTAGCATGTCTTCTGTGTTATTTTAAATACTGTATACCACTTAGCCGAGTCAGTATTTATAAAAATAAACTTTGTTCTGTATCTTACTTTAATAAATATAAGATATAGAACAAAGTTCATATACATGTAACTTCTTCAGAGTACTTTTTGACAGTTTTCTTATATCTTTAACTCTCATATAAGCACAAGTATCATAAACAGACCCTTGGCTACACTCTCACCAAAGAGTGAACGATAACCTAGGCCATGCTTTCTGATCAGATTCTATGATGGTTTAATTATTCTTCTGCTTCTGACTAGGTCTCTGCTGAGAATTAAACCCTTCCCACACAGTCACCCTCTCTGCCTGACTGAAGGACTTTTTTTCCAGCTATCTCTGTCATCAACTCTCACTGAGAGACTACAAATGACAATCAGTGCTTGCCTTTATGTATCTTTTCCTCTTAGCCACCAGCCTCTCCCACCCATTACTGGGCTGAGTATCTTTCCTGGGGAGCTATTCTGGTTGCCCGGCAATATGTTGCGCTGGCACTCCAGATAGCCACACCTCCAGAACTCTATCACAGATGTCAATACTGTTCATTTAAGTTTTCATCTTCTATGAGAAAGGGTGTCTCAACATGTCAAGATGCTCAATCAAAAAAGCCACCAAACACAGAGAGATTCTTGTGGTTCTTATGCAGAAGTGAAATGAGAAGTGTGTCTTCCCATCAGATAAAGACACAAACAACCATTTCAATGTATGTTATTTTCAGTAGTCCGTACTGCAGCAACTAGTTCAATATGTGTAAAATATTGATCCAAAAATGTAAAAATGTGTAAAAACTCTCATCCAGCAAATAGAAAAATTTAGATTCTGTCTCCCCCCCCCCGCCAACTCATTCTTCCTCATGAGAATGAGAAAAGTGGGAATTTACATTCTTGGCATACCTGCATCTGATGCTTAGAGAAACACATTCTTATCTCCACTGGAGTAAGGATGAAACAGCAGCAGCCTCATCCATATCAATGTTAATTTCAATGAGGTTTACGGCAGGGTGTGCCAATTTGCCAATCTAGCAGCTGAGCAGGGTGAGGTCCCTCATGAGTTAATGTGGGTTCCATGCAGCCTCACCTCCCTTGGAAGTTTCCCACATCTGATTAAAAGGGAACCTACAAGTTTGTTTTGAAATTCTTCCTGATGCAAACTACTGCTTCTGCTCCCAGCTCAGGGCCATATGTAATTGAGACATTAGCTGCATATGTGAAGCATCTGTTATGTTAGAACATATGGCCACCATGGGATTCCCAACTTTTACATATTGTTACATTACAGTGAGCACTGGTTCTATAGGGCTTACTAAGGTGTTCTTTGTGTCACTTACTGAGGGGTTTGATTGACTGGATTTTTATTACTTTTATCTTTAATTCACAAATATGTGTAGTTAAGTATAGGCTGAGGCAAAACAGAAGTTGAAGTCCACTTCTCTTGTGCTAGTTCTCCTGGAGACACAGCTAGCACGCTAAGATACTTAGAAAGCCCAGACTCAGCTTTCTACATCTCTCTCAGGTTCTTTTTAAAAATGGCAATTTGTTTTTCCCCATGCTTAGTTTACAAAATATAACATTTATGTGGTGGGGAGAAAGGCCAGAATGGCTCTCACTCTCATTTCTTTCCTAGTCATTGTAGACTATTTAGCTGCAATTGCCTAAATAAAAAAAAAAAAGACTTTCCAATTATGTAATATTATTGCTACATCATTACTTAAGCCATTTCCACACTAGACTGTTACAGTGGTATTATTCCACTTTCAACATCCTATGGAATCCTGGGATTAGCAGTCAAGGCCCGTCCCTAAACTGCAAATCCCAGGATTCCATAGGATGTTGAAAGTGGAATATTAGCACTATAACAGTCTAGTGCGGAAATGCCCTTACTCTATGAGCACATGAGTGAGACCGTAAGGACAGCAAGGCATGAAAGAAGTAGCAAAATAAAGAAGAATGATGACTGAACTAAAAATCAAACCTAATTTGGAGAAAGCAGAAAAACTAGGGTAAGATAGGAAGGAAAGGCAGTTCCATTGCCTACTGAAACAGGACTATCAACGTACAGATTTGCTCAAATAAACCAAAGATGAAGGACAAGGAGGAGGAGGGATGGAGGGAGCTGGATGGAAGAAGTCTGAGGAAAGGTGAAGGTTAGGTAGTGTTAAGATGGGAAGGGAAAAGACAGCAGTAAATTGCCATCAATCTCCAACAAAATTCTTTTAAAATATCCTGCTGCTAACACAGAAAAAGCAAAAGAGCAAAAGACGGGAAGCTAAGTGATTATGTACTCTTCACATCTCTTTTGCCAGCACCATGATTGGTGATATTCTTGCCCTAGATTAGAAGCTGGAGCTGCAAATTAGGAAAGTCCTCCCTCCATTCCCCTGACATTTTCCTTATATGCTATAGTTCTGTGGATTTTGGAGAACAACTTTGGCTCTCTTTCACTGCTACTTCATGAACTGGGCTGAATCTGTCTGGACCAATCTGATCCAATCCAGTATTAATCCAGAGTAAATCAGTCCAATTCAGAGTCAGTCTGGAGTGGTCTAAATCCGGGTATTTCAGTTTGGGATTCAGACACATAAGTTGTATAGCCCTGACAATGAACATAACATGCAGATTGGCAGTCCCTCCCTACAATTCTGTAAATACTATCATCCCTTTGCTGTCCAACCCACCCAAGTTTACAAATGGCATTAGAATCATAGAGTCATAGGCCACTTCTACCCTACACTGTTATAGTGCTATTATTCTACTTTCAATATCCTGTGGAATTCTGGGGTTTGCAGTTTAGGGAGGGGCCTTTAGAATTCTCAACCAATTCTCTTTGGTCTCCGTAAACTACAAACCCCAGAATTCCACAGATGTTGAAAGTAGAATAATAGCACTATAACAGTGAAGTGTCAAAATGACCATAGAACTGGAAGGGCCATCGAGCCCAGCCCCCTAGTCTGTACAGGATCTCCAGCTATAGCATCCAGAGGAGGAGACCCCACCACCTTTCTAAGCAATTGGTTCCATTGCTTTTGCTGTTTTTACTGTCAGGATGTGCCTTCTGACATTCAGTTGAAATCTACTTTTAAGTAACTTAATACCATTAGACCTGGGCCTACCCTCTGGGGCAGCAGAGAACAGGGCTGCCCTCTCCTCTATGCAACAGCCTTTAAGATACTTAAAGAATGAAATCATGTCATCCCAAGTCTTCTTTTCACTGAGCTAAAGATGCCCAGCTCATACAGCCCTTTCCCCCCTAACTAAAACATCTGGATAACGTGTGGACAGTCAGTTCAATGACACTACACCCGCCAAAACTAAGTCAGGTTGTGCCTTCATTTTCTCTCCCAAGACTCAGGCTGTTGATACACACACAGCCTTTGTGATACTAAATTGTATATTATAGTGGAAACAATTATGGCTCTCCCTTTGCTGTGTGACAAAGAACTCCTCTTATTAAGTTATTAACTGCAGTTGGCTCTTGAGGGTTTGTTCACATGACAACTAAAATGTAGCTCCCAGATACATTCTTGCAATTTATTTTTAAGGCTAATTGGAAAACCTTTTCATATGGTTCATTCAGAATGTTTGTGAGTTTTACTCAGTAAGCTATTAGTACAAATCAAGTGGGAAAGTGTTAGATGCTTATTTAACAGAAAAGAATGAGCTAAGGGGAAGAAGTGAAGGTGAAGAAGATTTAGTTTTTTTAAAAAAAGACTGTAGTAATAGGAAAAGGGAAAATTCTGAGATCCTACATCATGCTGGTGGAGTATGAGGCCGTTTCCGTACTACACTGGCCCTTTTCGCACCTTACCTTCTTCTGGTGCTGGGGTGCGGGGATCGTGTGAGCAGCCTCTGGTGAGAGGCTCTCGCGTCTGGGGTCCTTCGGCTGTGCATGAGCTGCCTGCTCGCGCGCGAGAGCCCCACCTCTTCCTTCCTCAGTGCAGGCTGCGCTGGGGCAGGAAGCTCGACCAGCACGGCTCTGGAGGCTCCACACACCAGGTAAGTGCATGCGGGGCCTGGGAGCAATGTGCGATCGCGCACCATTTTCAACTTCTAGCCCAAAATGAAAAGGTGCATTATCAGCGCCTGCCAGCCCCTGGAGCATCGTGCGATTGTGAGTGCGTCATGCAGATTGTTCCTCACAGTTGCGTGATGGTCCAGGTGTCCTTTCACATGGAAAATGCTGTGTGAAAAGGGCCACTGTTATAGTGCTATTATTCCACTTTCAACATCCTATGGAATCCTGAGGTTTGTAGTTTAGGGAGGGGCATTTAGAATTCTCAGCCAGAGAGCTTTTTAGCCTCAGTAAACTACAAACCCTAGAATTCCACAGGATGTTGAAAGTGGAATAACAGCACTATAACAAGGTGGTGCAGAAAGGTCATAAATCTTCACTAGCATACTGAAGAGAGATGGCTGAGGCAATGGAAGCTGTTCGTTACTTTCCCATTGTACCTCGTCCATCCTTAGTGAGCAAGAGTGACTGGGGCAGGTCTGGGCATGATCTGCAGCTGATTAATGACCAGAAATATGCATCTCTTCCCAGCAGCCCCTGGGCTGTTTCTTTGCACAGGGTGAAGGTCTTGTGGAAGGAGGTACTGCAACCTCTTTGCATATTGTCTGGAAAAGTACCTATCTAGATGGAATCCCCACTTATGCCCACAGGATGTCAGTCATTGTCTGCCCCTCAGAACAACAGAACTAGGCATTATTTTCTAAAAGTAGTGATTGGAAGCAGACTAAGACCAAGCGATGCATTATCAACACATGGGATCCTTTTGTTTCACAATACTGAATTTTATCCAGTGATGTTCTTCTGCTAGTAGTTGCTTATACATGTCTAATTCTCCTTCCTTCTTCAACACCCTTCAAATCTCTTCCAAAAAGTAAGAGGATTCTGAAGAACAGGCTGAGGGGCATACAATAGGCTGAAGGAAGGGATGGAAAAGAAATTTGCATGAACCAATATTTTTATCAAATTGATCCAGTTTATATATGCCTCTTAGGCAATATGCATATATCTTTTCATTTCTATGCATCGGAAGGAGCCCATGAACCTTAGATTTCTTTTTTGCCCTTCTGCTTTCTGAATTATATGCTAATAAGTGCACATAGCTAGATATATGTATCATTACAAAATCACAATGGAAAAAGGATAAACATTCCTTACATTAAAGCAAAACTGATATACATTAAGGAAACCAGTGAAAAGGGAGTGTTTCATTCTTGTTGTTGTGTATCTTCAAGTTGTTTCTGACTGATGGTGACCCTAAGGCAAACCTACCATGGGGTCTTCTCAGCAAGGTTTGTTCACAGATGTATGGCCTTTGCCTTCCTCTGAAGATGAGAGAGTATGACTTACCCAATGCCAGCCAGTGGGTTTCCATGGCTGAGCAGGAATTCGAACCCTGGTCTCCAGAGTCAGAGTTCAATGCTCAAACACTACACTACCATGGTTCTTCACCGTCATAGTTTGCTTTTAAAAAAAGAATATATGCCCTATTTAGAAAGGATACTTGACCCATTCAGAAATTATCCAGTACTTCATCATCTATGGTTTATGCATCTATGGATGAACCCTGGGCAGTCCACCCTCTTGTCCCCTTGTCACATGCTTGCTTCAAAGTGGGAAGCATTAAACCAGCATACCCATTATGCTGAAATGGGGATCTCTCCCTTAATGTTGATTAACAGACCAGGAAAAGTGATGCAGATTTATAATCCAAAAAGTTAAATCCATTGTTAATTCTAACTAAAACTGACTCATTGAAATAAATGGGACTTATTAGCCATTGCTTCTAGAAGCTCCATTGATTTATGTCTAGCTCAGTTGAAACTAACATTGTGTTTACCCCATTCAGTATCCTGATATGCACAAATTTCCATGCAGTATGGGAGGGCAGTTTTGCAATCCAACACAAAATTGACAGAAAAAGGATGGGAGGAAAATATAGATGGGATTTGAAGAAAGGTAATGAAAATGAAACAGAAAGTTTTTCATGAACTTACTGGGAGGGAGAGGAAAGAGAGGGAAATTCTTTCAGCACGAAAGATACAGTAACTTTGGGTTTAGCTTACTATGGTGATTATTACCATAATTGAGTCTTTGGAGAGTATAGACAATATATAAAGGATAGGTCTCACAAAGGCTAGTGGTTCAAACTGTTGAAGATTAGACCTATACCTTCAGGTACAGTATATATCTTATATACAATAAATGTATATTATAAAGGATAGTATATAATGAATGGTGAGAACAGAAATCCATTGTGCTCTCCTTATAAGCTTCAAGAGCCACATGGCTTGTCACTGCGAGGGGCTGAACAGTCTTATTCCAGCACAACAATTCAGAATTTTTTTTTCCAGGGATGGTACTATAAAAATGAAATGGCTCCCAAGAAAAGAAAAAGACAGTTTCAAAATTCACAGAACACAAACACCAGATGGCTGGCTTTTAAAAACTTTTGCATAGGATTAACTAAACTCCAAAAATCATCTCCCTAAAATGTAAATAGTAACTCCAAATTTTGAGCCTTTGGTTTTGACCAAACGGAATGGACAATGACTAGGAAATTGCTTAGAATGACCTCTGTGTCCTTTGCTGTGGGGGACAAATTTTATTCTCTATTAGAATGTGCACTGAATTTTAAAAACCTCATTTAGTGTGTCCTTGAAAACACAACTTCCCAGTTTCCAAATGCCTCAGGGGCATTGTGGAATACTTCACATTTTGATGATTTCACACACACACACACACATTTTAAAAAATGCTGAGGTAATTTGAGATTTGAAGTGAGGTAAGGTAAGTCATAATGAGGTGACAGATCAAGAAAGAATGGTGAGTTCTCTGCTAACAAACATAGCCAAAAGCATTCTTCATGCTTACTAAAATGATACTTCCCCACTTTCAAGTCTTCAGCTTGCAAGACAAATGCCAGGCTCTTCAGTGGTTAATGTTGTGTCTAAAGCTTTCCTAATAAATTCTTTTTGAATTCTGTATTGATACAATATATGATAGGCAAGAAAGGGACAATTTATTATAAATGTCTAAAAACATCTCCTTAAAGTAACTATAATTTAAAATATTGCATAAGACAAATTTTCCATTTTCTCTGTCCATCACCCTTTTTCCCTTTTCTTTTGCAAATGCAACCACTGGCTCAGAGTATAGCTAAAATTGGTGATGACTAACAGAGAAATCTTCGTCTCCTCCAGAGCCCTCTCAGACAGAGATGGAGATGGAGAGCAGCTCTTTCTTCTTCCCACTGTCTGATAGCAGCAGCAGCACCAGTGGTAGCTGCATTTCCCTTCGTGTTGATTTCAGGAGAAGGAAATTAACCACACAAGCTTTCAGGCTAAAATATTAACACTATACTAAATAAAAATGTGGTATTATAAGCAACTTTTGCTCAGCTTCCCTGAACTTGTAATATAGGTGCAATGGATTGTATTGATATTTGAATTTGCTGTTTTCTATACATTTAGAAATTAAAAAAAATAATAGCAATGAAGTAAGGTATGTGTTAGAAAGGATAGGAAGTCCTATCTTTGTACAGGGCTGCCTCAAAAACTGTTTATACCTGAGACAAAGGCATTCCCTCCAACTGTCCTGTCCCAATTTGGCGGCAGCAGTCCCAATTAATCACCTGTTCTGGTTTTAAGATGTTCCAGTTCCTCTTTCCTTTTCCCACTTTCTCTTTTTGTCCTCAGCTTACTTCAGTTGCTGCAAACTGAGTCCAAAGTGCAACAGTAGTTTGCACGCCATTAATTGAGCTGGGTGGCGAGGAGATAAATCTTGCCTTTCTGACTTGTGAGTGTTGGTTTTGGTGTGTGCGTTCAAGTTATTTTAGACTCAGCCAAAAGTGAACCACTTCAGCTTCTCTCAGCTTATATGTTCTTCCTCATTAATACATTTTTGCCATTTGGACCATACGCAGATGTTGCCTGGCCACACATGCCCTGGTTTTCATACGTGAAACATAGAAGGGTATACAAAGGACAAGATGGGACTGTTTTCTGTTTCATGTGCCGAAGCCAATTAGATTGGGGGTTGAACTTTAACACTGTAGTCCAGTTGTACCCTTCATTATCTGACAGCTAGGTTGGGGAATTTAGGGTGTGTTGCACAGAATATGCAGCTCTTTGTCAAAACACTTTGATGCAGTAAGGATGTAGACATTAGGTTATTTCAGTATTACACACAACTAAAAAAAATAAATCCAAACTTCCCATTGGGTGAGCGTATACGAACTTTTGCATATCTTTTTCCAGTGAGGGAAAAGTATGTGTGTGTGTGTGTGTTGTGCGTGCATGCATTTGTAAAAAGCCTTCATTAGCTTTACAATATATTTTGTGGAGAAAACAGCATTGTGCATAAAAGTATACATTTTTCAAAATACTGTTTTCTGCAAAATGTTAGGTTTTGTGCAAAAACAAACAGTTGGTAAGACAGTCCTAACATTCTATCAGAAAAGAAATTTTGTAACTATTGACTATTTTCTCAAATGGGATACTTTCATCTTTCAACATATACTTTCTTGTTGAGGATAAGAAAATTAACAGATCTTCTGTACATCGCTGTGATGTCACTTGCCACTTGCGGCAAGTGCCTCACTCTGTGAGTGTTTTGTTTCAGCACAGGTATGTTTGGTAATCTATCTTTGCTTTTTCCATTAACTTCTATGGGAATCCTCCTTCTGTCCCAGAAAGTTTTAAGAAAATGGATTTTCCAAAGAGAACTCAGTTATTCAAACCATGCAGTGGTTTCTTTGGGTTGTCCCCCATCCTTATCTCATTGAATTGAAAGGTCTCTGAGCCCTCCATAATCTCATTCTAGCTTAGCCAATTATACCAAAGACTTTATGCTATAAGAAAAACACCATGTATATTAGTTCCAACAAAATGTCTGTTAAGTTGCATTTCCAGGTAGCAATTCTAAACATATTTGCTTAGAACTAAAGTTTCCTCAAATCGATGGCACATCAAAGTACATGTGTTTAAGAGTCTTTATTATTACTTCCAGCACTACTGAGCAACTAGGTTTTGAAAGTCAGTAATAAATAAATAAGGAGGGAGCACTTTAAAACATGGGCTAAAGCATTAATACATTTAATTTGTGTAAGCTACAAGGGACCATTTCTTCTTTGATGTAGGTATGCATTCAGTTCTAAGACTGCTTTGAATATACATTGAATATGTTTAAATCCTTTTCTGTAATCTCTTTTGAGATTTTTGAAATTAAAAGTGGCATTAACATGGAATGTTAACACATAGAACTCTTAACTCTTAAAGTTGGAAGTACAAAAAAAACAACCCACATACACACACAGAAAGAAAATGAAACATACAATGAATATGAAAGGTTAGTCACCCTGCTAACCTCATGATTAGAATGCACTAAAATTCATTAAATATGTATACAGCCTAGAAAAGAATTCTGTGAAGAAGCGACATGGATGCAAAGTACCAGTACCACATCTATAGTCCTGTTCTTGTGATTGTGTGCTCCTCACAACACCTCTCATATGATGAGTAACTTCTGTTTGGAGGGAGGAGGGTTATTTCTATCTGTGAGGCACCATCATCATTTCAAATAATGGAAGATCAGGGTTCTGAATCATTCAGAGACTGAAAAGATTTACCCACTGCAGAACACGTTGTGAGATCAGGAGGAGGTACCTCATGGTTGTCCAAAAACATATGATATCCATGTTGTGCTTCTGTGCGACTAATCCTTGAATATAACTACATACAGTAGATTTTTAGAGCTGCAAGTTATCTTGAAAGTCCTTTAGTCCAGCCTCTTTTTCACTATAAGACTCTTCCTAATGCAACATATCTAATGGATAACTGTCCAAACTGTACATAAATATTTCCAATAAAAAAGAAAACTGCCATCTCCCAAATTGCACTATTCCACTATTGAAAAGCTCTTACGATCTGGAAATTTCTCTTATTCAATAGTCATCCCCAATTAGACTAGACCTGTTGAGTCAATAGAACATATACAAGTGCTGAACTAACAGGCCCCCATGGATTCAATGGGTCTATTGTTTGTTGGCACTGGCAGTAAGTCCCCAATATTGAACTGAAATCTTGTTACTTGAAATAGTCTCCTTTCAACTGGGTGGAGCAACAGAAAGCAACCTTGCACAAAAGCTGTTCACAGATTTGAAGACAGATATTATGTCTACTCTTAAGATTCTTTTCTTCGGGTTTTGCAACTGTTCCCTGATCAAATAATATTTTCACTAATTACAACTGTAGATCTATCTACATATTATATGGCATCTCTAAATCTAAATATTCCCATACCACTACATATGGTAAAATCCTTTTCAGTATTTATTAAGCCAATCCAGTTTTCATTGTCCAGCATCTGTAATTTCATTTTGAATTTAACTCCCCTCTTCCCTGGTAATCATTGTATTCATTGACTTTGCCTTCCCCACCGTCTAAGATTCACTATTTCAAGTTTTTTCTCACTTGGTATTTTAGAACAATTGTCCTGAGACAGCACCCTTTTGAAAATCACTTTTCTCACATCCCTTTCAATCATACAGGCTAACTAAATTTAGTTTCATTCAACCATCAACATAATTTGATTATAATTTAATTTTAGATTAGCCTACCCCTTCTCCCCCACTCCTGCCTTGGACTGTAAACCCCCTTTCACAAACCAAAATGTCTTGGTCATACATGTCTCCCACCTCAGTAGCTTCCTCCATTAGTTCAGCTTGACTTTGTCTCTCCAGATGATTTTCATTCTCCTTCACTTCCATGTTGCTAACTTAGGTGTCCCCACTTGCATCTTCACATGGCTCCTTGATCTCACAGATATCATTTCTCCTGTCCTCTATCATATTCCTCTTCAAATTTTGGAGTTTTACATGTAACTTATCCATCATCCATTGTAAAAATTCCTGACAGTATTCCTGAGAAGAGTCTATCTTTCATTCAATCAATCCAGCAATTTCAGAGTTAACAATTCACTTTTTTCATGTCTAGGCAAAAGCTTCCAGCAGGCTGGTTTATCACCATCAAGTAGATAATGTCTGTACTTTCGCATGCTGCAATTTCTCTCACACTGTTACAATCTAATTCCATCTTGCAAATAAAAAACAATTAAATTTATTCACAAAATATATGCTCTTAATTCCTTAATTATTCTCTTTTGAGGACACCAACCCCCAGTTTTATAATTTATATGTCCCAGTCTTGTGGAGGAAACACACTTACTCAACTCTTAATTGCAGAAAGAAGGTAGTTGTGGAGATTCTTATTCCATTTTAATCAGAAAGATTCTTCACTTTTATAACTCCAAAGGTTTAATTAAGAGTTTTTTTCTTTGAAAAAGGAGGTTGCTGGCATGAGGTCATCAGATCCTCAGATCCAAATAGTTGCATTTCACAGCAAGGGCAAGATATTACTTCCTTGGTCCGTTCCATTCATAATGTGTTTATTCATGAGTAAACACAAGTAATGGGAATTTCAGATCCTAATGAATAATCCTTTGCTACTACTTTAATCCAAGGGGAGACTCTCCAGCCAGATACTCCTCTGGCTGGCACTTTTACCATGAAACCTCTCCTTGTTGTGAAACTACAGCTGGAGTGTCTGTCTGGCTAGCCAGCTGGAAGTTGAATCTTCCTCTGTTATGAAATATTATTGATTTTTTTATGGGTTAATTGAAATTATTACAAAACAGCTCTTTTCAGGCCAATATGGAAGAGATAGTGCTTAGAAAACACAATTTTGTATAACAAGGATTTTCAAAATCAGCTCTTTGGAATATTGTCCAGAGCTGGTTTCTTCTTTGTAGAAGTTTTGAGCCTTTGGCCCTTTCCACATGTGTAAAAATAAACGACCAAAAACGGGACTCACCGGCTTTCTTCTCCGTCTGGGTGAGTCCATTGGGACAAGGAGGAGTGCGAGCTCGTCGCTCTGCACTCCTCCGGCGTCCAAAATGGCGGCTTCCGGTTGGTGGAGACTCTTCACCAACTGGAGAAGCTCGCCAGCCAAAAGCCCGCCCCCGGAAGATTCGTAGGCACGCACTTGTGCACACCTGAAAATCTGCTCTGGAGCCGGGCGATGGAGTGGCATGGAGTCGCGCGCTCCATGCTTTTTAAAAACCTCTAAAAAGAGGTTTTATAAAAACACCCTGCGCAACCAGTTCCAGTCGCTCCGGAGTGGACTGAGGTATGGAACTATAAAAAGTAGTCTGTCCCAGTCCACTCTATGGTGCAGAAGACCTCCGTTGGAGGTCCTCTGCACTGTTTTAATAGCCTGGTGCGGAAAGGGCCTTTGTTAAAGTTTTGGGCAGAACGTTCCAGATCAGGAGTTTCTATTCAAGCTTCCATTAAAGATCAACATGTATAATACTTTTCCTGAAAAAAATCAGATCTGAATATGAGGGCACACCCTTCTGTTTTTCCTTTGTAGGGCTTTGCTCATTTGGAATATGTCTGACCAAATGTTCCTTTTTAGAAGAAAATTCCCATCTCGGTTTTTATTCTGTATTTTCCAGAATGGTATGGGAAGTTCTTTTGCCTGCTCTTTCTTAGTATCACTCCACTGCTGGAGTACTTTTTTAAGAAGTCCAGATTACTGAAACATTTGTTCTAAGTGTTTGAAGTGTTGGTTGAGAGAAGGGGATCCAAGCTAGCCTACTTTTGGCAGCCAGAATTTGCACTGACAAGATGTAGAGATTGGAAGCTGTTTGTGTGAGAAGTAATGTTTTATTCATCAAATTTCAGTAAGTCTTGCAACTGTTAGCATTTCAATATAAAAACAACTTTATTAAGTCTGTCCCATTACTATAACTTATCATTACCTAGATATATCCATACCTATTCAGACATACACACGCACACAAAAAGAAAGAGAAGTGTGGGCTTAAATCCTATTTTGGTTCGAAGTAGAACAGAATAATTGAATCAGTTGGATGTTCCTACATGTTGATTCATCAGTCAACAATTAATTCAATGGGTTCACTCTACCTAGGTTTTCAGTCATACAGACTACCATTTTCTCAGGCACACATGGCTTACAAAGTACCCACAGCTAGAAGAGAGGACACCACCAAAAAGGTCCTTCTTCTCATGTCCACCAGCTGCTTCATTTTACTAGCAGTCCTTCAAGCAAGGCATCCAAATTTAAAACCTGGTTCATAAACTTCTTCTGCATGCTAGTTCTTCCACCATGTAGTCTTCCTCCCCTGCCTTACAGGATTGCTTTCCTAAGCTGTCAGTTAATGAAAATTTTTCAGGTTAACTCATTCCCTTACTTTCAAATGATACATTGATTAATGACATTATAAATAAAATAAAATTACAGCACCATAATACAGGTGTTATGCTGAGGCTATTTCATCTGTTCGCTAAGTGACATTTATTGTTAAGCATATCATCTTAAAAAAGTAGGCTAAGCAAAGAGAAGCATTTGTGAATTTTTCAGTTTTTATAGAAGTACATTGATTAAAAACAGATCAAAATTTACATTTCTAATATAATGATTTAATTGTAATGAAGACTGTTGCATTTAATACCAACAGTTGCAATCATGAGCATCATCAACTGAAACTGGGACATTTGCAAGACATTATGGTGAACTGGAAGGGAGAGTGGGATTGAAGGGCAAGGCCCATAAGAGCTGACATGGGGCCCAAGGCAAGATACATGTTTGTGTGCATCAATGCATGTGGATTCTTAGTGATAACTGAAAACACATGAAACAGATTGGATCCTCTTCAATAAATTTTACAGACCAAAGAAATTAATAGGAGAACTGTAGAAAATGTTAGTTGAGCAAATGTGAACTATGTCCTAGTAGTTCTGTAAAGTAGGATCTGCTAAAAATGGCCTAGTGGTTGTGGGGCCCTTTCATACCACATAATTACAGTGTTACGATTCCATGTTGTGTAAACTGCTTTTGCACTATGAACTCAGTTTTCACTAATGGAAGTAAACTGAGGATGAAGGAGAAATGTGAGAAATTGGGACATCTTAAAATCAGCTGAAAAAAATGGGATGATGGATGATTAATCCTGGTAAATTGGGACAGCTGGAATGTTTGCTTTAACTGCCTTGCTACATCCTATGGAATCCTAGGGTTTATAGTTTGGTGAAGCACTAGGCCTCCCTGGCTGAGAATGCTAAATACCCCTTCAAAAACTGCAGACCCTGGAATTCCATAGGAAGTTGCCATGGTGGTTAATATGGAAAAACGATGCTACAAATGTATAGTATGAAAGGAGCCCTGATCTCAAGAAGTGTGTTGTACTTTGAAATTCCAAAATCACGTTACTAAATCTAAGATTTGAATATGCTGAGATTTTGGCAATAGACATTATAGCCATCTCTCATCTGTTTAGATACTGATGTTTATTTTGCAAAGTATTATTCATTTTTTCACTGTCCAGGCCAACAGTGACCCCAGTCTTTCCAAAAGTCCCAGGGATTTTGTCCTCTTGCCCACTCATCCTCCTTGAAGGATAAATTGACCATAGGTTTGTCTGGATTCTGGCATATAGAAATCAACTTAGCAGAGTGGACAAAAGTATATCTGAATCTCTCTTTGGGTGTTTTGCCCAAGATCAGTGAGAATTTCTGAACCTGAATTGTTTGTGTGACTAGCGGCCACAAAACAGAGCTTGGAAAACTTACTTTTTTGGACTCTCATGCTAAGAATTTCCCAGTCAGCATGGTCAAATTTCTGGAAGCTGTGGTCCAGAAAAGGTAGTGTCTCCGAGATCAGTTACAGAATCATTATCCTGAAAATAAGTTATAATGCTGAAATGAGGGAAGCTTATAATATCCAAGAGTAGAAGGAAGAATGGTGAGCTCCGTTCTATTCTTCTGTGGTTAGGACAGGTTCCTGGAATCACAGCTGTTTCCTTCAATATCTTTTTCATCAGACTCCAGCTTGGACAATCCTAGGACTCCAGGTTTCCCCCAACATAAGACGCTAAATGTCTTTTTTTTTTTTGCAATCATCGGCCCTTTTCACATGCGTTTTTTTTTTTTTTTTTTTTTCACAAGCACCCCTTGAGCATTGCATGAATGGGAGCGTCACTCCATACAACGCACTCCCACTCACGTGACGCTCATGAGGCTAAAGTGGAGCGCATGCGCATTTTATTATTTTCAGCTGTAAGCCTAAAATACTGCTCACTCACGCAATGCTCGCGGCACCCTCGCGCATGTACCTGCATATGGTGCTTCGGCGAGCAGGGCTGGTCGCACTTCCTTTCCCCAGCGCAGCCTACAGCTCCCAGACTGTGCTGCGGAAGGAAGGGGCGGGGCACTAGCGTGACGGTCGCGCTACTAGGAAGCCGATGCAGGAGGCAGAAGGGCTGTCATGAGTGGCTTGCGCGAGCGGCTGCTCCCCATTGCCGCGATGAAGGTAAGGTGCGAAAAGGGCCATAAATCTGTTTTCAAATCATGAACACTCTAACTGAAGAGACTGGTAATTGTAGAAGACCAAGCTATTCACTAAGTGTGCACAGTTCTACATGTTAAAAAGAGCCTATGTGTACAATGACAGGGATGCAAATCTCTTATTTTATTCTTGCAGAAAGAAATAAAGGATTTCAAAAGTTTTCACCATTTTTGACAAAGATGATGAACATTTCAGTACATTTTTGGATGAGACTTTGCATTTTTGGAATTAGAAAAAAGGGGGAAAATATTTCCAAAACCACCCTTGGCTTTGTTCACAAATTAATATTTTGTGCACCCACCCACACTTTTCTGCACAAAAATGTTGGGATTCATGCAAAAACAAAAAACAAAAAACAGCCACACAAAGTTTTGTGTACACAAATGTTTTCCAAGAATTTCCAAAATGTGAAATATTTCATGGCAGCTGAGTATTTTATTAATGTGATGTGTTAACTTGTCAAGACACTCTTTATCACTGAGGATGAGAAAAAAATGTGAATATTCTTTATATCCCTAAGTCAAACCCTCTTCACTATGCAGACTGCAGAGGGAAAAGCTGATTGCAGTGGTGGGGTCAATAGTGGGAGTGGAGCCAAGCGGTACAGCTCTGCTTGCACTGTTCCTGTTATTTCTAAGAAACTCATAGACAGCTGAACATCACAAACAGATGACAGACAAATTATGATGCAAACGTCCCTTTGAGTATATTTCATAGCAAAAAGCAAGACACAAAATGTTACATAACAAAAATGGATATGATGTATGGGAAATGTGCGAAAAGACAATGTAAGAATGCAACCAGAGCTTGGAAAAGTTGCTTTTTGGGGGACTGCATTGCCAGAATCTGCAGCCCTTAAGGTCCTTTGCTTTTCTTGTTGTATTCAACCTGACTTTTAGACAACCAGGGTGGGGCTCCAATGCTTTCAGAAGAATTGTAGAAGGTACTCCTAGGCCCAATATCATTAGTGGTGATTTCACAAAAAAAAGGGCCTCAGGCAGTCCCTGGCTAAGCTGCTGAGTTTCTGACACTGCCTTCAGCTATACATTTGAAATCCCTTCCAGCAACCATTTTGACAGTCCCTCTTCAATCTGTATTTATTAAAACAAAATACAATAAAACAGAAAGGGGAGGGGAGGGGTAAAGCAATGCACTCTTCATAGAAAATATAAATAAATCAAATAGAAAGGATGAATAATTGTAAATAAGGAGCAATGATGGAGCTGAATGCTTTATTTAGATAACCACTTGCTTAAGCTCTTCAGTTTAATGCTTATTTGCTGCTAAACTTATCTCTGCTTCTTAGTTCCCACTCACTTATTAGAGACTTAAGCTAGGAGTGCAAGTTATCTTTTGCATGTAAAATGTGCTTTTAGAAAATAAAAATCTTCTCATTATCTTCAGAAAATGTTCCATGTTGCCTTTCCTTCCTCCTTCACATGATTATATAGCAATACAGATTATCCCCTGGAAGAGAAAATAGAATAGTATCACACAGCCTAATAAAATCCAGGATGCTTGGTGGAAAAGAGCCCCACTTGCAAGAACCTTTTGTTAAATGGAAACCGTCTCTATATTTATACAACGTACTATAAGCTTCTTCCTTACAGTGATAATTAAGTAAAGAAATGTTCACCTGATTAACAGTTGCAAGGAATCTGTTTTATTCCTAACCTTGCTGTCAGGGATCATATAGTAAACTATCTCGGAGATGTAGAACAGCAGGTTGAGGACACTGAGCAAGTGGGAACTGAGGCTTGGAAAGCCACTTAGGTTTCCAGAAAATAATTTCTGTGCTATCAACAGAATAGCTCAGGGGGAAAAAAAAGAACAGTTGTATACAATCCTTTGTATTTCCTTCGCTGGGTTGAAAGGCTAAACACTAGCCACAAATCAGCACTTTAGTATGGTGAGATCTCTAACTGTACATACTCCAACCTTTCACAGATGAAAACTGAGATATGTGTGGTCAAGCAACCTCAGAGTGTGGACAAGATGGAGAGCTTTATGAATGAAAAAGAACAGGCAAGCTAGGAGAGGTTGCAGCAGTTTGCTTTTGCCTGAGTATACAGGGAAGGACAAGATTCTGCCTCCTTCTTGCCGCTCTCCCAAGAAGCATTGAGTTCAAACTACTTTTGCACTTTGAGATATGTTTGTAGCAACTGAAGTAAGCTGAGGTCAAAGGGAGAAAGTGGAAAGAGGAGAGAGTAGAGGGAAACTGAGATATTTTAAAAGCAGCTGAAAAACTAGGACAACAGAAGGTTAATGGGCATGGTCTGTGATAATTCAGGACAGTTGGAGAGTGGACTGATAACTGTGGACTGACAATAATTAAAAACAAATAATTACTTGACATAAAAATAAAAAGGAAAGAAAAGAAATGAGAGTCTTGTCCATAGCTATAGGTGAAGACTTTCAAAATTCATTCTAATATGACATTTTAATTAGATCAACCTATGAGCTACTGTAGGTGAAACCACATTCTCATTAAAAGTCTGAAGAGTCTACCTTCCCCATTCCATCTGAGTGCATGATGAGTATACCTAGCTGTATGCAGGCTTTTTAAAATGAACTCATGGGGGAGAGGGTGTTGGTTTGTACACTTCATTGTCCTTTCCATTGCTTACTGTGGAGGTTGAGAGTGTAAAATAGAGAGCTTCTGCTATTTATGGAGGTTCATTCATGAGATGGAACAGTGATCGTCCAGGGATACAGTTGTCTCTCTAGCTTAGAAAGCTATGTTTCACATTCAAAGTCAGCAGAGAGGATGACAGAGAAAGCAGTTGTACTTAATGGGCTCAAACATAATGCTGGTCCCTGGAATGCTAATGGAGAAAAAATAATTGCCTGAGGACCACTGTTCTAGTCTTGAACATCAAACCAGCTTTTGAGCTGCTCCCACCTACTTAAGGTGGGCGTAAGAGATCTGGAGATCTTGAAAGCTTGTCTGCCTTTTGGTTGGCCTAATAAAAGCATTGTGTTTATATGGATTTAGGCCTAAATCCAACATCACATCAGTTGATGTTCACTAATGTGATGGAATTTCTTCCCCTCTCCTCCTCTCAAAGTTCTATGTGGTACACCAAAAAGATGCTCCAGATGATATTCAAGCTCTTCAGACCACATTCTGAGGGCACACAGAAAGCTTCAGGGAAAGGCGGAATCATTCCTCCTAGTTCTGCTTATGGAAACAGTTCAGGCTGTGTAATTATACCTTTGGATCTTGCCCACTGGATTTTTTTTTATAGCTAAACAGAGCCTTGTTTTTAGCAAAGAATATATGGCTTTCCCATCATGACTGATGTGAAATTTCACAACATGTAATACCTTGGTTGATAATACTGTATATATTGTCATGTCCCACCTGTCCTCAGTTAAGGAAGAAAAGGAAGATAGCCAAGATAACAGATTCCAGTCAAAGCCAGTATTATCAACTGAGGAGGCTGGAAGCCTTACCGTGGAACTGTTCAAAGTGGGGCCTGGATCAAATAGCTCCCCCATTCAGTCCAGAGCGCTCTCATAGTCCATAATTATAGATCCATCTTAAGCATAGAAATGGTATTTGCACAGTACAAATCAGGGAATGTCTGTGAGTTTCAAACCGTTCAGGCAGAATCTTGTCGGTAAGGCCTATAGCATCCTTGAGGAAATCTGTCTTTGGAAATTCTGCTCCAAAGTGATCTGATCCACATCTCCTGGACCAATGAATAGTTCAGAAGGTAGCTTTCCTTTTGAATTCCACATTTCTGTAGACTTTGTGATGCACTACAGTTCCAGGTTCAAAACTGCATTTAAAAATTTGTATATTGCAATCAACTGGTTTGACTTATGAATGCGAAACTTTGAGAGTAAATACCTTTATGAATGAATATTTTTTGAACCATATTTTTTGTTTTGTTTTGGGGTTGCTGTTGTTTTTTTAAGGAAGATTTGTAAAGAGAAAGAATAAAATGGGCTTAGGAAGAAGCAATGCTACATGCAAAAGTGATATGGATCAAAAATATAGTGATCCATCCATCTCTTGTGTCACTGGTGAGACCTGCTGAAAAACTGCAGTTGTTTTATAACAGTTTTCACATATTATCTCCGAAGACTGAGTGTATAGAGTTTCCCTACCTTATTATAACCCCCCAGTGCTTAAACCTAAGCATTTATCTATTGCTTTGCCTCGAGTCATTTTTATCAATAAGTAAAAATAAAGGGTAACCTTTAGATGTTACTGAGTTACAAAAAGAAGAGAGACAGTCCCCATTGCCTCCTTCCTATCCTGCTTTGAAATAAAGATTATTGGAACAGCATGAGAACAACATTTATCTATATGTCTTTTCTCCTCCTTGGATAATCTGCCTTGCTGTATATGTTTGCTCATTTGTAAAACACAGATGTGGAAGAAGAAAATACAATGATTACCAATTGTCCTACTGATATGATTCTAGCAAGATAGCAGGCTGTCTTCCCCGTACTTCTCCATTTTGATTATTGGCCTTGGGAACAGACATATTTTGATACTGTTCTTAAGTCTGTGCCTGAGATGTGGTATGTATTAATATTTCTTTCCACAGAAGATGACATAGAATATCCTTATGTCTGAACTTACATTACATTGTTCTGTTTATTACTCAGGGACGGTTTCATACTACACAGTTACAGTACGTTGATACCACTTTAACTGCCAGGGCAGCATCCTGTGGAATCCTGGGGTTTGTGCTTTGATGACCAGAGCACGCTGGCTAATAATTCTAAGCAGCCCTCCCTAAACTACAAAGCCCAGGATTCCAGAGGTTGGAACCATGACAGTTACAGCAGAACCATAGTACTATAATTGTACAGTGTGAAATGGCAGGTTAAATACAAAATAAGCAGGTCCAATGTTACTTCCCACCTAGATATGTAAGAAAATGTAACATTATATGCTTTTACATAGATACAGACTTCTTTCCCAGTAATTGTGAAAGGCAAGAATCGTTGAATTGGGTATTTTTACTTTATTGTTAGGATGTTGCTGTTAGTTAATTTTTAAGGGCAGATGAAGCCAGATATAATTTGTTTGCTTTCTCCCAGTAGCTGTCAAAGGTTTTATTTTGCTTCATATAAATTATATGTCTGTCAGCATGGGGAGAGATCAGAATGTTATGTACTGTCATTTTTTTTTCTCTTTAAAGGACATGAGGAAGGGGATTTTTGCTGGGAGCAGAGCAAAATGAGTTTAATCCTTCCCCATATCACAATCCCCTCTACTCAATCTCTCTCTCTCTCTCTCTCTGTCTCTCTCTGTATACATACATATATAATATATATATAGTCAACCCTCCACATTCACTAGGATTAGGAGCACAGGACCCCTGTGAAAGTGGAAAAACTGTAAATAACTCCAGGCCCTCCCAAGCCATCTTTAACATAC
This sequence comes from Ctenosaura bakeri, assembly GCA_948474755.1. Taxonomy (NCBI): domain Eukaryota; kingdom Metazoa; phylum Chordata; class Lepidosauria; order Squamata; family Iguanidae; genus Ctenosaura; species Ctenosaura bakeri. The sequence continues at coordinate 416,595 of CAOLHI010001761.1, forward strand.
AAAAAGTGTGATCACCATATTCAACCCACCATAGAATACATTGAGGCATCAGGGTTCCTTAATCAGGGAGAAGTGGCTGGCTGGTGGGGCTTACTGCCACCCCCACTGCTCCCCCGCACCATTTTTAATGGGGACTTACAAGCCTCATTTGCAGTTTCTCAGTCTCATGAGGCTTGCAGTCCCTATTAAAAAAAGCATAGGGAGGAAGCAGAGGTGACAGCAAATAATCCGTGAATAATGAAATCCGCAAAAGTGAAACCCAAAAATGTGGAGGGCTGACTGTATATTCCCACTCCCCTGCACTCCAAATACAAAGAAGATGGCTTCCACTGACATTTTAGGGAAAAGGAAATGGAAACTGCAAAGACAATAAAAATGTGGAGAGGCACACTTAGCATTATTTAGAAAAAGCAAAACCCAAACATCAAACTTATATATAAAGCATAGGCATGTGGGTGGAAAATTCATATCTGGATTTCTGTACAATGTTTTCCAAATGTGGATCTACCAAACCTAAGTGAACCCAAATGAACTAGAGTTCTCTAGTTTGACTTCTATGATGGGTCACCAAAACTGTTTTTTTTTTAAAAAAAAAAATCCACACAAGGTTCACACAAATGCTACACCATCCAAAGCAATGGAGAATTCAATACAATACAATTCCAAATGAGTACAGCTTCTCACTCCCCTATCATTTGGGTTCCCACCTCACCAATATGACTTCTAAATTGACTTCTAAATCCTGGGTCTCAGCAATTACCACCTCAGGGGAAGAAACATGTGCAATCTCCATTTTGGAACTGAGTGTAACTGCAAATCTCATGGCCACAGGATCCATAATTGGTTGGAAAACCAAACAGTCATCATCAGTGGCTATGCTTCAGATTGGAAGGAAAAGTGCCTTGAGGTTCTATCCTAGGGCCATTATTCTTCAGCATTTTTGTCAGTGACTTAGATGATGGGATGGAGGGAATCTTTATTAGGTTTGAAGATGATATAGAATTGGGAGGGTTGGAATTGGAAGGTAGGAATAAAATTCAAAAGGACCTAGATTTACTAGAAAATTGGGCAGAATTTAATAACATGAAATTCAAAGGCACAGGTATAGGATGGCTCAGCAATACTACCTTGTGAAGAGGACCTTGTGATTATTGTTTATCATAAGCTGAACATGAACCATTGTGATGCTTCATCAATGAAGGCAAATGCTATTTTACCTTCATTAATAGATACATAGTTTCCAAGTAGAGGGAAGTAATAGTCCCTCTGTATTAAGCATTGGTCAGGCCTCATCAGGAGTACTATATTCAGTTCGTTTTAAGAAGGATACAGACAAGTTGGAGCAGGTTCAACAAGATCAACAAGGATGATAAGAGGTATGGAGAATGAAACATATAAGGAAAGTTTGAAATAGTTTGGCATGTTCAGTTTGGTGAGGGGAAGACTGAGGGATGTTATGACTGCACTCTTTAAATATTTCAAGGGTTTTCATAGAGAGGAGGGAGCAGACCTGTTCTCTGCTGCCCCAGAGGTTAGGAACAGGTCTAATGGTTTGAAATTAAGAGGAGAGTAGATTTCATTGATATCACACAGTCACAACAGCTGAGGACAGCTAAGGACGCGAGAGGAACATAACTGCGACAACGTTGTGCAATGGCACGTGGTGCAGACTAGCTTCAATGTGTCCCCATGCCAGGATGGTGCCATCATGCAGAAATGGCCTAAGTTTTTCCCAAGTAACATTCATGGTTGTATTTTGATCCTACCAGAAAATTTTTACTTGTAACATTGTTACTTATAACATTGGTTTAGTGAGGGATATCTGTTCTCCCTCCCACCCACGCCCAATTAGATCTAATTGAAGATAGAAACGTGTGCATTTTTTCTGTTTTGTTAATGAAAATTATTTTCTCTCTTCAGTGGGAAGAACTGGTGGCCTTAGTCATTCCTAGATTGGCATCTCATTTTCCATAAGGCAGTATTTAGCTGTGCAGCCTGGCTGCAATAATGTTTAGGTGAAAGAAATACTGCAAGTGCTTCAGTTCTCAGAAGCCCTTAGGGACTACAATTGTTGTTAAGTGCTATGCAAGGGGAGAAAATAATTCTGTTTATTTCTGAACAGGAAACACTTATTAATTCTAGCAGATGCCTTACATGTAGAAACAAGTTTCTTAATGCTCACCTTGACGCAATTTAGCACTCAGATAGCAAACCCTGACTTCCCAAAATGTCATCATTTGAAAAGAAGACCATTTGTAATGTATAAGTCATGTCAAGAGTCCATTTTGGCTCTCAGGAAGACTATTGTAGTTAGCCCAATGGAGCTGTTGTGATTCAGTGAGTGGATGAAGTTGAGCATGGATAGTAGAAACCTAATTTTATATCCTTAATCAGCAAAGAAGCTAACTGGGACTTTTGGATAAGCAGCTATGGAGCTGGTTAGACACTGTGATGAATGCATGATAAATATATTAGAGTAAGAGATTGAAGATACTTTGAGTCTTCCCAGTGCTGATAATTTGAATATTGATTTGGATCCAGAATTGGTTATCCATAGAGCAGATTCTTTTAAACCTATAGGTTAGTGAAAACTAACTTGACTCCCCACTGATTTCAGTGGATATTCACCATCTAAGAACAAACCAACCCATAGTATGGATATAATGTCATTTTATTGTTTAGCAATGAGATGGAAGTAGCTTTAGTTGTATCTGAGAAGATCAGGACTTTCCTGTCCTGTTCTCATTTCAGACAGACAATCAAGTTCTTCAGTGTCTCTTCAGAGCCTTATACAGCACATATCTTCACAGAACTTTCATGCAGGCAACCATCTCCATATAATTAGGAAAAAAAGCAGGTTTCCTAGTGGTACACATAAGAAGCCCAATTCATCCAGTTGTAAATGCATGAGCTCCATGTCGGGGCTGATGAACTTGTGGACTTCCAGATATTGCTGAACTGTTATTCCCAGAAACCATCACTGCTGGGAAGGCTGGCCCGTATTAATGAGAGGTATAGTTCAATAACATTCAGAGGGCCAAATATTCAGCACTGATGTTCTATGTAGACATCTGGAGGTCAAAGGGGGAGACAGTCTTCCCTAGTCATTCATTGTAACATCTGCATAGTCCATAGCAATTTCTGCACTATTATATGGCTATAATTCCACTTTCAGCATCCTATGGAATCCAGGGGTTTGCAGTTTAGGGAGGGGCCTTAATAGTCTAGTGCGGAAATGGCCCATGTCCATCAGTATAATCTCAGTTTTCTGACTTATTTTGAAAGTTTCATGGTGACAGTGTTACACCAAATCAAATTACTGGTCCATGCACTTCAGTATTGTCCAGTTTCACTACCAGTGCTCTCCAGGGTTTTCAACTGTGGGTCTATATACTGCCCTCTGTACTGCTCTCATGAGAAATGAGAAAAATAAACCAAATTAAAAATAAATAAATAGATGCCACTGGTTGAATTAAACTCTGTGCAGATCACATAAGATTTGTTTTTTATGTGTTAACAGATTTATCTTAGTCTATTTATTCCACAGAAAACTGCACTAATTATAAAAGAAAAACTTCTAACTTTATAATTAGAGATGGGACAAATCCAGAATTTTCCGAATCCGAATCTGGATCCGAATCCCTGGAAGGTTCTGTGAATCCATGAATCTCACGGATCTCAAATCTTTCAAATCCTTTTTACAAAAGGGTTTAAAAAGCAACGGAAACAAAGCACTTCTACTGAAAAGTGTTTTGAAGTAGAATTTGACATCTTTGTTTAATGAAAAACAAATCAAATAATAGTTTTCACTTTCAGAAAACATACCCATATACTTCTTATTAAGAATTACATATAATTTGGAAGTAGCTTCAGATGTTGGAGTTGACTTCTGGGTTGGCTATTACAAAACAAAACAAAAAAAGGGCAAGGATAATCTTGGGTAAGACACACTCTCTCAGCCTCAGCAAAAGCCTAGGCAAAGGCAAAATTGCCTCTGAAGAAATCTGGCCAGGACAATTGTCATAGTCTTGCCTTAGGATCTCGCCAGATTGAAAATGACATGAAGGCCCTTTCTATACAAGCAGGAAAATGTGGATTATTAATCCCACATTTGCTTGCCTATGTAAACAGGGCCGCATACTACAGTACAGAGATAATCCAAGTCAAAACTGGCTTTTCTTTGCATAGCTCCTTCTGGCATCCTGGGGTTTGTAGTTTGATGATGCACCAGCACACTTTGGCAGAGAAGGCTGTGACACCTTGTACAACTGCAAACCCCAGAATTGTGTATGAAAGAGCTTTGCAAGGGAGCCATGCAAAGGAATCTTCTTCAGCTGTCTTTGAAATCTCAAGAACACTGTACTTCCCAGTCAAGTCTCAAGTCCTGTAACAATGAAGGCACTTTAAAAACACAAAAACATCATCCTCTAGCCCAGTTTCAATCCTCTACCCTGATGTCCAGTCTCAGGTCCTAAAACGAGGAAGGTACTTAACAAAAACAAACATCAGCCTCTAGTCCAATCTCAATCCCTACACTCCAGTCTCAAGTCAAAAGAACAGGAAAAAGAGAATAATTACCTTGCAGAGGGAGGCAGCCACAGGGGCAGGCAGCAGGAGTAAGCTTGATTCGGGGCTCTTGCACTGACTCAGGCCTCCTGGTGTGCAGGAAAGCGACTCTCACCAGCCATGCGCACCCACGTGGACTTGATCTGGGGCACTCAGGCCCTGGGCATGCAGGGATTCGATTCGCCTGGTTTGACCAAGGGATTCGAATTTGCGAATCTTGAATCCTTCCCAAGGATTCGAGGATTCAGTTGGCCCATCCCTATTTATAATTAAGTAGTTAGATTTGCAGGGTGTTTGTGTTATATTGATGCCTTAAACATCTAAATTGTGGACTAGGGTGAAAATTTAAAATAGTTATGAGGAAACAAACCACATTGAACACAGAGGGGCTTACTTCTGAGTAAATATGAAAAAAATCTGCTTAAGGATGAGATTTGTTTTAACTTCTTTTACATATAAAAGAATTATTTATTTAATTTCTTGTTAACTTTTGTATTAATAAGATTTTAGCTGTAATTTGTTTTAATTTGTTGTATGTCATCTTGGTCTTTATTAAATAAATTAATTATAAATATCCTATCTACAATTACCTCAACCATAGAACTCAACGTAAAAACTTTATTTCCTATGATTTAATTAATTTAATTAGTATATTTAGAGGTTGAATTTTTAAAAGTATTTGACTGTCTTCCCAAGAAAGTATAGTTGAAAGATTCTTTAAACTTATTTCCTTTTGCTGGCAGTGAATTAGACTTGTTGAACTAAGATATTTCCCAACTCCATTATTCTGTGATTTTATGAGAAAAGGCCTTATTAAACTCAACAGCATTTATGCTCAGTTAAGTAAATGCCTTTAGCCTCTCTAATGATTTTAGGATTTGGTCTGAAATACCACTTTGACAAGTATGTTCAGGCAGCATTGAAAACAGGAATTCGCTAAAAGTATGCTTGCTGGAAATAAACATAAATTATTTGAATAACTTTTTTTATATTGATAGAATCTATGCAGTTTCTTCTCTTGTAGGAAAAAAAAATCTAAAGCTCATCCTGCTAGAGCAACTTTTTATCCAGAACCCAGAACATCTGAGAAGAGGAGAAGACATTGAGACATCCCATTTAAAAGCACAGTTAATTCTTGAAAAACTTTCCCCCATTTTGGTGCCTTTTCTATTAAAAAAATGTTTTGTACAATAAATACCTACACAATAAATGTTTTTGGAGCAAGCAAAATTTTAGCAAAAAATGTACTGAAGTTGAAAAATACGAAAAATCATCATAAAATGTGCCAAAACTCATAATTTCTCCTAGAAAACAGAACACCTTTGTTCTGATATACAAGAAAATAAGCAAGGATTTACATGCTGGAGAGGTACAGCTCTCCTTTCTGAATTTTCATCAGCTCAAATATTGCCCTTCCAGCTTGTTCATCCATGAGAGATAGGGTTGTTAAGTGGGACTTATTATAAGGGATGTCCAGTGGTGTATCTAGCATAAGCAGCACCTAAGGCAAACATGGAAATCATCATGCTCCTAACTTCTTACCCTTATCCCCGTCTGTACATGTATGGCTTTTTTGCACCTCTGGCATTGGCTCCCGGGGCATGTATCCTAATTAACACCCCCCCCCGATACACCTCTGCTTAAATTGAAAGATGGGAAAACAGTGTATACAGAAGCAAGAGAAAAGATAATGCAATAGTGTATTGAAATTTTATTCAGCATGTCCAAGTTTATATTATGAATAATTTGACCATCACAGGTAGGGACAAATAGTTGCCTGCATTGCCTTACATGCAATCAGCTAATAATCCTCATCTGTAATATCTGAAGCAGAATTTAGGTTGAAAAGTTGCCCAACCGGTATTTGCATCTACATTCTGGTGCATGTTCTGATTTCAGTTCCCTCTTGGATGTTCATGAAATGTGTCCACAGCCTTCTCTGGGAAGGGCTGCACAAGCGTGCCTTTTAATATCCAGAGCCATTCTTGGTTGCCATATGATTGTATAAACAATCTAAAGAGCAATGAGGAGAGGTGATCACTGCCTAGCTGAGCAGTCACGCAATACTGGCAGTGGTCCAGAATACACAGCAGCACTTGATAATCTGAGTTAGAGCATTTATAGCTGGAGATATTGTGCTTTGGAGAGATAAACTAGCTGCCTGAATTAAACACAGATAGCCATATGGCAGAGTTGCCAAGTATCAGTCAGAAGGTCTTATCAATCTCTCTGGAATCATCTGTGCATTCTGTAGCACCCTCCTGTAAGCACTCCACAGAACTCAGTCATCAATGAGGCAAAGCATACTGTGAAAGAAAACAGCTGACTGTTTTGACATGCCTCAAGATCAGATTGCCATCAGTCAGATGGTACATTGTGTTTCTGGAAAGAACTGAAAACTGAACAGAGAAATACATAGGTCTCCCTTTCAAACCTGTTCTGTGGGGGCTCCCCTTTCTCTTGTAGCTTTAGTCACAGGCTGGTTTCTGGTGGCTCTTGGGATGTTTTCTTACCTAGAATGTTTCAAATGTATCAGCTGTCTCCATGTGTATGTCAAGTGGTCAAATCAGACGGCCTTGGCAGTCTCTTCCAACTCTAAGGTTCTACAATTCTTAAAAGAAGGAAGAAATTGCAGTAATTGATTGGTTATGCTGTCTGGGAATAATGGGATTTTTAGTCCAGCACGTTGGAAGGAAAGGCAGTTGGAAAAGGCTGTTTTAAGAAATGTGCATTGTTGATTAAAATAATCCTACATGTTTCTGTGCTTTAGATCAGTTTGAACTGAACTGAACTGAACTGAATGCTGAGATGAACATTGCTGCAAGTAATAAATTATTAAAAGAATGAGATGTATTGGGGGGAATGGAACACAAAACCAAAGCTAAGTTTAATGATGAGAGTAAAGTAACAAATTTTTATTAAAAAAATCTTCCTTGGCCATCCATATCCTCATTTCCATTTGACTTAGCCAATGTCCCAAAGAGTCATGAGGAAAGCTGTATGGTAGAAATGACAATAACCTTTGGTTAATGGGGAAAAGATAATTAAATTGACAGGATGACAGGAAGTCTGTTTGGTTAAAATCTTATAGAGAAAGCAAGAGCATGTGAGAAAGGAGCTAAAATGTGAAGAGCTGCAGGTAAAGGAATTTGCACAGATAAGACATACAAAGACAGCAGAACAAGGGCCCATTCATACTACAGAAATATGGTGCTGTGATTCCACTTTAACTGCAATAGTTCCATCCTATGGACTCCTGTAGTTGGCAGTTTAGGGAGCTGTCTTAATGCCTCACCAAACTTGAAATCTCAGATGTCAGGATGGAATTATGGCAGTTAAAGTGGTATCAAAGTGCTATAATTGTGCAGTGGGAATGGGCTCCAAAACTGAGTAGTAGAGGGTTTATTCAGGGTCAATACTCAGTTCCTCTATCCCCATCAAAACTGATTTTGTTAAAATTATGGTTTGGTAAGGGAGCAGGTTAGATTTCAGCTTGATACGCCTCACATTTGGAATCATCTGCCACCATGCAGTTGTTGCTATGTGTTGCCCTTTTATATTGCACTGTTATAGCTGTATATCATTTAAGGTTTCATTTATTTTTGTCAGTCCTAAGAGATGCAGTGTACATGGGAAGCATCTGTATAACTAAAAGATATTTGATCTAAGCCTTTTAAATGAATAGGACAAATTCAGGAATATAATTGTTCTGGTGTCTTGGACTCTCTTTTCTCATAAACAGAGTATACCTAACATATTTGGACTGATAAATGTTATTCTACCTGAGAGCACAGCAGGATATGGATTTTATGCCAAATAAATCTTCCTTTATTCTTTTCTGGGCTGTTCAAACTGAACTTCCACTGCTATAATCTTATGAAGTGCTGGGAAAGGTAGAGAAAGGAAAATGCTGTGCATCCTCTAAGTTTAAGATAATGTCTTCATAGTTTTATGGTTTAAAACAGCCTTCCCCAGTCTAGCTCTACCCAAATCTAATGAGTTTCCATCCAGGGAGAACAATAGCTGCAATGGATGTGGATGATGAGAGCTGTAGTCCAGAACATCTGGAGGGTACCAATTTGGGAATTTGCATTGGTCATTAAAATCATTCCTAAATGTGTCTCTTGATTATTGCTCTTATATGCCTTCAAGTTGACTCCAACTTACGCTGACCTTATCAAAGGGGTTTCTGGACAGGAGTTATTCAGAGGAAGTTTGTCATTGCCTTCCTCTGACACTGAGAGTGTGTGAACTGCCTATGGATACTCAGTGGATTTCCATGGCTGAGTGAGGATTTGAACCCAGGTCTTCCGGAATGCTAATCCAGCACTCAGATCACTATACCATGCTGGTTTATGATGGATTTCAAATGCCTGTGTTGTGTCCATGCTTTCAGTAGAACAGAAATGCAAAATAATTTGTTGTTTCTATAATTATAAATGTATGTTTTATATTTATACTCAAATGTCATTCCCTGCAGCTGTCCTGATTTGGCATCAAAAATACCAATTAATTTTCTGTCATACCCCTTTCTTTAATGTCCCAGTTTCTCCTTCCTGCTCCTCCTTTCTCCCTTCATCCTTGGCTTATTTCAATTGCTGTGAACTGAATTCAAAGTGCAAAAGTGTTTTGCACTCAGTTTACTCAGCAGGGGGAGAAGAGATGAGAGGGTTGAATCCTGCCCTCCCTAGTAGGCTCAGGCAAAACCATTGTTGCAGCCTCTCTTAGCTTGTCTTGTCTTCCTTGTTAATAATGTTTTCCATTTTGACCACACTCTGATGTTGGTTGGCCACATACGTCCCCATTTCCCTCTGTGAAATGTTGGAGCATATGAAATATGAAATGTCCATTTTTAAATAAGAATTTTAAAATTCTTACAATTTAGACTCTATCGTTGTAAGAATGGTTGGCAAGCTCCAGATGTCTGAAGGCCATGTTTATGGCCCCAGAAATCTTTTGAGGCCATTGCAGCCCTTCCAATCAAAAAAAAAACAAAACGCCACTATATGATGACTACCTTTAAGAAAAATTCCCTGGTTTAAAAACTTGAAGGGTGAACATAATTGTTTTAGAATATAACCATGCTCCCTGTAGAATTAATTTTTCCCTTTCTGAACAATATATACCAAATCTGACACATACGCACTGTCCCCAAAGTTCCAAGCATCCAATGAAGTCCAGTGCAGGACTTGATTGCAGAACACTTCTGGTTCTGCTGCTTAGTTGTATTGCAACATTTGAAGGTAAATCTTAAAGCCCTTATTCAAAAAAAAAAAAAGAAGAAGAAGAAGAGTCTACTCCTTAGCCCTGGTAATAGCAGCTCCTTTCCAGCTCCAGCTCTCCCTCTCTTTCTGAACTCAACCAAAAAGGACAATCTCTTCCTTAGAGTTTCCCAACCCACTGGACCAAACTAATACTTATAGAGGTTACACAGGTAGGTCTGAAGAAGTCTCTGCATCCTCAAAGCCAGACATGAAATGATCACAACAGCATTAAGACCCCAGGAGGACCCTGGTGGATCTCAATGGTGTTGTCATCATTTTTCATCTGGCTATGGGATGTACCTAGACACTTCTGTAAACCTGCCTGCTCATGGTGAATGGTAGTGTAGGTGGCTTCAAGACTTTTTAGTAAGTGAGATGTGGTGCGGGGAGGGGGGAATTGAGGCCCTGTGGAGGGAGGCAGGAAGTACCAACCGCTGTAGTACCTTGAAAAGGACATCTGCATGTATAAGGACAACTTTTGTGTGTGGATGTCCCTAAAGGAATTCTGTCCCAAGTATGATAAGGAAGAACAGGGATTTGTGAATATCTCTGGACTAAAAACGTTGCTTGGGAAAAGTTTGAGTTAATTGCCGGAACGTGTCTTATGCTGCAGCATGCTTATTACTGCTAATCCACTGTTATATTTGCCAGAGCTCACCCTTTTCTTCTGTCTTGCATGACAGAACCAATATTTTCTCAGCCATCACTGCTGAGATCTTTTCTTTTGGATAGCACTACAGTGTTTTCTTTGGAGTTTAGTTGAAGCCACCCACACATTCTTCATCATTAACCTGAGCTGCTGCTACAGGGAGGGGAAAAATTCCTAACCATCACATACAGATGGTCTGATGATGAATGTTATAGCACCTCTAGTCAGAAATGTTACCCTTCATAGACCCTACCCACCTAAGGAAACACAAAAGATTTTTTATCATGGACAACTTTGCTTTCTGTTTCTGCAAGCAGGAGTGCTATGACGCATGGGTCCAGGCAGGGGAACACTTCACTGAGGGAGGTGGTTCTGTCTCTCTCCCTGCTCTCCTTTTGCCAGCAGGCAATGACCTTTTCATTCAGGCAAGCTTTTGGCAATTAAGGTAGATTGCTCAGGAAAAGGCTTTGAACTGCTCTGATTCTGCTCTTTATTTCACTCTCTGAGTTTCCTTTATCTTTTTTAAATTATTGCATTTTCATTTGTATTTGTCTTACGATATTCTAAAGGCCAAGATTCTACAGCAGGGTTTTGTAGTGTTTGGGAATGCAATGAATATTCTCTGTTATTCATTTGCTGGTTGAAAAATAGGTTTTCCAAAAATCAGAAAACTCAGTTGGGAAGACTAATAAAGAAGCAAGCAATTTACACAGTTTTCTCCCAGTATTCGAATACCCCACAGTGTTCCGGAGAATGACTTTTTAAAGCAAAAACACATTTTATATGCAACACATAAGTTTTTCTGCACAGGACATAGTATTCTTTCTCTTTTATTCTGTAATTTTTTAAAAAAATATCCACTTTTCTGGACAAAAGTCTTTGTAAACACATCAGAACATTTGAATACAAGGAGAATATTGTGCAAAAATATCCAATATTTCCCCTAGCAGAGGAAAAAAACTGTGGTAATTATTCATTCCTGCATCATGAATACAAAACTTTGCACTTACTTTGTAAATCAAGGGCCATTTCCGCACGGGGCGAGGGAATTGCCCCATGCTAGTACTTACCAGACCTTTGGGCTCGACGCTTGGGTTCAGGCTGGTCCGGAGCAGTGCGTGGCTGCCGCTCCGCACTGCTCCAGGGACGAAAATGGTGGAGGCTCTCCACCAACCACTGAAGCTCGCCAGCCTAAAGCCCACCTCTGGCAGATCACAGGCTTGCACTGGTGCGAGCCTATAAATCTGCACCAGAGCACAGGAACGGAGTGGTGCACTCCGTGCTTTTGGAAGACCTCTTTCAAGCGGTCTTTCAAAAGCACGCTGGATGACCACTTCGGGTCGTTCAGGAGCAGGCTGAGGTGCGGATCTACAGTAAGTAGGTCAGACCCAGTCTGCTCCCAGGTGCAGACGTCCTCTCTGGAGGACGCTCTGCACCGTTTCTTTAAGCCCGTGCGGAAATGGCCAAGGATTTACATCCCCATTAGAATCAATCTTTGCATGTGGAGTTATGCATAGATTCTGTTACACAAGCTTTGTGTTGAATGGGAACATAGCACAACATGGCACAACTGAATGCACAAGCAGATATAGATTAGAATGCACAAATGAATGTGCATCCACATGTGCAGTGGCACCATATGCAAAATTATACTTCCACGACTGAATTTTGAGGTTGTGTGTTGGCAAAATATCCAGCTACTTATTTCTGCAGAGGAATATGCATGTGTGTAAGGGACCAACAGGATTCTGGCTAAAATTTTTGGCTGCCTTGAGTTACATTCTCGGGATAAAAGTGTGGCATTAAATCTAAACCCAGAAATAAACACTGCTATTGATATGGCATATGTTTTGCCATCATCATGGCCTTCCTGGCTGTTGACAATGCCAGCTGGACCTGACACATCTTCTCCCTTATTGTCTAGAGCAATGCTTCTTAACATTTTCTTTACCAGGGACCCCTGCAAATATATATTTTTTCCCAGTGACCCCCCCAACTTATCTTAAGATTTAAATATTTAAATTTAGATTTAAATTTTCAAATATTTTTTATTTATTAAAGCTTCTGGAGGCTAGGATTCAAATACTCTCTCAGACACTATGTGACCTTGGGCAAGTCACATTCTCTCAGCTTCAGAGGACAGCAAAGGGAAACCCCCTCTGACCAAATCTTGCCAGAAAAATCCACATGATAAGTTCACGTTAGGGTTGCTATAAGTCAGAAGTAATTTGAAGGCGTACAACAAAAAGTTCTGCTGACAGGGGGACATTTTTTCTAACAGTCGTGTCTCTCCCCTTTGAAAACTGACTTATAGTGACCCTAAAGCAAGCCTATCATGAAAGTTTTCTTGGCAAGGTTTGTTGCCTTTGCCTTTCCCTGTGGCTGAGTGTGACTTGCCTGAGGTTGTCTGGCCAAGTGGTGGTTCAAACCCTGGTCTCCAGAGTCATAGTTTGGAATCACGCACATGCCTACTGCCATATCCTTTTTATTATAATGTGGTAGTGGGTTCTGTGGATCTGAACCCAAACTGCTCCCTTGTTTGCAAATGAGGGGTTCAGCACCCTCAACCCCCTCCCTGCTGCTGTGCCCTTGTTGCTGTTGCTGCTGTTGATATCCAGCAGCAGGGTTTCGCAGACTTCCTCTGAGGGCTCCCTGGACCCCAGGTTATGAAGCGCTGGTCTAGAGCCTTTCTTCATTTTTGATGTCGTTCATCTTTGAAGTTCCTGCTCTAAGAGAGAGGGTAATAGGCCCACCTCCCTTAGAACCACCTGCAAACTCATCTGCTTGTGCACGCATTCAGTTCCATAATCTGGACCCAGATCAGCAGTCAACAAACTATCTGTCCCAGGCCAAATATAGCTCATGTGAGCAACAAGGTGAACATGACCTAGGGAGCGCAGACACATTTTGACAAAAAGAAATTGTGGGTGGGGCTGCACAGGGTGCTTTGAGAAGCTCAAAATGACCTTGCGGGATTTTGAGCTTCTCAAAGCACCCTGTGAATGTGAATGTGAAGTGAGCCACATTTTTCCTGTTGTACAATATAGTTGATGAGATACCTTTGCCATGGCTGTTTCAGTTACTGATTTCAGAAGACCATAAAGAGAGTATGATTTGCTTACAATAAAAAAGAGATATGTGGTGGACCCAATGGATTTAATTGAGATCCCTTCACTTTCCCGTCTCCCTATTTGAACACTGTACCACATATAGATGAAGCATTGTAGTAAGTTCTTTCCCCCACTCTGTTCTTCCCTGTCTTCCTTGTAAGAGCATGCATACATACATACACATCATTAACTGTCCTCTTTTCCATGTCAAAAGTGATCTATAAATGAAATGCTATAAATGAAAATCTAGTGAAGGGTGTGAATGAAATGGATTTAATGTCCTTGTGCATCTGTGAGAAACAGATTTTTCTTAGAAGAAGAGCAGCAAGCCTACATCTTGTTTCAGATTTTTTTTTTCATTTGTCTTGGTGAGTAGCAAGAATATGACAGTAACAGGGGGAAAAAAGGAAATAATGGTTGAGTAAAGATGCAGACTAGTACATAGCGGATACCACTTAAGAAACAATAGAAATTGTTAAAACGTGCAATTGCATTTCTGCATAGCCATTAAAGGCCTGATTACATGTTCACATATATATTATGCACAGATTCATGGACATGGCATTGAGGCATGGCAGTGCAGCATTATATTAGATGCATGAAGGAAAAATTATGCAGAGTTACCTGCTGAAAAGAAAATCTACTTACCAGGACAGAGTGGAGCTGAATGATTCAAGCAGTTTATCCGCTGAATGCTAAAATACAGTGTTAGAGTTCATGATCAGCTCTTCCTGTGTTTGGGCCACCAAATGTCACTGAACAACAATTCCTATCCTCCCCAGACATTGTTCATGCTCCTGAGAAGGAGAAAATGTCTGCTGTAATCACACAGGCTATTTCCACACTACACTCTTATAATGCGATTATTCCACTTTCAACATTGTATGGAATCCTGGGGTTTGCAGTTTCAAACTGCAAACCACAGGATTCCATAGGATGTTGAAAGTGGAATAATCACGCTATAAGAGTGTAGTGTGGAAATGGGCCATGGATAAGCACTTTGTGTAAAGAGAGAGAGATGCGAAAGGCATAAGGACATTTTATGTACCTTGTTATTTTTGAAAGGACTAGTGCAGGAAAGGCAGCCAGAATCAAACAACAACAACAACAAAATTGGAGAAGAAGAATGAAGACCCTAGTGCAGAGAAGAGGGATTAGTCCTTCTCCTCTGATCATTGTGAATAATTCACATAGCAAGCTGCCAAGTCACATCAGATATAATCATGCATTTCACATGTTATCTTCCTTGGCCTGACTTTGTGTTTGATGTCCTCTCTTTCTATGAATCTCAAAATGCCTACAACACATGAAGGTAAAATCACAAATTATAAAAGTTACCATTTGGACAACAGGTGTTAGAATCTTCCAGCCATGTTGGATGGGAATTTGTGAAAGGTGTGGTCCAAAATGCACTGCTGCCATGTGCAACCACAATGTGCAACATTGCTGTATGTGCAGCTCTGGTCCTCTCACTGTCAGCAGAATACACCTGTTATGCCATTGTGATAGTTTATACCACATGCCTGTTGTGACTTAGGCATGCATGTGTCACTAACAAGATGCCAGTCAATATGTGTATATATAAGTGATACGTGCACATATAAGTCATTTGGACTGGCAGCTGCGTCTTACTTCAACACTGGTGATAGGTCAGTGACCTTCCTTATACCTGAGGGCAACAGACTAGTTCAGGGAGTACAGTGCAGACCATGTGGCACATACAGCTCTGTCCTCCATCAGAAGATGTCCTAGCACAGCTGGCTCTGCTGCCTTCCCATTGTCTGCTGTCTCAGACAATTGTTGCACTACCTAATGGTGGTATCAGCCCTACTAAAGAGTTGAGATTTGGAGATAGTCAAATTGGGAGCTCAGCTAGGGCCATTATAAAAAAACTTACCAGTGACAGTAGATTTTACTTGACTTCTCATGCTGGAAATGTAAAGTTTGTTCTTTTATGGGGGTTTTTAATGGAAAGTTTATACCTCGGACAACATACAGATGGATTTTCAGTAAAACCAAATGCAGTACTTGACATTTCACTTTACTGCTGAGTCGTTTTTAGTACTGGCTTTAAATGTTAGACGGCTTTGGTTTCTTTTTATTTCTCACTCTTTTTTTTAAGGGGATGGTAATTTAGTGCTTACAAAACTGGGACTGATAATACCGGCTAGATCCTGAAACAGTATTACCAGGGCAGGGAAGGCTTCCCAAATGTGCTTGGCAGCATTTCAGTCTTGATATTTAACACATGCATTCCATCTGTGCACCCTTCAGGACTATATAGGATATTGCTCATGTCAACAACATTGGTTTTACAAAGCAAAGAAAATACCTTACATACAGAAATCAGATCAGCAATGAAATCACCTTTGAAATATAACTCCCCAAACCCCAAGTGACTTCAGAAATTATCCACATACATAATTTTGTGATTTCTAAAAGTGCCTGTGTGTACTAGAGTATCTATGTGTGCATCTCCCATTTCATCCTTTCCCTCTGCTGAACCCCAGGTTTAACAATATTTGTTGTTAGGTAGGGCTGGGTCAATAGCCAGTGTGGTGTAGTGATTTGAATGTAGGACTAAACCCCAGAGACCAGGATTTGATTCCTCACTCAGCTATGGAAACCCACTGGGTGACCTTGGGTGTATCACACACACTTAGCCCCACAAAACCCTATGATAGGTTCACCTTAGGGTTTCCATAAGATAGAAATGACTTGAAGGAACACAGCAACAACAACTACAAAAACTGAAGAAGGACACATCATAGCACGATGAGTCTGGGACAGACCATATTCTGACAATGCATCCACATTTGAGTTTATTTGATTGAACTCTGTGGGGAAGAAAACTAATACAGCTGTATGGATATTGCTATACAGATCTCTCTGTCTTTCTGTGTGTGTCTGTCTCTGTAAATGTTCTCTTCTTTATGGAAAATGCTCCTTAAACCTGAAGTCTTCATGCCTTTAGAAAGTATCCCTCTTTCTTCTTTCTGGTTTCAGGCCCCATAAGCAGTGTCCTGGTGAACAAATATGGCAGCAGGCCAGTCATGATAGCTGGAGGAATACTGGCTTCATTTGGAATGATTGCTTCCTCTTTTTGCAACAGCGTCTTAGAGCTGTACATATGTATTGGTGTTATTGGAGGTAAGTGATTATCCCCATCTCCATTCACTCTATACATGCATTAAAGCCCCTCAATTTCATTTTCCCCCTGATGTTTTCTTGATCTGCATCTGATTTTTGTTGTGATCATTCAACTTATGGTGTCTTTTTTTCCATGGTCCTATTGCAAATTTTCCCACTGCATTCCACTGTAATTACAGCTCAGGAATGATTGGTTGGTGACAGCATTTATTATAGTCTTTGGTACTCCATTTTTGTATCAGTTCTTTTAGACTTTAATCATACCCCCCAACAGAGGTACTTGCAGGCAACTAATATACAAGGAACGAAAATTTTGATTACATACCAGGCCCCCAGTTGTCCTGTGCTTTGCTACAAGTTTATTCATAGAGTAACTTATAGAAAAGTGTTGATGAGGGAACATTATACCATGGAAGTAATCTTTTCGATGTCTGTTTTAAGTCCAGTTGAATTCAGTGGTACTTACTGCAACATAAGTGGATATATAATTGGAGCCTTAACAATGTACCAAAGCCTGAGGATCATATTTATAAAAGACATAAAGACAGTAAAATTCCCTGGAGCTCACATTCCACTGAATTCTAATTCCAAGTTAAATGCACCTATTGCTTTGGAGTCATATTCTTAGCATCCACCCTTGGGAACCTTTAAGCAGCTTGTTCTCTTGGCATATTTATGCAATTGCCTTTTAAAGGAGGCTGGTCCACACATGAATACTACATGCACAGGTAATAACTGAATGAGACATCATATGTCAAGCATATGGGTATAACAAAGAAAAGCTTGGCTGCATCAAACCAAAGGCTTATCTAATCCAGTGCTCTGTTCACACAGCAGCCAGCCATTTGCCACATATGAGAAGCTCATGTTACCCCAAAACATGGATGACTCAGGCCCTTTCCGCAACTTACCTGTTCTTGGCGCTGGAGCACAGGGATCGCGTGAGCAGCCTCTTGCGAGAGGCTGTCGTGTCCCTGCTGCTTCGGCGCTGCAGCTGCTTGCTGGCTGCACAAGCACCCCACCCCCGCCCCGCCCCGCCCCTTCCTACTGCAGTGCAGCCTGGAAGTTAAAGGCTAGCGCTGAGGCAGGAAGAGTGACCAGCGCGGCTCAGGAGGCTGTGCACGGCAGGTAAGTGCTCTCCAGATCCCTGAGCATTGCGCAACCACATGGCATTTTCGGCTTGAAGCCAAAAATAAGAAAATCCGCTAGCGGTTCGCATCACACTCTTGAGTGCATCATGCAGACTGCTCCTCACATTTATGTGATGCTCAAGGGGCCTTTTGCTTAAGAAACGCTGTGCAAAAAGGGCCTCAGAGGTCCACCTGCAATGCCAGTACCTCCATGTGACAATGGGGAATTAATTAGATCCAATTAGGAGGCCTGTAAGAGGGGAGTAACTTAACAAGATCTTTCCACCAATGTTTACAGGGTCTTGCAGAAAAGAACCAGCCAGAGATTCAAAAGTAAATTAAAAATGTGTTTTGTTGAAGGGAATTCATTCATACATGCACATAAGATACAGTCACACATTCACACAAGAGCTAACTGAAAGATAAAGGGAGGAAAAATGGATAGCAAGGCTGAGGTGGTGTGGCTTAGAGTTGTGTGTCTCATGGCAGTACACAACCAGAAATTAGAGCAACAGCATGGCCACAAGCAAGCGAAAAACGACATCTGACTGCTCAAAACCAAGGGTTTATACACTCTGTTTCCCTCCCTGAAGGGGTGTGAGTTATCTGCTTTTTGAGAGTCTGGAATAGACTGATTATTTCAGTGTCTCGGTTGGGTAAAGTGCTTGGGCAAGGTTTCAGGAGAAAATGCACACAGCAGAGGCACTTGCCTGCTGCATCTGGGCTTGGCTATTGTTTTCATTGAGAGGATTAGCTTAGAGCCATTAAGTCAGGCTTTCCTGGCTAATTCTTAGTGAACTTATGACCTGGCCATGCTGAGGTTACCTTTGACCTGCTTTCCAGCCTGTGTCCCTTCTCCATGTGGCTTTCCAACTATAAGTCTGTATAATTTATATTTTATGCCAATAAAACATATCTGCCAATTAATATATTTTGCAAATTAAATCCTATCAAACTGTGGGGGTGTATGGCCTGATAACACTCATAATTAGGACAATTTGCCTCTGTATTTTAGCACCCTCCAATTTGTGTCAACCAGCAACTAATATATAGCAGCATACTTCTCTTGCTACCTGAGGATATATATTTCCATTGGGACTAGTAGATACTGATAGCCTTATCCCCCATGAATTTGTCCAGTGCCCTCTTAAATCTGCCCAGTCTATGGCCACCATGACACTTTGTGGTAAGAGATAATATTGGCTAACTATGTACAGTGTAGAAATATTTCCTTTTATCTGTACTATTTTTTCCATGTTTAGCTTCAATGTATGACTTTATGTTCTAGTATTAAGACACAGAACTTCTCCACAACCTGTTTCACCATATCATGCACATTTTTTACCATGTCCCCAGGTACTCACCTTTTCATGTTATCTCAAATCCAATGCTTTTCAACAAAGGCAGTTTGTGTATTCAGATGCCAGGATTAAGCCCAGTAAATTGCTGCTTACTAGCAATCTTGTCAGGCTCAGTATGTGATCACTAAAGCAAAAAGTCAGCCACCATGCCACCATGATGATCTAATTGTTCGAAGTCCAATGAAAGATGTGCAAATTGGATCATGTTTTGACACACAGTGGATCACATTTTGACAAACAATGACATTGCTTAAAAAGCAGCCATGTTATAACTAGTCATTACAATTAGTCCCCAAAATAGAGGCTGATTTAGGAAATGGCGAGTCATGGTATTGGCTTGATAATGCCAGAAACCTAAATCATTGACCTAAAAGAGTTGTGAGACTGAGCAAGTCTCTTTAGTCCAAATCAAGCCCAGTATCCACTATTCTTTTGTATTAACTTTCATCAGCTTTGGACAGGGCTGTCCTAAAATTATTTTGTTGTCTGGGGTAGAGCAGCAAATGGTACCCTACAACTGTGCAAGTCAAAATGCTTAAGACCCAAGTCAGCCAAGATATTTTGACATCTACAAGCCATGGTAAATCTCTTTAACCTTGGCAGTAAAAATATAATTGCAACATGCACAATTTGCTATCCTTTTATGACACCACAAATCTGACATCTGAAGCACCCAACACTGAGGGCAGACTCAATGTGTAGAATCTAGTCTGAGAAGTATGGTGAGAAAAGGTGACAATGAATAACATCCATGGTTAGATGAAATTCAGAGCTAAATTTCCTTCTGATTCCTTATGCAAGTGATCTATAAGATTACCATAGACAGATTGACCACCTGCATGCCTGGGCCAATCCCTTGTATTCTTCTCATACACAACACAAAGAGAAACGTACACACACACACACACACAGAGGCATATACACAGAGATTTCTAAGTTGTTCCTCTGCAGCAAACTTCAGGACCCCCACAGAGGTGCATGAGGACAGCATTTTTTGTGCAATGATCCATGCACATTAAGCATTTCAAGCTTTATTTTATGTGTACCTATTCAAACCCAAGTAAAGGGGAAAGCAAAAGGCAGCAGATTTGTACTTCTAAAATCTGTCGTTTTCATAGAGAAGGTGACATTTAATAACTTCAGTGAAATGAACCAAGAGCAAATTGGATTATAGCTTAGTAAAATACAGAAACAGTGTGCTCAAGGTCTTGATATCATTGTTCCTCTGTCGTTCTGTTGTCTGCAACATGGATAGTGCATTGCTAAAGCTTTTGCTTTTATTGCACCGCAACAGAGGGAAATGAGAGAAATTTAGTGTGGCATATCAATGACATTAAAACACATGGAAAGTTGTGAATGCACACATTTATTTCCCAGTGCCAATGGCTTTTTAATCTTCCTTGGGAATTACAAGATGACATTTTAGCTTCTTGCTTGCTTCTTTCCCTGCTTCCCCTCCCCGCCAGGCTGGTGGGGAGATAATTTTGGATGATTATGGAGATATATTCTATTTTATTAAAAGTAGTAATGGTATGTTCTCTCATCTCTTGTTTTTAGGTTTAGGCTTGGCTTTCAATTTGCAGCCTGCTTTGACAATGATTGGCAAGTATTTTTACAAAAAGCGCCCCATTGCTAACGGACTGGCCATGGCTGGGAGTCCAGTCTTTCTAAGTACTCTGGCACCTCTCAATCAGTTTCTTTTTAATGCTTTTGGCTGGAAGGGAAGCTTTCTCATTTTGGGAGGGCTTCTTTTGAACTGCTGCGTAGCTGGGTCACTTATGAGGCCTGTTGGACCGAGACCTGCACCTGCTGCAAAAAAGGATGTGGAAAAGGGGAAAGGAGATTCTGCCTCACACAAGAATGACAAGAAATCCGTTTGGCAAACCATCAATAAATACTTAGATTTATCCCTCTTCAAACACAGAGGGTTTCTTATTTATCTGTCTGGCAATGTTATTATGTTTCTAGGCTTCTTTGCCCCAATTGTATTCTTAGCACCTTATGCCAAGCACAAAGGAATTGATGAATATTCCGCAGCTTTTTTACTCTCCATCCTGGCTTTTGTAGATATGTTTGCTAGACCATCTATGGGCCTCATTGCAAACTCCAAATACATCCGACCCAAAATCCAATATTTCTTTAGTTTTGCTGTTTTGTACAATGGAGTGTGCCACATTATGTGCCCATTGGCCAATGACTATACGGGATTAGTTGTATATGCAGTACTTTTTGGTCTTGCCTTTGGAATGGTGAGCAGTGTCCTTTTTGAGACGTTGATGGATCTTGTTGGCGCTTCAAGATTTTCCAGTGCTGTTGGACTCGTCACAATTGTAGAGTGCTGCCCTGTTCTTTTAGGTCCTCCATTAGGAGGTAAGTAGATGATGATGA
Source organism: Ctenosaura bakeri (assembly GCA_948474755.1). Taxonomy (NCBI): domain Eukaryota; kingdom Metazoa; phylum Chordata; class Lepidosauria; order Squamata; family Iguanidae; genus Ctenosaura; species Ctenosaura bakeri. Next base: position 438,213 of record CAOLHI010001761.1, read on the forward strand.
TGATGATGATGATGATGATGATGATGATGATGATATTAGAGACATGTAAGTAGTAGTTTTGCAGGTTAGTTTAAGTCAGCATGTGAAATATAATTCCTTGCTTATCTAATTGTTTTTGTCATCTATCCACCAGGTACTATTTCCTTTTCCATGCATTTCTTTCTGGCCAGTATAAAACAATTAATCCATATGTGAAGTTTTTAAAAATGTATCCCAACCTTTTTCTTGGCCTAGAGAAAGATGTTTCCCTTCCACTCATATTTTCAAAAATGCACAACTTGATCTACTGACTAACCTCACCCCTTTCCATCACCTATACCAGCATCCCTTCAGCTTTATCATTCTCAGCTGCCTTTCTGAAAGCAAGGCACAGTAGACATTAGACCCTTCTCTCACTAGACACTGTGAGATTTTACACAGCTTTGACTTTTTCTGGCCTCTTCTTTCTTCAGTTCTTTATTTCTTCTACCTGTAATACCTTGGTATTACTTAGGGACGGGACGAATCCAGAATTTTCCAAATCCGAATCCCTGGAAGGTTCTGGGAACCCACAAATCTCATGAATCTCGAATCTTTCGAATCCTTTTTAAAAAAGGGTTTAAAAAGCAAGGGAAAGAAGGATAAACTTGGGCAAGACACACTCTCTCAACCTTAGCAAAAGCCTAGGCAAAGACAAACCTCCCTTTGAAGAAATCTGGCCAGGACAATTGTCATAGTTTTGCCTCAGAATCCCCAGATTGAAAATTACATGAAGGCCCTTTCTACACAGGCAGGAAAATGTGGATTAATCCCACATTTTCCTGCCTGTGTAAACAGGGACACATATTACAGTACAGAGCTAACCCAGGTCAAAACTAGCTTTTCTTTGCATAGCTCCTTCTGGCATGCTGGGGTTTGTAGTTTGATGATGCGCTGGAACACTTTGGCAGAGAAGGCTGTGACACCTTGTAAAACTACAAACCCCAGAATTGTGTCTGAAAGAGCTTTGCAAGGGAGCCATGCAAAGAAATGTTCAGCTGTCCTTGAAATCTCAAGAAGACTGTACCTTCCAGTCAAGTCTCAAGTCCTGCAACAAGGAAGGCACTTAAAACACAAACAAACAAACAAACAACCTCTAGTCCAATCTCAATTCTGCATCCTGCAGTCTCAAGAGCCAAGTCCTGCAACAAAGAAACAAAGAAAGCACTTAAACACACACGCGCCTCTAGTCCAGTCAATTCTCTACCCTCAAGTCCTGCAAGGGACACTTAAGTCAAATCTCTAGGCCTGTCTCAACAATTCCCAATCCCTACCCTCCAGTCTCAAATCAAAAAATAATACAGATTAATGCATGCTCAATAAATGATTCTGGAGGCAGCTACTGTTCACTTTGTTTGTTGTAGGCAACACACACTCCTCCTATAGAATCAACTAGAGTAGAATCCCGTTCTTTCCCAACTCAGGTTTTTTGGCATTCATTGTATACCACAGATATGCTGTTGCAGCACAAGACCAAAAGTCTGTGTTTCTCCAGCTCTCCTTTGCAACCTTTCCAATGGCAATGCTGCTTATAAACTTGCAGCTAGACAGAGGAAAAAGAGGGAAAGGGGTTGAGAAGCATGAAAAGACTTTCTAAAAAGGAGCTTCAAAATGGATTAACTGAAATATTCATGTATTCAAGACACAGAAACTAAAAGAGGAAGTGGCATCATGACAATCTTAGTCCCAGAATTGACCAAAGAAAGCTGGTGAAGGTGAAAGTATGGCTAGCAAGGCTTGCATGGAACCCTTGAACCCCTTTTTGCCGTCTTTGGAGCCCCCTGGGACTTTCTCACCAGCTCCTAGACCCCCCCCCACAAACTCAGTTTTGCTCCTTTGTCCCTCACCTCTCAATCTCTATCCCAAAATTACCTTGCAGAGGGAGGCGGCAGCAGGGAGAGGCAGCACTAGGGGCACAGGCAGCAGGAGGAAGAAATGGTGGCCTCTGGTGCAAGTGAAGCTTTATGCCAGTCTGCTGGCCAATCACCCGTGCCCACGTTGGGTGGGGAAACACGTGAAGAGCGGGATCCCGTCCTGGTCCTGAGTTTTCAGGCATCCTGGTCTCCCATGGTTTCAGGCGTCCCGGTCTCCAACAAACTGAGTGGCAGACTTGAAAGATTCTGTTTGCCTATTTTGGCACAGGGATTCAGATTCCCAAATCTCGAATCCCTGCCAAAGATTTGAGGATTCGGTTGGCCCATCCCATTACTGCTTCTCATGTCATTGCCTATGCAATTGCCCTATGCAATTGATGCGCATGCACAAAACATGTTGCCTTCTTTTTGTGGCAAGGGAAACTACTGTGGTATTGTATTAGGTGTAGGGCTAGTTGACTCCATGTTTGATCTTGCTTTCTGATTTAGTTTATATTTTCATTGATATCACAGAAATAGCATATTTCCTTTGGATAGCTGAATAGAGTGACAGAGCAGTAGACCCAACAGTCAAGGAGAGTCCTGTTTTATTCCTTTCCTAATGCAAATATAGTTGCTGTGGTCTCCTTTGAAATCATCCAAACAGTCATGGGACTTTTTCTGTCTTAAATAGAATTTCCAAATCTCCCTTTTAAGGAATTATTCCAAGTGTCGTCATCTTTCATTGATATGATCTGCAGCTACCTTGGATTCTTCTTCTAGTGTCTCCCTGTTAGTATATCTGAATGTCATATGCAGAATATGAAAGAAACATAGCAGCTATGCTTAGACAGAAGTGCTTCTTAGAGGAGATCCTGGCACATATGCTTCCTGCTTGCTCAGAACCAAAAACAACTGATGAAGCTGCTTTGATTTTAAAGGCTGCTGCATTTCAATAGAATTGCAATAAGTGCTGTCCAAACTGAACTTGTATCAGTGGATTTAAAAAGTGAAGAAGACAGGAAGCAAACAAAGGTTCTTGTGACTTTGAACTTCAGTTGAAGTCACATGTGTAAGCATTAATGCAATAACTGATGAATCTAAAGCTTAGCACCCATTTGCAAAACTTGGATTTCAACCTGAACCAGCGTTCATTTTACTGTTGACAAGTAAATCCATGAACAAAACATAGAATAAGCATGGCTGAATTAAATACATGTATTTGATTATGATGATGGGGAGGATTTTTTTTGTAGTTGAAACTGACTACTCAAGCTCTCAGTGTGCCACCTAGTGGAGCAAATCTACTTTCTGACTTAATCATGATCAGTCCCTCAAACATGTTAAGGCTATAGTCCTAAATGATTTTACTCAGAAAAGAAGTCCCATTGAAGTCTTAGAAGCAAGACACAGTACATGTGCTTAGGATTCTACTGTAACAACTTAAAATGTTTCACAGAAGTTGCCCAGCTTGATTTGACATGTATCTTTTTTGTTGTCTCTTCTTTTAACCAAGCCATTGTGCCACATATTTTTATTGAAAGGGTGGGAGATCTATTGTTGCATTTTCCTGTATCCTCTGCCCATTCGTTGTGGCTTGGATTCCATTCTCCATTATTTGCTTTACTTTTTCTAAAGAAATTATACTATCATTCATTCCAAAGGGTCACTCTTTCTGCAATTCATACTCAGCAAACCACATCATTGTTAGCATAGATTGGTATGCTAATGAAGTTCCAAACAGACTACCTCTTTCCTTCTGTTATCTCTTTCTTCCCTTCCCAATCACAGCCACCCAACACAGATGCATATCATATGACTTTAACCCTACAATTTTTCAAGCCATTAATAAAGGTCACAACAGATTTTATATTTTCTGCATCACTTATATGGGTTTTAAGATATTGTATCTGTGTAGATCCCAATGCATTTTGTATTTTACAGCCTAGACATGTGAAACAGTTTTGCCAATCCTAAAGACAGTACTTCTAATTTATAATTTTTGTGGGAAGACATGAACACACTTTGACTGGCATCCTTTTAGTGTGTATAAATACAACTTACTCATGTGTAAGTCCATTTTTGGACAGAATGCAGAGGGATGTTCTCTTTCCCTTGTGCTCCATCCAAAAACCTCCCCAGGAAGGACTGCTGCTCCTTACCAGAGAAAAAAGGAGGGAGAGGGGAGGCAATTCAGACCATGGCCCTTTTCGCACTGAGGCTTCTAGCGCAAGCGGGGAGGCTGGCAAGCGCAAGAAGGCTCATCTGGCAGGCTGCCGCTTCCCCCCTCCTTCCTTCCACAGGTGAAGGAATGAGCGGGGAAGCGGCACCGAAGGAGGCTTGCCGCGCAAGCCGCCCTCCCCCCCGTGCGAAGCGGGAGACCTCACGCTGGATACCCCCGCGCGCGCGCGAAGCGGGTGGCGTCGCGCCGGATTCCCCCCCCGTGCGCCGGATTCCCCCCTGCGCACGCCGGATCCCCCCGCCGCGCGAAGTGGGTGGCGTCGCGTTCCCCCCGTGCGTGCACGCGCGCGCGAAGCGGGCGTTGCGTCCGTCGCGCAAGCTCCCCACCCCGCTCCTTCCTTCCGCAGGGGTGGAGGGAAGGAAGCGCGACCCGGCCGGCTCCCGGAGGCTTCACACGAAAGGTAAGTGCGGGTGGGCACCAGGAGCGTTGCGCGAGCACGGGGTGATTTTCGCTTGGACGCGAAAATCAAAAAACCCGCGCTCGCGCCGCTTCAGCCCCGTGAGCCGGGCGGAAGTGGGAGTGCGTCGTGCGGAGCGACGCTCCCACTCCCGCGAGGCTCACGGGGCTGTCGCGCGAGCAAAGGCCCCGTGCGAAAAGGGCCCATGAAAAGTTAGCTGCTCTCAGTTCTGAGAGGAAGGAAGATGCATGGCCTCTGCATTTGAAAGTGCATTCTCATTTCTTCCCTCACAACTGAGCTGAGACTGGCTGAATCTCTATGATTTGAATCACGTCCTCTTCCTCCTTTCTACGGCCATTTCCGCACTAGCCTGTTATAGCGCTCTGATTCCACTTTCAACATCCTCTGGAATCCTGGGGTTTGCAGTTTCGGGAGGGGCCGGCCCCTCCTGAAACTGCAAACCCCAGGATTCCAGAGGATGTTGAAAGTGGAATCATCGCGCTATAACAGGCTAGTGCGGAAATGGCCTACATCATGAGTGACAGCAGCAGGGATCCCTCCCACACTGCATGTGTGAAACATGTGACATGTTGGATCTTGGATAGTTAATTTAAGACTATTCACAGCCAGTTCAGAAGGGATGAATTCCCTCTTAGTTATACTGGTTTCAGTAGGCAAAAGTAAGCATATTACTATATACATGCTTTAAAATATATATTCCTATGTATAAAATATTTTTTAAAATCCCATTTTGTGTGAAAGAATGATATATTTTTTTCACTCTTTTTTCTTTCTTTCTTTTTTTTATCTTTCAGGGTTGCTTGTGGACATAACCAAAGATTACAAATACATGTATTTTGTCTGTGGCATAATTGTCATTGTTGCGAGCATTTGGCTGTTCATTGGTAACGCGATCAATTACAGACTTTTGGCAAAGGAGAGGAAAGTAGAAGAAGAAAGGCAGAGAGCACTAAAGAATGCTGATGCCAAGGAAGTAGAACCTTTGACCCAAAAAGAGAGTGAAGAAACAGTCAGCAGATCAAGCAAAATACAAGATAACCCTTCAGAAAGAGAAACAAATATCTAGCACAAAACCTATTGTTCAAACACTCATATTTATGACTTCCATTAGAAGTATTTCTTCAAGTACAGGCCAGGTTTTATAGCAATTATAGTCAGCCACAATACTGAATGGGAATAGGAGTTTGCAACAAGTAAAATCTAGACCACAATCCTGTTCATTCTGTGCAGAAAGATAAAGGTGCTGTTGAATTCTCTGTAGAATTATATTTTCATCTTTCCTACCCCTACCATGCTGCCCCTGCAATAATAGCAATGTTGTTCAACCAGGTATGTATTATAACATTCATGACCAAGTGGAATTCTTCTCCACCTTGCCTTGAAGCAACCAGTCACCTCTGCTTCCCATACTTACAAGAAGGGATGTGAAAGTGAGTGAGTCTGCATTGCTTTCATGGTGTTCCTCAAAATTTTCTCAGCCTTCTTGTTCCATCAGAATTATCATCTTGGCAAGCTCCATGTTGGCAAGCTTCATGCTGGGTGATACAATTTTTTTTCTTCCCACGTGCAGGTTTGTGTGTATTTTGGTACACTTTTTCCTAACGTGTGCATTTTGACTCATTTTTCTGAATCTTAATTTTATATATTTTTCTCATTGACTTAAAATTAAGCATGTTTATGTACATTTTTAAAATACATGCAGTTTTAATTGTTCACATTTACTTGCATTTAGTTTGAAAAAAGAAAGAGAAGGTAGAGGAAACTGAGGATTGTAGTTTCTTCCTTGTAATTGGAAATCATGGATTGGATACATTCATTTTTTTTAAAAAAAAATATCATGCAATTGTCTTTTCCAACCTTAACCTGCATCAGGGTTTCAGAGGCAGCATGCTTTGTGAAGGGAATTTTATGCCAACAAGTGGCTTCCCTTTCTGTTGTCCATGCATGGATGAAGCAGGATTGTGGCATTATATTATGTTTTATTTTTGGTAACAAGAGTATTAGGACTCCTGCTCGAATTGGTGTGAGTGAGTCAGTTCAGAGACCCTAATTAGATAGAGCTTTGACTGTGGTCTTCCAGTAACAAGGGTTCTCGTTCCAAATGAATTTCTAATGCAACATTTATGTGCTTATCTAGAAACGGAAGACAACAATCTTAATCCTCAAGAAAAGTATCGGTGAATACCTGTTTGGCCACTAGAAAGAAAAATTTCAGACCATGAAGCTGAAACTTTTTTAAAAATGGAATAAATATTAACAAATGCCTGAGTAAAAAGCGCACAAAAACAAATCACTGTTTTATAGTGCATTTTCAGTAGATCAAAACGGTCTATTATTTCTGAAAAACTATGTGACTTTTAGACACACATGAAATGAGATATGAGAAATTGTCAATTTTATTGCTAGACGCAATGAAAACTATAATTACAGTGAATAAGAAGGTTATTTCCTTCATCTGTAATAGATTAGGAACTAAAATATTTTATACGCTGATCCTAAGACTTGCAATTAGACTTAGGATGGGCCATATGAACTGCTGCATCACTGCAATATCACAAATAAAAATGCTGGCACAGAAGTTTAGGATCAGGGTATAACTTTTGAACAACATGTTGCCTTTTGTCATCACTTTACTTCATATACATGTTTGAAAGTTGTTCGCATTCATGGTTCTTAAAACATACCACTTCCACCTTACCATCTCTTCTTGGTAATCACTCTATTTTCAAGAATCTCTTGTGAGGGCTTACTGCACACATTGACCTCTGCTAATAAAGTTGCTGTCAGCTAGACATCAGCCCATTACTGTTGTAGACCTTGTGTGCTCAAGCATTCATAGGCTGTCAGGGACCAGATAAAATAAATTTGATGGCTACATCCAGCTCATGGATCACAAACTGGCCATCCTAGTTATAATTTTTATGACCGGAGTCAGGAACTGCAAATACAGTGCAAACTCTTTCTTTGTGGGTTGATCCAATTATTTGAAGGCCAATGAAATATTCTCTTTGGTATCATCCAGCTTTGGACCAATCTAATCTGGAACAGGGGTGCCACCCAGAAAGAACTTTGGTATAGAGGTCCAGGGCCTATTGGTTGGAAGTGTAAAGCAGGCGGGTTATTCCAAAGGTGCTCCTATTGGTTATGTAAAGCAGATCTTTCCAAATCCCTGACAAAAATAGGTCAGCAGTATAGGGCTATGGGGAACTATATGTTGCAATTGTTATGTTTTGCAAGTCTTTGTAAAGGAAATGCACTTCTGAGGTCAATTTTGCAAGCTTTTCTCCATTCACAGGCCCTTCTCATATCAATACAACAAATAAATAGATAACTCCAATCATTTCTTTCAGCTATCACTGCCAAGCTGGCAATGTGACGTAAGACTACCACAGAACCACAGAAGAGTTCCTAAACTGTTTTCCTAAGCACATCAATTGAACTAGGTTCCAGTTTCCCATCTCTAATGTTCTATATTTTTCTTTCCTTTCTATGCTGAGGATAATGGGTAAGATCCTATCGGTGACATGTGCAGGTGTAAGTTCCCCTAGGGAAATGGTTAGACATTTTGGTCTAATGCAGAATAACCGTATTTAGTTCAAGGCAATGAAAGCATGTGGTGCCATTGTGCATGATTGTACATTACATATTGATGTGGATTGAGCATGATTGTATGCTCTGAACTAATTCACATCTGTGTGTGTTGTGCATTGTTGCACAGTGTGGATTTAGTTGTGCAACATCACAGTTCCCTAAAGAGATAGTGTTGTGCAAGTACCATATATCTGACAAGCAAAAACTTATGCTCTATCTCATCTGTGCATATCTTGGCCATCATGTTTTGCCTCAGAAGCAATGACCAACCTAATTTCAGTGTATCTTTCCCACTCACAAAAGATAGTCCTGCTTTAATATAGGGCCAGGAACAAGTCCCTCTCCCCCAGATGTTATTGGGTTGGAACTTCCCTCAAGCCGCACCAATGATTATGCTGATTAGGGCCAGTGGGAGCTGCAGTCCAACAATAATAGCATCTAGAGGGTACTTGTTTTTCTCCATTGTTTTAAATAATGGATAAGAGAAACTACAGTTCCAGTGTTTGATGTCCAAAATGCTTGTCGCTCAAGGTGACAGCTAAGAAGCAAAGTGCAGCTGCCTTCTGTTGTATTGCAAGAGAGAGAGTGAAACAAAGGGAAGACATATTTTGCTTCATAGAGGCAGAACCACCACCGTCCATCTCTCTTATACGTGCAAATCAGACCCAGTTTCATTTCACAGATTTGCAAACCTGACATGAATGGGGAAGGCAGGGGAAAAAAAAGCTCCCCCACCCCAGTATAGTTTTCCCACAATTTCACCCACAGTTCAGAATTTTACTTTTGATAAAGTAATTTATTATATAGCTATAACTCTGAAGCTACAAAAGGGCATTAGTTATTGCAATATTTGTAATATTTTACCATCCCATTGTTGAAAATTAACTGGAGTTGTTGCTTTTAGCTACTTTAAAATAATCCCCCCATCTCTATATGCACACATATACATATGCACGTACACACACAGACACAGACACACACACATCTCATTTAACATGAGGCACGGCAAGAGCCAGTACTTGAGCCATGTAATACTTTTTCCCCACCATTTAGTGAGGCAGCCATAATCACTGAAATTACACCTCAAAAGACATTGCAGTTGCAGTGTTTGCACTGTTTGCACTGTTTTAGTTTAGAGGAGCAAGGAATAGATTGCTGTGACAATCACCATATTTTACTCCTTATAAACCAGTTACATAAAACTAAGTACACATAGCCTCAGTGCAGCACATTACTGTTGACATCATCTGTTCACGAGGTATGAAATGACTATAGATTGGGACTGTGTCACTGGCACAAGGCTCAGGCATCCTGCCTGGCCCCACTATAGTCATTCTTGTTGCATGACCATGTGCACATAAGAAATGTAAATGCAAGCTTTTACTGGCATATAAGCTCTCATGTGATAACCACACAGGCATGACTGGGGATCCAAATCATATGAAGCCTATGAACAATCTGCTCCTCACAAGTAGACTTTTACTGCAGATCTTTCATTGCACTAATCCATGTGGGTCTTCAGGGAAAACAAGCAGTATTCTTGATGCTGGGGAGAGATAGAAGCAGAGTACTTTCATGATGCACCCAGTCCTTTCTGATGAGTAAAGCATGGAGGCAGCTAAGCTAGTTCTTAAAAAAAAAATCCTACACAATGAATACAGTAGAAGGCAATGTTTGCTTAATATACAGGAGAGAACAGGGCAAACCTCTCTATTTGGCATTTTCCAGAAATGTTTTTGAAGTGAAAAATAAGGGCTTGAGTTATAAAATATGTACATGCTGTTTATGCAGAAACCTAGAGAGTGCTTTTAGAAAAGCATAGTTCACATTACTAAACTCTTTTTTGTTTCTGCTAAAAAATGTGATTGGCAGATTTAAAACAAATTAGATGTGTTAATACTGGGGTGGGGGAGTGGAAGTGAAAAAAGTGATAACGTTGCTCCCTCAGTCGGTGTGTGTGTGTGTGTGTGTGTTTGTGTGGTTCGTGGCTAGTTGGTCAATTGATTGTTTTGGTGAGATGCTTATTTTAGTTATTGTATTACGTATATTATTTGTCAGCTAAGCTTCACTTATATTCTTCTTCATATACAGTAATCTAAAGATGATATGATGTACCAGTTTTTTTCAATACCTTTGGCAATTAACATGTTTGTTACTAAACTTTTATACTAAAAGTGGCACTGGTACACCACAGCTTAGGTAGTCATTTACTTACAAAATTCATATTGATTCAGCAGATCTACTTGTGACTATCTATAATTAGAACTAACAGTTCATCTTAGGTCAAAGTTTGTGTTTTTGTTGTTGTTGTTGTTGTTGTTGTTTTAATCTAAACTATGGAAGTTTAGTATTGCCTAGTCCAGTTCCATTAAAGTGGCAATTTAAGAAGGATAGGTGAACCTTATCCATCTGAGTTTGACAGGATTCTGCATAGCAGTCCAGAAATGAAGACCATTAAAAGGAATCCTGTATGTGTGGCACATTTTTCTTCTTTTTCAAGTAAACTAGAGGCATACATAAGCTAAACTGAAGCTCTAAGCATCCTTTGGAATTTACTGGCTCTGTTCAGATTATGGCCCTTTCACAATGTGATGACCAGTGATGAGTCAAGTAGATTCTGCGTGTTTGTAAATTTTGAAATGCAGGTGCTCATTCTGAACAGTGAAGTCCCCAGAACTAGGCCTTTGAGGAGAGTCCAAAAATTTAGTCAGTTGTGCTGATCCATATCATCAAAGGAGTCTTCCCAGTTGTAATTTTCACTAGGGACAGCTCTTTTGTATAGCTAACTGTTTTTAATGACTCATTCAGAACCCAGACATCTAATAATACCTTACATTAAAATACCACATTGTCACTAGGAAAATCTATTTTCCTTTTCACTACTGTGATGATGGAATCTGAACTGAGAGATAAGTGAGAGATGTTGGCAGATGGCATCTTCATCTCTCCTAATCAAATTTCCATGTCTTCAAACCTTGAACCCTGGTTCTGCTACACCACTGCTGCTCACATACTAGTGTTTCAGGTTATCACATGACAGCATACTGAAATGACAGTCTGTTGCTCAGAATTCAGATATTGATGATTAAGACAGGATAACTATGATGGGGTGTTGCATTTTCCCATCACTATTGCATTTTCCTTCATAATATTTTGTGCCTGAAAATTGCTAATCAGGTTAGTTTAGACAGTTCATAGTGGGATGTCTCCAATCAACTATCATAGCTAGCTATTGAAGGGTACTCATGACATCACCAAAAATAAGTGACCCAGTTGGTAGGCCCAACTAGAGTAGGCCCATTAAATCAACAAGGGAATTGGGTCAACACTAGTGTAAGTCCTATTAAATCACAGGGAACCTAGCTAAGTCAGCAAGTGGAGATGTTCCACTGATTCTACTTTGGACAAAACTCTGGATTTAGTTGCAAACCTAGATCATACTTGTGCTACTGTCATTTATGAAAAAAGTCATAAAGGCTTTTCCAGTGATTTTCTTTGCAGATGCAGGTTCAGAATGGGAAATGCCTTGTAACTGATTCATTTAAAAATAACAGTAATGCTAGTCTATTTATATTATCCTCTGGCAAAAAGCATTTTAAAAAAACTACCAGTAAGCTGGTTGTGAATATTCTAGTTCCAAATTTGTATTACACATCTTAAAAAAAAAAAAAATTAAAGGAGCAGGCAATGGGATCTACTGAATTCCTTCTCTTTTGCTCAGCTGTTTTATGACTGGTGTTTGACATATTGTGAAAATGATCAAAATGTTCTTAAACAGCTGAAAAAATTGTTATCCGAGCCACATAACAAATAGGTGGGGTTTTTGCCAGTTTCCTAGAGGTGACAGCAACCGCCACAAAGGTATGCCAGTTTTTAACAGTTTCAAATTTCCATCTGAAATTTCAAAGAAAAAACGTATGGCTTAATTTTTCTAAAAATGATTGTTGAAGTTTTATTGTAATTGTATATGTTGTAGTATGCCTAATAAAGGTTAATCAGAATTAGAAATCAAAGGGAAAAAATGATCTGTATTGGCTGAATGGCTCAAATCTTTCCTCAAAAATACTAGGAAGGACAACAAAGCTAGGAAGTAGAGTTTTTATCATGTTGCTGTCATAAAATCTGACAAGAAGGAGGAAGAATGATCTGAAAGCTATATATTTCAGGCTTTGTTGCTGAAGTTTCTAAGAAAACGCGTTGTTCTTTATAAAAAAAGGGCGGGGGAATATGGTAGGGTAAAGATTCTAGCAATACCTTTGGAACTAATTGATTTATTTTAGCATGACCTTTCCTAGATATCAGCCCACTTCTTCTGAGGCACTGATGTGGTGATACTAAAGCCACAGGTATTTTGACATATTTACACAATTCTTTGATATTAAAAAATATGTGATGGGATATAGAAAGATGCAAAATATTGCCCTGGCTATAAATCTTCAAAGATTTGTGTATGATGACACAAGTCTGATCTGTTAGTATTAACATGAGATAGCAGTATTTATCAAAAGCCAATTTTCTTAAAGTCAAAATTAGCAGAGAAATTTATTTTGTTATGTGTCCAGATGCTGCTAGGTTCTTTCTACCCCATTCTCTCTCTCTCTTTCCCTCCTTCTCATTCTCTCTTTTTGTCTGTAACAGGCTAACATGGCTAGTTTTTTGAAAACTGCATTCTATAGTTTCTTTGAGAAATTTTGCTCACATATTCCAGATCATCTTCAACTTTCTTTTATCACTATGGCACCATTTAGAATACCTGGCCTTTCTGCCATGGACTATACAGTTAGAATCTCCAAGCTTCTGAACTTAAGTTACAAAGAACAGTTAAAAATAGCCTGATTAAATCAGTAGACCAGTCAAATAAAAAACCAAAGTGTGGATTCCCATGTGTGGTAAGACCCTGTTATAAAACAGTCTTGTCGTTTATTTTTAATACAACTTGAATAATGAATGCTTTCTGCCTTCATAATATGCAACTGTTTGGTGAATTCTAGCTGTGGAATATCTCAGGTTAAGGCCGAGATCCCAGTTAATGCTGCGAGAGCATAAAATTTTGCCAACTCACAGAGACGTGGGAGGGCAATAGCTACCAATCTGACTACAGAGTGATGGGACTTTTCCAATCTACACCTGGCCAATCAGTAGCTAATCAGAGTTATGGGCAGGGCTGCACTCTGTGTCATCCAATTCTCTTATGCAGCTGGGCAAAACCATTTCATAAGGAAGGCACCAGATGCTACCTTCCACAAAAAAAGTGCTTATGTCTACATAATTCCCAGTTGCACCAGCACAAGTCACCAAGAGGATTCTGCTGAATGGGTCCACTTAGCTTGATTTTGCTGACTTTTCTTTATATTTCTGGAGAAATGAATGCTTCTCAGATTTCCTTACCCGGACCTTTGATAAAAGATAGCGAGAAGGGATATTGAGGTATCAAGCAGAAATACTACTGCCAAGTTTTGCTTAACCTCTTGTGCTGCCTGATGTAAGCAACCAAATCAAGCCCTACCATCACGTGAATAGTACACACAGCCAGCCAACTTAGTTATCAGCTAGTAACTGAGATGGGCAATCCCACATGCACCATTCTCTCTCCTTGACAGTAAAAATAATGAAATAGATAAATTTTGCTACTCTTTCATGATAGCTGCCTTGAGGTGTCCACCTTAGACTGCCTGTTGATGGGGCAGTGCACCACTGAGTGACTGTGTATTCTCTATACAGATGATAATAAAGATTCTTCAGGGTCAGAACCACAGTGAGCTTTCATTCATTCGTCTAGGTTAGTCCACTCTATATTTCATTACTCAGATGTACCTAAGCAAACAGACCAATTAGGAGCACCTCTGAGAAGTAGCCTTGCCTTCTTGGCATTCCTAAAGAAACATTTTATTTGTATGCAATGGCTGGGATCCTGAGGTCACTCCGTGTGTGGTCCACCCACGTTTTGCCAATTTTACCACATTGTTTCCCCACTGTTGAAGAGGCAAGCTACTGGTCCATTGAAAAAGTGGTTTGTCATCTCTGCAGTAGAAACAGCTTTGGTGAAACTGTCAAACAAAACTCTGGTGTACAGCAACCAAAATTAGCACACAAAACTCTTCCTTGCGCATATCTTCCTCTTGTAGATCCCAGTTCGTATGTATTATTTTGCTGGAATATGTAAATAATGAAGACATGAAGCATGAATGTAAATGAACAAAATCGAACAAACCTTCAGTGCAAAAGAATGAAATTTGTGTTTTTCTTGAAAGCCTTCCTTTAACAGAATGTAATCTTCATTATTGATATCTTCTGGGAATGTTTTTGTATTGTGTTTGGTAAATAAAATTGATTTTTAATAGATGAAAAAACACTTCAACAAATGATTTTTTTTCTGCAGCAGAATACTTGATTATATTTTTTTCATTTTCTTCCACTAGCAGATTAATAAAGAATTCATTAAAAGAATGAATTGCAATATTTTGCAATTGTTGTACTACCCTGCTGTACTATTCTGTAGCAGCCTTGTCTGAAATATTACTGCTATTTTAACTACTGTCAGAATATAAGGAACCGCCTTTAAAAAAGAAAAAAAGAATGTATATGTTGTAACAAAGATTTCTGAACAAACTGTACTTTGAATTATTGTTTTATTTTTAACTGAGTTTGCATCTAGAATATTAAACAGACATCAAACTTAAACTTGTGATGGTAAAAATTGCTATTGTGTGGCTTGCAAGTTCATGGGAACTGATGATGGTTGAGTTGGGAGAAGTTTGGGATTTCAGGGATTTCATAAACTTGTAAGGCAAATCTACAAATCATCTATGGCTGCAATTCTGTCTCCAGTTTCCTAGAATTCAGCCCCACTGAGTAACAATATATCAGATTGTATTGAAAGATGGATATCATGGTCCTCCTTAATCCTTTTCCTAGACATTCAGACCTTCCACAATGAGAAAAGTGTGAGGAAAACCAAGCTGTGCTACCTTTTTGTCACTTCCCCATTGCTGGATTCTATTATTTTCTATGTTCTGGAGAGAAAAAGTCTGAAGTGGCGAGCTTGCTGTGCTCATGAGGCTCCATTCATGACTTCCAACCTTGATTATAGGTGGATGGGGACTTAAGGTTATAATAGCCATGGTGTCATAGCCATGAATATTAGTGTTGCCCAAAAAAATGTAGGAGATGGAATCACTCAAAGCAGAGCATTTTCAAGTCACGTTAATTGCTTTCCAGTACTTCTGTTGAAATGGATGGAACTTCAGGTGCTTACTACACTGTGTCTATTTGCAATAACCAGGTATTTTAAGTTGTCTATAATTCTTGTTTGGGTTTTTAAAAATAACTTCTCATCTAAAATTTTTATAGTGACTTCTAATCTTGTTTTATAGTAGTGACACAGGCAATTCCCATCAAACACAAAGAACAGGCCAAATTTCATCATCAGTTCTAGATCTTCTGTAAGCAAATGTAAGCTAAAGAAAAAGGCATAGTATTTTTTTAAAAAAAGCTAAATTAAAAGGCTCCTTGTATAGTAAAGCTGGCTTCCACAATGAGGTGTGCTTCAGATGTATTGCTGGGAATTGTACTTCCACATAACTAGATGGTATTGTTGGGAGACTGTGGCAAACTAGAAGCTTATTGCCTAGCTTTTAGATAGGACCATTGGGTAAGATGTTTTCAGAGTGGGCTCACATCCTAATCACCACTCGTGGTGCATGTTGACTTCCTTGCCCCTCTGTGTCCAATCCATACTACTTTCCAAAGAGAGAGAGAGAGAGAATTCATATTACCTCCAAAAGCAGGTATCTTGAGGGAGTCACTGTTCTTTTTCCTTATCTCTAAATTCTGCTTGCTCAAAGAGTGTGACAGAAGCAAGGAAGAAAAGCAACATGAGAATAGGGAATAAGTAGTGCTGGGTCCTGAGCAGATACCCAATGAAGCCAGTCCCTGGTACTGGAATTGCTGGTTAAAGTCAATATGTACATTTTATTTCCCTTGCTCTTTCCTTAGTCCCTATCTTTTTTGTTCCTTTCCCTCAACCCAGCCCCTTTGTGATTTGTTTAACTGTTTTTCAGCTTCTTGTCAACTCTGAAAACTTCCATTTAGCCAGCTTGCCTCTGGTCTTCCTTAGCCTTGTGATCTTTTTCCAGTCCTCAGTCTGCCCCATGAAGATAGACCTGTCCCTAAGGACAATGTGAGCTTTTAATCCAAGTCAAACCAATAATGTTTTTCACAAAGCCTTGTCTTCAGACATTCTGTCAGTTTTCCTCCTTGAGCACTTGGAATGCATGTGAACATTCTGTGCCATCACACCAACTCAACTCAACCGAATGATGTCAGAGGCTTCACTGCCGGAAGCACTATACCAGATAGACTAATGATGTTAAACTTTCAAAAAATATTCTGTTGGTACTACATGATTTCAAAAACCTCAGTGGATCAAACTATGTTGCTCACAGTTGAATTTGCTTGCAAAGGGAATGAATGCAGTACTGTAGGAATCTTTTCATCATGACTCCAGGTTCCCTCCAGTGAACAGAAGCTCCTGTAGAATGTGGGGTGGGGGAGCAAAGAGAAATAGATGAAATGTTTCAAGGGCCAGGAAGCTTCCCCTTCATCCTGTGAAATCAAGGAACAAGAAATAGGTTCATCCACAAATTAATAGCAACTTAATGACCATTGACTTTAGGAGTTGTGAGCTTGAATCCTCTTGGTTAGTTTTAAGTAAAGTATTCAATGGATCTACTTTAATTGGAAATTACAATAGGATTCAAATAAAGATTTTTTTAAAAGTTTTCTGAGATGATTTATGCAACCACACTATTATTTCTTTCATTTCTCTTTTGGTGCTTAATTGTACAAATAATGAAACATCCATCCCAATATTCCTCTTTTGTGGTAGAATTCTATTTTCACAGGTTTCTGCAAATGTGGCACAAAGATCTCTGTGATTATGTGTTGATCTACTCAGAAGCCAACTCTTTTCAGAAGACAGGTTTTTTTTTTCTGAGAAATGTTTGCAGATTTTTTCTTTTCTTTTCCTCATCCTCCTTGAAAAAGAAGAATGTTTGGCATCTTTTCCTCTAAATATTCTCCATCATATATTGTGACAACCGTCATCCACCACCCCATGCAATATGCTGGGCTATGGCTAAGCTTAACAATTATGGAGGAAAAATAGCGTCCAAGCACTCAACTGTGCTGTTTCCACTATCAATTATAGACTCAATCCAAGAGACAGCTGGTAAATTTTCCTCCCTCTAGGGAATAATAATAATAATAATAATAATAATAATAATAATAATAATAATTTGTGTTGTTTCCTCTCCACCTTAAATTTCACTGGCTGCAATCCTGTTGGCTAGCATAATAGGATGGCATAGACAGTGGTGGTAACATAAATATCAATGCAGTGGCAGGGCTGAATTGATGGGCACTTCAACAATGGTGTGTGTGTGATTTCATAAGATCATCCTCATCAAGAGAGACATCTTGTTCCAGACCTTTTTAGGAACCAGCTTTCTTTAGCAAAGAGATTGTTTTGTCTTCCCTTCTCCCAGTGCCACTGTACACTGTGCTGGTCTAAACCAGCAAGAATGTTCTAGCTCCTCTCTACAAATAGGGCAGAGAATTTTGCAAGATCATTTGTACATGGGCGTAGGTAAAATATGTAGATAAAGGATTTCCAGGAATTAGAACACAAGGTGGGGAAGGCTCTAAACACTATTGTGAAAGTTGACTCACTCTGAACTGGACTTTTTTAATGTGGTGCGGGGGTGGTCAGAGCAAAGAAGTGACAAAGCCTTACAGATTTTCATAGTTACAGATTGTTCCATGTAGGGATGCATTACACTCTTTGCCTCAGTCTTTAAAAATAAACAGAGAGGTGTTATTTTACATTCAAAATAATTTTGTGGAAAATAATTTTGTACCAATTTGATTAGTTTAAATTAGAAAAGCTTGGATGGCTCTGCTTTGAATTGATTAAATGACAATTGGTGTTTCATGAATTTCAAATATAAATTTATTTGCATTTTGTGTTTCCATCTATTCTATGTTCTCATCCATTTTTAAATCTAAATGCAGATATCTGATGTGGATAAATTGCTGTCTATCACTAGATTATGGTCATGACCTAAAGAAATGCTTTCTGTCTGTTACAAGATTGCAAGTATCCAGCAGGATGTTTACTGATTTTAAATAAATGATAACCCCCAATGTTCAAAAGCATGGGTGACAGGAGATGGTGCTGTGAAAGAAAATGAATGAAACATCTTGCTGTGCACAGAGTGAGTTGCATAATTCTTTGTACTGTGATCCATGTAATTAAATAGAATTAGTGGACATTAACAGTGATGCATCATTTCTCCATTGTTCTGTTTTGTAAACATGCTCTCATCACTCATCGTCACTGAAATTTTCTAAGCAATATTAAAACATACTGGTAGCCATATTTATTAACAGAGATAATAATATTCTTTCTTTCTTTTTTTAAAATTTGCAATACCAGTATATATTGTTTTTTATTTTTGTTCTTTACTTGAACATATTGGCTAGATAACTTTTGACAATCATTTCTTAGCTTGAGGTGCTATTCACATTCCAAAGATTATCAAGCTGACAGCAA
The DNA here is from genome assembly GCA_948474755.1 of Ctenosaura bakeri. NCBI lineage: Eukaryota > Metazoa > Chordata > Lepidosauria > Squamata > Iguanidae > Ctenosaura > Ctenosaura bakeri. The sequence continues at coordinate 456,947 of CAOLHI010001761.1, forward strand.
ACTTCTCTCCTTCTCACCTCAGAAAGCTGTTTTGACATGACAAACTTGCTGTTTATACTGTATATTATTAACATTGTATAAAGGCATACACAGTGAACTGTATTATGTTGTATTTAAATACATATTTATTTATTTTTCACGCTCATTAATCACTACTCCAGGCCTGTATTAGCATCTAATATGTCTAGAATTTCCATGTATATTTATGGAATTTTGAGAACAATAGCCATGATAAGTTTAAGGAAGTGAAAACAAAAAAATAAAATTCCTGTGTAAAGTTTCTGAAACGATTGTGATCTCTAATAATTCTTTTGGGAGGGTTACTTCTGTCTGGACTGTGGTTCACTGGGCTTATCTTTTTGATAATTTTTGTACACATTGCAAAATAAAAGATTTCATGGGGCAGGGTCTTAGCTCAGTGATGGAGAACATGTTGTACATAGAGGTTGGAAATTTTACTTTTTGTTTTGGACTAGAACCCTCACAATCCCCTGGTCAGCATAGAGTTCTAGTCCAGAAAATAAACTTTGCCAAGTCAGAATTCGTGGTGTCTGTTCTTACTACTTGCAGGGTAGGAATGGAGAAGAGCTTTTTTAATTCTTTTTCCTGATAACACCTTTCTCTAATTTTCATTTTCATTTTTTTTCATATACATGACAGAAAGAATTTAAGACTTTTTTTAAAAAATAAATAAAATGTACAACCAAATGAAGCTGAAATATTTTGCCTTCCAATCCAAGGGCTTTGAGCGCTTCTCTTTGAAATCAATTCTAGCTTCAGTTTCTGATCAACCATGTGTTTTTGTTTGTTTCTTTTTGAAGGAACAAAACTGGCTCATTTCAGATCATTGCTCTTTGCCATTAGAGTGTTCACCATTTGCATTAGTTGACAGCTGAGGGTAGGGTACTCGATGTGAGGAAGCCTCCTAGAACGGGTGCCAAATGGAGCAGATTCAGTACTACAGAGCAGATGGCAGCCAAGGACTTGTGGTTTGGCTTCAGGACCATGGACAGCAACCATGCAGGGGGGGAGTGTGGATAGTTTACTATCATACTAACTTGAAACAACCAGTTGGATTGTATTGAAGAAAGTTTTTCTGGAAGCTCCACCCACTCACATGCTTTTAAAGAACCAGTACACGGGAGGGGGGTGTTGAGGTTTGCAGGATCAGATTATGGAATATTTGTTTGTTTATTTATTTAATACCCTGACTTTTCCAGACATGGCAGCCAATATTCTTTGGGGTCTACCCGCTCACCGGAGGTGTATGTGTTTCACCCCGGTAGTCAAAGGGCAGCGTACCTCCTGTGAGTCATGAGAAAAGAATGTGGAATTTGAAGCAGAAGGTTCTATTTCAGAAAAACCAGAAAACAGTCTTCCCACTTGCTGGAGATCCTTGGCCATGAAACCCTTAAAAGTAAACTACACGTTTCTTCAATCCAGCCGGCATTTATAATGAAATGTCTTCTTGCTTCCATTTTTTTTGGCTTTGTCTACTCTGAATTCACAGCAAGACTCCATCTTGACCTCAGATTTCTGCTCATTCTTGTTTCTGGAACATTGTTTTTATTTCAGTTCTGTCTCTTTCAAATTTTATCTTCCATTGCCTCTGTTTTCCTATATACATTTTTATACATTGCCTATATCTACCATATTTACCTATATCAGTACCTTCTCAAACTTTTGGCTAATCAGAATAGACATAGAATTCTGGTTTCCATTTCTTAAAATGTCTTTTACTTCTTCCCCATCTGTTTTTTAAACATTTTATATTCCATTTTTCATCACTCAGCTTTATCAATTCTGCAAGCTGAACATTTGACCTTGCCAGCTAAAATAGCCTTCAGAATGACACAAAACAAAACTACTCATTTTATAACACAAAATTGCTGAATGTTTCTTTCGTTAACATGGTGCGGAACTCCTAAAATTAATACTGAAAATTGAGCACATGTATCATTTGGTTTTTTCCAGTTATTTGTACAAATTTCTCACTTCCATGTGACTGATGAGTGCATTTGCATAGATAAATGATTATAAAAGCAATCTTGATGTGATCAGACATAATACTGCATCATAATTATTTCTGTGTAACGTTCACAGAGGAATGCTTCTACTTTGGGAAAGCAGCATGCAGTAAAGAATCTCAAGTTGTCCACTTATGCAATTGTATAAGGGTTGTCCCCCCCACTCTTTTTATCAGTATGCACCATTATCAAAAAGCATCCTTAATGTAGAGGGGAGAAATATGTGGTAAACTTGCATGTAAAGAACTGTGTACACAAGTTTAATCAAAAGCAACAACAAAAAAATTGGAGGATCATCCCTTTTAAAAAAGAAGGATGAGTGATTCAGAACTGCAGAATTTGGAGGAAGCTCAAAAAGGGAGAAGTCTGGAAACATTTTATCATACATACACACTGTCCTAAATGGTCACACATTTATATACTTATGAACCAAGCCTCCTGCAACTGGCCCCCCACCTATGCATACTTCAGGCAGCGCAACTGCTTTGAATGCTGAATAACAACATGAAATTGGGTTGTTTCATACCAATTTATATCTGGTCCAGAACATATTGGATTGGGCCAAGTCTGAACCAATTCTGTTTCAGAACAGAAGAGCATGGTCAGAAGCACTTCAGATTGATCTGGAGATCCTGATATGAAAAATGAATGAGAGGAGCTGGGCAGTTTACCACCACACCTTTCTTTGATTATGGAAATATCCCTGATTTTTGTACCATCACTCAGAAACTGAAATCTTGTACCACTTTTGTGCCACTCATGTAACCTTGTTGTGATCCCAGTGAAAGGTATTACCAAACATTGCATTTTGTTTTGCCCGGAACCAGTTGATACAACCCCAAAGTCTCAGTTTGAGCTCACATGAATTTATACCATGAACTGTTTACTGTTCTTATTCAGAGAGCTGAGATTTTGCCAGCCACCTGATTGTTAAAAAGTTAGACTTTAGTTGATACTTCTTTTTCCTCCTGTAGAAGATTGAGAGAACACAGTTTTTAAATTAAGATGAGGCAATCCCTTTAAAGCCATGCTGTACATAAGCTTTTAACACAAGATGAGACAATCCCTTTAAAGCCATGTTGTACATAAGTATTTCAAGATATAATCGGAACAAGCAAAGAAAATTGAATCTTCAATATAATTAGACAAGTCATCTAATGAACTCATGGCAATCTCTGTTTGAAAACAAATTTGCTTTTGTAAAGAAGCCTCATTTCAGAAGCCCATGTATGTGATGCAAATGTAACTGCAAACGATGATGTCTCCCTAGCCAAGATGTTTCTTTGGTGGTTGCCTTCAAATCCTACATCAGAATTGTGTAGCACAACTCTCTGCATGTGAATTTAAATGCCGTCTGTGCTATGCAGTCCTTGTTTTAAATGATGGTTTTGTATAATCAAATATGCAACTGCATTCAGAACCAGATGCAAAACTGACTCTACAAGTGAAGTACTACCTGCAGCTTCAGCAAGAGCAGATGCACATACATTAGCCACATGTGCAATGGCTTCCACAACTTTGAACAGAATACAGATGTTTTAAAATACTCAATGACTTTGTGGGATAACCTATAAGAACACAAAAAACCAAAATAATTCCAGTCTCTGCATCTGTAAGTTTTATAGTATGCACATGATATTGTCCTAGGTACAAGAAATGTGCATACCACCACCAGTAATAAAATGAATTGGGAAGCTTAGACTAGAAACCTTTTCTCTGTCTATATTGAAACCCACAAAGGGAACTCTGTATTAGGTCTTACATGGGAATGTATTTCCTAAATCCATTTGTTAGTATTAACAAAAGCAGACCTACTGAACCAATTGAAACTTCATAAGTGAACATTTGTGAAAGGTCCATTGATTCAGTGGGTCTACTCTGATTCAGTACTGAGTTGGAAGTAATACCTTCATTATTCTCTAAAAACAACTAGCTATACTAACTGTAGCTGGATGGTTTTGGAGGGTAACAAAGATATAAAAGAAGCATACTTTATCTTAAGGAGTAAGAGCAAAGTTACTTTACTAGTTTAAAAAGTAGCAGTTTCTACTTTAAAATAGGGATAGGGAAAGTACAGGGTGTAGGCTTCATGAGATTCTCAGAGTCATTTTTGTTAGACTGTAAAGGTTATGTAATGAGGACTAATGGACATTAAATTTAGCCACAACTCACTGTATGTATTTCAGTGACAGAGCTGGAGATCTGGATTTCTGAATTTCATTTTGATTTGGAATCCAAATTTAATCAGGTCCAAGCTGATCTGAATCAAACTGGGGCTTGATCTGAATCACCAGATTGAGCTCTGAACAATACTGAGAGATATGGCCTTGCAAAATTCATTTTCCATTGCACGTTATGATTTTTTTTTTTTTTGGAAACACACAAGTAAACAAAATTATTTCTAAGAAACCTTTGGATTACACCCCAAACTCTTCCTGTTTTTGTTCCTTTGCCTTCAAGTTGTTTCTGACTTTTGGTGACCTTAGGCAAGCCTATCACAGGTTTTTCTTGGCAAAATTTGTTCAGAGTGTGCTTACCTTTGCTGTCCTATGAGGCTGAAAGAGTGTGACTTGCTCAAGGTCACCTAGTGGGTTATCATGGTTGAGTGTGGATTCAAACCCTGGTCTCCAGAATTGTAGTCCAACACCCATATCCCTACACTATGCTGCCTCTCAAATTCTACAGGCAGTGCTACAATTAGTTTAGAAACCTTCACAGAAATGCTGTATGTTCATTTCAAGTAATATTAAGCTATGACCACAATCCACTTGGAGGTTTACAGTGAACAATATTATTCTTCCAGTCACTCTGATGTTACCACGTCTTCTGACTATTTTTCTTCAGTACCTCCTTCTGTAATGGTTTCAGCAGACTATCTAATGGCTGCTGGACAGTGCTTGAGCTCAGGTCCATCCACCTCCCAGATCAACACAGAAAGAGCTCCTTTGCACAACTGCCACATGAAGTTGAACCTTCATGTAGCTACAGAGGCAGAAAAGGGTGACCTATAACCTTTGAGTAGGAGCTCAGCCTATAATATCAAAATTCAAGGCAGGGGTTGTGGTCGCCCCCCCCCCAAAAAAGTAACTTTCCCAACCTTTGTGAGCATTAAATACTTCCCTGCAAAATTCACAACCATTACTTCAATAACATTTCAACCATTATTTCAATAACATTTCTTAAGAATGGAAAGAATATTCAAATGCTTGAGAGAAAAAAATGAGAAAAGGACTTTCTGAGTGTCCAAAAACCCCAACAATAGAATCCGCTACAAATCCTTTTCCCTGTATTTTCTCCCCACCGGTCACTGAACAGATCAACCTTCCAATGTCACTGAATAAGCTGGAGAGCCAGGAAAGTAGCCTAGAAGGCTGCAGACTTCCCAGTCCTTGGCTGCCTCCCATACCCTCACAGTGTCACATGAGATGGATGAGGGGACAGGCAGTCTTCTATATCCTTGGCTTCCTTCTTCCCACCATCCAAATGTTGTGCAAGGCAGGTGAGGGAGGAAGACAGCCAAGGTTGTCTTCCCCACAAATTTCTGATGTCATGAGAGGGTGGGCCAATGATATCTACCTCCACCGGCTCTCAGATACTGTCTCCCACACAAGTCCTCTCTGAAATCTGCATAGTTTTTTGAAAAAATCTGACAGTGGGGAGAAAATTGATTGTTTGTTCTCCCACATGGAGACAAATAATTTAATGCAATATATCACATCACTTTGTTGTCTGTTTCTTAGATATTTCAGTGACAGTTTGCACTGGTTTTCTTTGTTTACAAAAGCTGAAAAGGACAATGAGATTGATACAAATAAACCTATACTTTCAGTTTCTTCTCAACAACCTTGTGTTTATAGAAAACAAAACAGATTCCACATCTTTCACTAGGTATTAATAAAGGTTCATACTGTTTGGTCCTGCTCATTTACATGTACATGGAATTTGTTGGATTAGAGATGCCCTGTGAGCCTCGTCAGAGTTATTGCCTATGGCAGTGATAGATTTCGTCTCAAAATTTCACCTCCTGAGAGAGGGCAACAGACAGATTTAGTATTGACTTATGAGGAGGGGGACAACAGAGATGAAAGGAATGCACAGGATTATATGGATGATGAAATAATTGTCCAATAGAGATCACTTTTCCACCTGACAAAACAAATTTTCTTATAAGCTAAGTGTAGGCTCTGGAAACTGAGTGTCAACATTTGTATTCAGCCCAGGCTTTAGTTTGGTTGAACAAATTATTGACCCATATCATGAAGCCTCAAAAACAACACATTCAGCCCAGCCTTTTGCAATGTGGAATAGCAAAATAGGAGGGGGGAAATAAGATAAACAAAAAGATAGATCAAGCAACTGGATATGAAGGATGACCCAGTTCCCTCAAGCATGGTAACTTCTCCTGTTCAGTGAGCTATTTTGGGCACTATGCCCTGAAAATTATTGACTCCAACTATGGCATAAAGTGTTTCTGCTGCCACCACACCTGAAATTTGGCAATGGATGCTAAATTTGCTGTCACTACATCACTTTCTACTGAAATTTAGTGGCAACTGTGGCAGCTGTCATTCAGGAAATTATCCCAGAGCATCATCCTCATCATACAGTCTTGGAAGATTACAGAGCAGAGGGTTTCTTTTTCTTTCTGTATTGACAGGAAAGGAAGTGTGGAAGCTGCAATTTCAGTGCTGTGGATGATGATGATCATCATAACAGTACCTGCCTATGCTGTTGCAGGAGGAAGACTGAATAGGAATCACAAAAAGAGCAATCCTTTTAAAACTTGTTACATCACCATTTGGCTTTTGTATCATTATTCTCAATGGTGGATATATTGTGAACTTTTAACTCTTTAGCATAACAAGGTTATCCAGTCCAAGAGGTCAGAAAGGATCAATGATATTTCCAAGTCTACATTGTTATGTCAATGAATTAGCACTGGCAACTGAAATCTTTCTGTGGTTCTTCACAGTCTCTCCTGAAATACTTTTTATGCTTAATAAATAGTATAGTTTATTCTCCTTTTTAATGGGCAGTTCACTATGGAGAATAATATTCGAAAGAGAAGACTGGACACTGAATGTTCTGTTGGCTAATTGGGCAATTTAAGACAGAGTATTTGCACCCTGAACGTCCTTGATATCTCTCTGTCAAATCTCTTCTTATATATTAAGGAGGCAAAGAAAACTCGTTAAGTCCTGATAGGGCAGATGGTTAGAATAGTGTCTCTTGGAAATGATTAATCTCTCTTTTTCCTCCTTTTTTTCCCCTTAGCACTTTTGAATAGCCACATCTTGCCCAGTAAATGTGTGCAAAACAATCTTTCAAAGAAAGGCACTAGGTTTCCTGAATATGACTGTTGCAAAGCAGCTGTACACCACCACTCACACTTTGGAGACGCAAGCGTCAGTCAATATACTAATGCAAGGCCATCAGATGCTAAATTAAAAGCAAAAGGTCTATTACAGTTGCTGATTTCCAATGGAGATATATAAGCAGCCAGTGATAATAAATGTCCACTCTTCCAGTGGTGCTAATCGAGTATGTGCTAGGAATTTTATGAGATAGAAATGCAGTGTAAATAATAATTGGTGATAGTTAGGTTAGCATACATCAGCATCTTATGACAGGAACTAAGCTTGTTCAAGTCGTTAATATGGTTCACTGTCACTTTGTTTTGTTTAGTGTGCTGGAAAGCTACCAAAGCAAGGATATTCCTAGTTTCATATGTGGGTTTTAAATTTACTTATTTACTTCGTGTGTCAGTGGGTCCTAACATTCGGTCCCCAGGAATTGTTGGAGTCTGTCTCCATTGCCCTTGCTAGCTGGGGATTCTGAGACTTGTAGTCCATTGATACCTACTCTTAGGGACAGTGATTAGAAAGATTAACAAACAGAACTTAATAATATCATAGAGTTGAAAGGGGCTCAATAGATGTCCAGCCTCTTTTTCAAAATGTCCAGATAAAGAGAGCCCACCATTTTTCTAGGTAAGTGGTTCCATCATTGAACTGGTCTTATCGTCAGGTTCCTTCTAATGTTCAATCAAAACCTACTGTTCTGTAACTTAAAACCATTAGACCTAGTTTTACCCTCTGAGGTGGCAAGGAACAAACCTGTACCTAACTTTCTATGATGGCCCTTTAGATATTTAAAGAGTACAGTCATGTCATCCCTTCATGTCATCCCTTCATCTCTCTTCACCAGATGAATATGCTCAACTCTGCCCACCTTTCCTTATATGTTTTGTTCTACATACTTCGTATGAACCTTTTCACCTTTTCTGAACTCACTCCAACTTACCCATATCCTTAAAATGTGACAGCCAGAAATAAATTAACGAATTAACAGAAAGTTTTGGTTTTCTGCCTTCTTTAGTTGCCCAAATTAAAAGTGAGATGTATTACAGGTAGCAGTTTAGAACTCACTGCTGCCAGCATTTTAAAGTGCATGATGATGTTACCTATTATCCTCTCTTTTAAGAATGCTGTGGTGCACAGAGTTGAAATGTCTGCCCACTGGTTGCTCAAGTGTCTTGGTCATAATTGCAGACATGTATAACAGGTTTGAGGCTATTTACCCCATGCATTGCAGATGGTATTCTGTCTGTCTGTATTCAGTCATGTATATCAAATCAGAGGACCAGTGGGGGTGAGGTTTAGTTTAATATAGTATGCCCTGCCAGTTATCACTTTTATCTCAGGTGGTGACTAGTTGGGAATCACATCCAGATTCTTACAGCCTAGGGGAATGTGTGAATGAATAAAGGAATGTTTTGATAAAAACAGTATAGGAAGTGTAGAAAGACAGACAGAGTATAAGAAGAAGCAGTCAACACAGTCAAAATGGAATGGCAGCTTAATGGTGTGAACAAACAGGTTTTGCCGGCATTCTTTTATTCAGTAAAGAGATAAGCCATTAATTTTACCCAACGCTCCCCGCAAATTTGTTCAGTAGTACAGGCACTGACAAAATGCACTCTGCAGGCTACATGTGGCCCTTAGGACTCCTAAGCCTTTGGGACCCAGCAGAAGGCCTCTTTAATTCCCAGCCCCACCCAAACAAACAAACAAACATGGGCCTTATTTGAGCAAACAAGCCAAAACTGCCTAAAATATAGTGTTTGTCTTCTCCTAACCCTGCAACCCCCCAAGCTCCCCAAAACACCAAAAATAGAGTTAAAATTGGCTGAAAATAGGCCATAATGGTGAGCTGAAGTGAAATCACACTACTGGTGTTGGGAACTAAAATGATCCCAGACCTCTGTGCTGTTTACCATCCCTGCAGGTGTACCTGCAGCAAAGAATGCCTGCAGTCTATCAGGCCAAATTGGATGTGCAAGGGACCCAACTAAATAAAAGATCAACAAATCACCAACACCAGCTAGTGGTTACCCCAATAAAACTCTAGCTGATACATGCAAGTCTGTTAGGGCCTGTGAATTTGGCAGTGGGATAAAACAGCATGAAGTGTGTGGTGCAACAACATGAGGTCTGGATTGCTTCTATTAAGAACAAGGCTTTGGTGAATTGTTTAAGTCTGAAGGAAAAAAGGCTTGTCGTTACTATGCGCACATGCATACCATCCTATCTGATCTATATGTTCCTTTTATTTCACCCTCCACCTCTTCTAAAGTATCCTCAGGAAAAAGTAATTTGTACTAGAAAGTGGTTGCTTCTAATGGCTATTTACTCAATGCCTCTGACATTTAGTGAGAACAAGGATGTCTTAAAATGTAAAAGTCAAGCAGGTTTGATATCTGTTCCCAACAAATGGTTTGCAGTAAGATCAAACAATTTTGAAAACCTATTCATTTAGCTTTTGCTAAAGAGATTTTTTTTATCTGCACTTTCATGTCCCAAAGCTTGATAATATAAAGGGTTCTAGGAGCATTGCTGGCTGGGGTGTTCATTTCCTATGGGGCTCTCTAGATAGCTGTCAGTTGAATTCTCATCTCACTTATTTCTATTTAAAAAAAAACTTTATTAAAATGCTTTTATATTTCCATCTTATTTTCATCCTCTGCACACAGGGAATGATTTTCATTTAATTTAAACCATTTCTTGATATACATAATTAACTATTTTATATTTCATCTCTTCAAGCTTGTCTTATAGGAAGGGGGAGAGGAAGAGAAATGGGGGAGGGGAGAGAGAGGAAACAGCAGAAATGAACATGTTGGAAGCACAATCTGCTGTAAAGATCTGGAAATGGGAACTTTCTTTATCTTCTTAGTCATCAGTATCTTCTTCTCCAGAGGGGAGACAAATTGCTCTGGAATGTCCCTTACTCAAAGTCAATGCATACTAGAAACATACTTGCAACTCTGCTCCAGAAATCTCCAGTTTCACAAAAAGAATCCCTGGTTCTAATGCTCTATTGCTGAGCAACTCAACTGAGATTTTTTTAACCCTTCAGAAGGTGAATTTTCTCTTTTTGCTCTGTAAATAGTTATGGGGAATGGGGGAGAGAGAGAGAGAGAGAGATTTAAACCAGGCTTCCAAGGCTGGCCAATATTTAACAATATACCTAGAACCCGGCCAGAGTATAGAGGATCATTACAGAGTGCTATGCTGTTCTATTATGTTCTGAATGCTAAGTCAAAAATGAGAAGTCATTCTACTTCTGTTCTCACTTGCCTGGAATTTGCAATTTATTGGTAGTACTATTGAGTACTCTGCCCATTGTTGTTATGTGCCTCAAATAATTTCTGATGCATGGCAACCTTAAGGTTACCCTGTCATAGAGTTTTCTTGGTAACACAAATACTATTGTCAAGTAATGAAGCTATTGCATATAACGGCTTCAGGATCTCTGAGATAAACATAGAAATTTGGAGCAGAGGAAGACTGCTGTATTTTTAATTCCCTACATTAATTAAATAGCTTTAACAAGAAAATGATTTTAGTAATATATTGATATTTTAAAAAAATCATAACTTACTATATATGGATTCTGGATTTTTTTCAAGAACTTAACAATTGTGGGAATGAACACCGAACCCATCTATTGTTACAGCTGTTGATAGCATCACCAGCAGAAAAAAACAACTGCCTTCACCAAAAAGATACTCTGCTGCTGCCACTCATGATACTCCTCAAAGATATCCCATCTCCAATATTTTCCATGGACACTCCAGATAACCTTTGGCAAAATAGTAGCTTGTAAATATATCATTTTAGAACTGCACTCCAGTAGCACTGAGGGAAAAAAAATGCCCTCTCTCAAAAATCTTCACCCTCAAAAACAGAGCAAAGATTTTTGAGAGAGGGCATTTTTTTGTCAGGGCTACTGGAGTGCAGTTCTAAAAAGATATACTTATAAGTTGCATTGTTACTGAATACATTTGTGAGTACATACTGGCTTAACTCCAACAGACAACCTTTTGTAGAAGGGGTCAGGAAGGGGTGGTCCTTCAGATGTTATTAAATTGCAACCCCCATTAGCCTTAGTCAGCATAGTCAATGGTGATGAGTCATGAAAACTGAGGTCAATGACATCCTGAGGCCCACATGTTCAGCACCATAGTTTTATAGACATCTACACTTGAATAAGCTAAAGGTACCAGATCTCATCTGATCTGGAAGCTAAAGTCAGCTTTTGTTAGTACTTGGCTAGAAGACTGGCAGGTACTAACTGATGTAGGCTATGCATCATAGGAAGGAACTGGCAAAACCACCTCTGAGTATTTTTGCTTAAGAAAACCCTATGAAATTCATGGGGTCTCCATAAGTTGTTGGTGACTTGAAGCCACATATACACATACATATTTTCTTTTCCCAGAGCTTTCTGCTTTCTAGTAGCAAACTACTGTACTGTTGACCTCTTTCTTTAGGCAAAGTTGAAATAATAGGATAACTGCAGTGAGAAGTAGGCTCCCATGTTGTTGTTGTTGTTGTTGTCATATTTATATCTTTATTTACACCCCACTTTTTTCCTTGGAAGGACTCAAAGCAGCTTACAATAAATAAAAGCAGTTAAAAATCATGAAATGCAAAAATTAAAAGACAAATTAAATGACCAAATAAAAATTAAAATGAAGTTAAGATACATAATTAGAACACAAACATAAATTTGTTTTGTCATAAATTCTGCATATTTAACAATAGCTAGCATCTTTCATCCGTCAGCTCATAATCACATATTGAATGCTCGTCAGAATAAAAATGTCTTTGCTTGTCTATGGAAGGAAGGAAGGGAAGGTGCCAGTCTGACTTCTCTGAGAAGGGAGTTCTAGATCCTGGGGGCAGCCACTGAGAAGGCCCTTATAATGCACTCAGAGACTGTGTAGCATAATAATACATATTATATATGTATATATTACATATGTATATTACGTGTGTGTGTGTGTGTATCCACACACATACACACACACACACACACACACAGCATATTCTTTTAAAATATAGTTAAAACATTTTAGAGCATAAATCCGCTCCTGAAGGTGACTCACATACCTTGCCTCATTTGGCTTTGCCCTTTTGGACTGTGTTATTTATACCTAGCATTGTGAGTTAATGCTGACGTACGTGCCAACATGTTCTGTTTCAATGCTGAATTTAAATTAGTGTTTCAAAAAGATTTGAAAACTAGTCATGATGGAGCTAATCCATTGATAGTCCAGAGACAAGCTTATTAGCTTAGCTGTCCAAAAGGTCAACAAATGAGGAATTCTGCATCATATGTGTTTTGAAACTAGTTTTTGTAATTGGCTCACAGAGGCACAGTTCAAAGAAGTGTGTTCTGATATAAAGGCTATATAATTAGGAGGCATAACACCAAGGCTAGGCTTAGTGAATGAAAGAAGACCTATTTCTTAATGTTCCTTCATTATTTTTAATTCTTTTCCAAGTTGAAAACATTTTCTTTCTTTCTCTCAATTTCCAGTTAATTCCCCAGAATTCCTATCCTTTCTTTCCTTCCACCCTTCCTTCCCCCTTTCTTTCCTTTCTTTTCCCTTTCTGTCTCTCAAACTCATCATACCTATCAGAAAACATACATCCTTGTTATTCTTATTTCTGTGGAAAAGAAGCAATCATTAGTGATACCTCTTTGTAATTGACAGAAGGAGAATGGAAGGAGATCTGGAATTAATCAGAACTTATTTGATCAAACTGCCTGAAACCAATTCAGGAATTCATCCATCTTATTATGCAAGGAGATTAGGGTTGTCAGACCAAATTTACAATACAATTGTTATGCTCTAATGTCAGTCTTCACTTTTTTTTTTTTACTATCTCTCATATATACCTGTGGACAAGATCCAAAGATGTTTGGATGTCTTTTGTGCTTCTAAATAGCAGTGGTAGCAATTACTTGCATGTACATCAGCAGTGTTTGTTGCTGTAAGGCCACATTAAGCTGGTATCCTGTTACTAATATATGCAGGCATCTTCAACTTACACCCTAAGTACTTGTTCTCACAGTCACTGTAGAGGAAGGAACTCACTATTTCAGTTACACAAATAGCCACTACCTATTCAAGACTCATTTTCGTCCTGTGACATCTCTCTCCTCTGTCATTTAGTGGCCAATGGACAGCAGAGGGCATCAGAGAAGCATCTGGCTATGTTCCTATACCCAGAAACAGATCAACAAAGACATCCTCTGAGACCCCTTAGATCTGGTCCAGAAGTCTTAGATGATCCCTTTGTTATTGTACGTGTAGCTAAAGGGACATAGTGAGATGCTTCTCTGGGCAGGAGAAAGGAAACATGACATAGTTCCACCTCGGCAGAACTTTATGCCACATCTCCATATGTAGGATCTTGGCCAAACTGTAAAATACTACTACTAATAATAAAAATTTATTATTATTATTATTATTAAAAAAACACATCCCAAGTGTGAACAAATTAATCTATCACTTTTGCAATCTTCCACATTTAAGTATTGTGAATTTTGGTTAATTCTAGATGAACTGAAAAAAATTCTGACCCATCTTGGGAATGGGTAGATCTTTCAGTTTTGTTTTCTCACGTTTGAATTTTGTAAATGTTGTTAAATTCTGATCAGAAATGAACCAACATGAAATCCTCAATTCCAAAGTGTTTCTCTCTTTTTATTGCTAAGAGATATCATAACAGTTTCAGTCTTTTTTTAAAGCTTAAAGCTCTCAGTTACACACACCATAAAATATATTTAGGAAACTGTATGTGAAACTGTAATTTCATTTGCTTTATTTGTTTGCTTCTTTGTTTTATGACATTTATTTATCACCTTTCAACCTACTGGGGGCCCTGAGGTGATATACAACAGGGGGTTTTTTGTTTTGTTTTTTTAAGAATCCTCTGCAGATGGTTTTTATTAGTAGAGTGTAGTTAAATCTGCCCATCGAAATCTGAGGAACTTCAAACCCCAGTCTCCAGAGTCATAGTCCATTGCTCAAACCACAACAGCATAGTGGCTGTTCTCCCTGTATGATCTTGTGCCCTTCACATCTCTCAGATTGATCTAACTCACAACAAATTGGAAAGAAAAAAGTGAGCTCTACATGCCATATTTTGCTTACTGGCTGACTACTCACACAGTGCATCTTAAGGAGGATTTCAGTGAAGTACTGCAGGTTGAGCATCCCTAATCTGGAAATCTAAAATCTGAAAATTTCTAGAAACTCTAATCTTTTTGATTCCAGCAACCTGCTTCCACCTTTGAGGTGCCTGCTCATTTGTCTCTCAGATCTTCAGTCTTTCTGCAGCCTCACATGTCATATACAACACAAGTCATGAAAGAACAAGATGAGAGGCTGGAGAGAGACATGAGATTTGAGAGGAATGTGAGAACCTGATACCTGTATTGGAAAAAGAAATATAGTACTTTACAGGAGATCTTTAGGGAACCCACCAGTCACCCACTTCCACTTTGAGCTGGCAGCTACAGTAGTCCTACTCATCATTCATTCGCTCCCCAGAGATCTCTTGTACAGTACTATATTTTATGTATATGCAAATATAGATACTCCAAAATCAAATAAATCCAAAATATGAAAGACTTCTGAGCCATTTTATGCTCGACGATGGAATAAAGAGACCAAACACAAAGTTGGGTTAACTAAGGGCCACTTTATTTTGACCTGTATTATTTAAATTGCATTAACCTAAAAGATACAAGAGGGGGAGAGCAACATGATATGGGTCCAGCTGATGCCAGTGTCACAACATGACAACCTGCTCAGCCTACCCATGGGCCTCATGACACCTCAACCCCAGGGCCAATCCAAATTGCTTTGGTTGCTCCCCAGTCCAGCATCTTGGAAGGTAACCTAGGGACTCCCACCCAAGCTGCACGGCTCTAAAAGTGAGAGTCTTATTCCCAGGTTAACCTCAATGGTAGCCTCCTTCACCAAACCCCCTGGGATGCAGGGCCCTAAAGAGGTGGTTCCAGAGCCTTATTCTACACCAAAGGTGTGCCAATAGGTGATCACTGACGTTTTATTATCCCCCATTATCTGCCAAAGGACAACCTATTTAACAACAACACCCAGAGCCAATTTTTCCAATTCCATCAAATACAATATGGAATAGGGAAGAAAAAAAACCCAACTCTGAGAAAAGCAGGGGCAAATTCCTATCCAACCCCAAAGTGATCAGATTAACTCACACTGCATTGAGGATGGGTCAATGTCGAGCACCGAATGACACATATAGGAGGCGAACTGCTTCACTGTCTCCTTTGCCCTGTCACTTGCCTTGATTTAATGCTTAGCACCAATCAAAAATAACACTCTGGTCTCACTCCATGGAGACCATCAAAAACTTACCTTCCTCTGCCGTGACATTCATCATGCGAGTCCAGGTAAGTATTCCGCACTACACTCGCATAGTGCTATTACTACACTTTCAACATCCTATGGAATCCTGTGTTTTGCAGTTTTGAGAGGGACCTCAGGTGCAGTGGTGGAGCTTGGAGTGCATGGAGGGGGGGCAGAGGGGGTGGAGGTGCAGAGGCGTGGCTACAATGTAGAGAGGCATGGCTATGGCACATGGGGGCAGGGCTACAACAGACAGGGCAGAGCTATGACATATGGGGTGGGGCTACAATGTGTAGAGGGCTACAGCAAGGAACCATGACACCCCAAAAAAATTGCCACCAGGGGCACACCACGTCCATAGTCCCCACCACCACCACACAACTGCTCAGGCAGAAATGGCTCTGGTCTCAAGTATTTTGGATAGGGGATACTTAACCTATAATTACAAACAACAGCCCACTCTGTCTAAATGGGAATTTAAAATACTATAGATTCAGTTAAGAAATCACACATCCATGTGTGCCTGATTGCACTATCAGGTGGTTTAGTAAATGCAAACGGCCATAGAAATATTTGTTTATTTTAATTCATGTTTAGAATGTGATAGTTAATTCCAGGATTAAAAGTTTTTAAACCTGTCAATCATAAAGGCAGCTTGAAGACAGAAAAGAAAAACAAGAGAAGGATTTTAGTTGCAGGATGAGAAATGGGTTTTTCAAAAAAACATTAACAAAGGGACAGGGAGAGGGTATAATAATGGAAGGAATTTTCCAGCTACATGCTGGTGCAGATTTTAGTGCAGGTATGTAATATGAATGTAAATAGTAATTTAAGATGAACATAATCATTAAATTTCTCCCCTTCTCATGGAAATGTAATTGCATTATATTATTTAATCTCATTGATAACTGACTAAATGCATTAATCTTTTTGTACTGACTTACCTATCTTGATATATAAATACACCTTGGGTGATAGTGCTTTCTGCAGCTGATTCCCTTCTTAACCAAAAAATATGCATTAAAAGAGTATAACTGGCAAGATTTTCCCCTCCTCACTCCATCTGATTCTCAGAAAAAGCCCTACCACTGATAACATGCAATGTTTTTTTCTGTAATATAAAAAAGGACATAATCCCCTGGCTAAAACTATAATCAAAATTGTTCATTCATGAAGATGTTGAAACACCTGGATTTTTTTTTTCCTAAATAGCTCGATTTGATTTGGGGTTTAACTTAAGATGAATAATTTAACATTATTTTCAGTTTGGCTGTTAACAAAATCCATGAATCTCTTCCCTAGCGCTTACATATTTGCACGTTTTTTTTTCCCCTCCTGGGCTTTAAAATACTTTTTATTATTAGTCACTAATGAATAAGGGATTAGCCATCGCTTGTGACTCTTAAACTCAGAGGGGATAAGGTTGCTTATTTTATTTTAATGAACTGCATTTATACAACAAAAGGCTGCTGCTTTAAGCAGCATTTTTTTTCTAACTAGAATGTTTTTCATGTATAGCTACATTTTAATTGCACTTCTAGTTTAGCTTGTTCTAAAAAAAAAAAAACCTTGAACATTCATTTTAGAATGCAATCCTATAGGCCCTTTGGCTTAGGAGTATAAAGAATATTCACTTCTTTCTTTTGTCATTTTTTGAGAAAAGCTGTCTTGACATGTCTTGACATTTTCAGAGGATTTGCAATTTTTTTTATTGTTTTCCAGTTTGTTTTTCCCCCTAAATTCAGTTTATATGTAAACATTGCATTTTGTTCAAAAAACACAAAAAAAATTATGTGTACACAAAATGCAAAGTTTTGGTACCAAACTGTTAATTTTCCCAAAGTAGCAAGGCAGTCACCTGATTTACTGAGCAGGTGGGTTTGCAGCTTAGGGTGGACTGTGCTGCCACTGTTCAACTGGCAATGCTAAATCTCATATGTTCTTCCCAGGAGGCTGCGTGGCCCCCACAGCCTCTTGGAAAGGGAGAGCTGGACAGCCAATGAATTCCAGCTACTGGTTTGAATTCATTGGCTGAGAAGAATCCAGGACCTGACCTGAATACCTTGATGGAAGTTTCCACTCAGGTCAGGTACTGAGGTATATATTACTCCCAGCTCTCAGATATCAGCCAGTCCAGCACTGATCATCATTCACCCCTCTCCCTTGTGTTACAAGTGGTTAATTTGGATAGAAGAGGCAGCAGCAGTGTGTGTGGGCTGGGGTGCTATTCCAGTGTGGTTGGGTTGGGCTGCCCTTGCATGGGCGTGGACTTGTATTTGTATAAGCATGCATTCTGCTGTACATTGTCACAACTTGTAAGTTGGCTGTAGCATGAGTCCTGGATACAGGATTTTGCTTCTGGATATGCCAGGCAAGGTGTTGATTTTGGAAGCCACTTGCCTTTGGGGGGCCCAGGGTGTGGAGCAAAAGCAGTTGTGCACAGCAATAGAGGGGCATGATTCTCCCACACTTCCTAGTGGCAGGGGAGGTCACCAAGGTAACCCCATGGGGGTGTCTGTCCCACTGCCCAATCAACAGGTATCTGAACCCTGTGGCCTGTATCTGGACCCATGCATATGCCAACCCTAACAGTGACAGTAGCCAATAAAGTTATGGCCTTTTCCTTTCCACTTCAGACTCTGTCTGTGTTATTGGCAGCAATCATCACCTCTGAGGACACAATGTCATTTCTCCCAATAAACTTTCCTCCCACCTCAAAAAAGGCCCAAAATATGACAAACCATTGGGGAATGAACAAAGACTTTTGCAATAGTGACCAATGGGGGATTTTATTTCATTTTATTTTTAAATATGTTCTCTGTGAGAAACAAATAAGCAAAGATGTACATCCCTTCTTAGGATATGGTAGAGTTCTGCCCCCTCAGGAGGACATAGACGTTTGTGCTGGTATAAATCGGAGCAGCCTAAATCAAAGACTGGACAACACCAAATTTAAACAACTCAAGTATGAGAAATCCCTGTAGCTGGTATTCCTCTTTAATTTTTTCTCCCAATAGTCAATGGAAGTGGACAATTTAAAAGGCAGGATATAACAAGGCACCAAAATTTTTAACCCTGCTAGCATGGAATCAATTTTTCCCTTGGTAGGAATATCATATTAACTTTATAATAGATATTAGGGTAATAGATATTAGGGTCTGTTTTTAAAATCCAGTGTAAGAGGCACTGCCATCTTTCCTCAAACATGTAACTGTATGTGATTTAGAGAAAAGAATTAAGAAAGAATGGAACATGAGTAGAAGATTTCTCCCTGCTGTGCAGGGACCGTGCACCTCCCCATGGTCCGTGTGATGGTTGCTCCCTCCTTTGGACAGATCAAATTATGTATTCATCTTCATGATGACTCACAACAACAGTTGTCTAGGAAAGATTCTTCACTCCTGTGAATAATATTACAGATGGTTCTATAAATTGTGAGTTATCACCGTATGGTAGAACTCCCTAATGTAATCAATCGAAGAAGGCTATGCAGAAAATTCTTTATACCAGGAATATGGAAGATATTCACCAAGAGGATTTGTGACTGCCCATTTCTGCACTACATAATTAGAGAACTATTATTCCACTTCCAAATCATCCTATGGGGTTTGTAGTTTATGGAGGGGCATTTTGAATTCTCAGCCAGAGAGCTCTTTGGCCTCAGTAAACTACAAACCCCAGAATTCCACAGAATGTTGAAAGTGGAATAATAGCACTGTAACAATGTAATGCGGAAATGGCCTTTGTGAACCTGTAGCTACTTTGCAGAAATGCAATGAAACCCTTCTAGATCCTTACTTGTTTGTTTTTTAAAGGGAGAGGAAATATTTTAGTCAGGTATCTTCCTGTCCTGTCCAACTTTTCTTCCCACATGGAAATCCATGTGTGTTTTGGCACATGTTTCTCCTAATGTACAGAAGCTTTGCAAATGTTTCCATTCATGGAAATGTACTTGTGCACATTAAATATATGCATTGTTAGTTACACATATTTTTCCCCCAAAGGTGTGCATAGCTTTTTGTACTGAGAAAGGTACAACTGTCAGAGCCAAGATATACTTTGACTTTACTAAAGAAGTGCAAAACTGATATTTTTGTAGAGAAATGTGAACCAAGCTGTTTTCTCCTCATTCCTATTAATGATAGGGAGTAAATAATGAAGGATCAAGAAACTAGGATGACTAGCTAAGGTAGCCAGACTGAAAACTGAAGACTGCGGCTATAGCTTTAATAGTTGTGTCAAAGGGGGAATTTCAGCAGGTGTTGCTTGTCACATACCCAGGTAAAAAACAACACCTGCTGAAATTCACTCTTCTGCATAACCATTAAGGCTATGGCAACCCCAGCCAGTTTTCAATCTAGTTATCCTAAGCACTATCCCACCATCTAGCTATAACTTGTTGGATGCAACTGGCTAAGTGGCTAATTTTAATTTTCACCCTCTCCTCAACACACACATGCATGTACACACACACACACACACCAAGGCTCAACATTTCACTGAGAAAATGACATGGAGAGGAAATAAAGCCCAGCCCCATCATTGCTACATGGTTTTTATGTTACGGAAGATTCCAGTTTGATTTGATTTTGACTCATACAGGAATCTGCTACAGCGCCTTTTTTATGGTCAGAGAATATTATCCTCTATAGTATTCGAGGCCAAGGGTGGGAGGAGGGGAATGGCCTTCCCATTGAATTCAATGGAAGTAGTCTAACTTTTGCAGTTACCAAGATTCCTGTTAGTAATGTACACAGGTGTATTGCCCCTTTATGGCAACATTCAGCACTTTTTGGAGTAAGATCAACCAGAGGCCATTTCTGCACTATCTTATTATAGTGCTATTATTCCACTTTCAACATCCTATGGAATCCTGGGGTTTGCAGTTTAGGGAGGGGCCTTTGAGGCTCCTCCCTAAACTGCAAACCCCAGGATTCCATGGGATGTTGAAAGTGGAATAATAGCACTATAACGGGATAGTGTGGAAATGGCTAGAGTCAGTCTTTTAATTCCAGAACTGTGGTGAACGCAACACACTTAAGAGCTCAATGTGCCAAGCGATATTATTTTTTATGACACCCGACTACTTCACAGAGGGTTGCATCCCATATCTTAGGTATCACCATTCTCACATTTAGAACCAAGTTGAAAACATTCCATCAAATGTCTTGTACAACTGAAAGGGTATTAAATTGGTGTCCACAAACAACATTTCTTTAACAAAAGCTTCTGTGCTTGGAATGCTTGTATTTGAAATTTATTCAGAGGCTTCCAGGCACATTTTCTGTGGCAAACATTTGAATAATATAAATAACACAGGCCTGACGTGCTTGGACCCACCAGCTTACCAACAGAGATATGAATAGCAATGATATTTACTTCCTCCTGGGTGTACACTTGACAAATTTCATATCAGTCCACAGGATCTATTTATACAGGGCACTTCTTGCTTTTGTTATGATAACAATTCTTACTTTAAAAATTATGAATTCATATGACTGTATTCATCCTTTTTTTAAAAAAAAATGTATATTATAAGTTTCTACTTCTGCCTTAGTCTTAAAACATGTTCTTCCTATCCGTCCAGGGGTACAAGTATTTTTAGATTTCATTAGGCAGGTGGGTTTCAACTATCATAGTGAAGAATAAGACCAATCCAAATTCCATTGCCTCAGTAAAATTGATGGTTAAACTGGGGAAAAAATTGAGAAAGAAAAGAAAAGCAGTTTGAAGAACACTGCAAATAAGATCTGGGACTATATACTCACTCAAACTGGATTTTGATTTGATTTTGGGAAAATGAATTTTTTGGCTACAGTTCCTAGGATATGTTGTTTTATTCTAGAAGATACTGTCCAAAAAAGTATTTTTCCCCAAAAGTTTGCCTTGATATGAACACAGAATATACCTGCATAGTTTTCACTTAGAATTCCCAAGTAGACTTTGAGATATTCACACTATTCTATGGGTCAAGACCTAGTTTGCTCAAAGGATACCCGAGTAGCTGCAACCTTCACAGTGCAGAATATACAGATAACCAGATACTTGACATTCAGAACTATCAGATAATCCTTTCATAAGAAGATAACAGAATATGTAGTCAGGAACTAGAAGAAAAAAAGGCAGACTCCAAGGACTGACAGATTAGATTTTAGGGAGCTAAAAAGAGGATTGCTTGAATGGCTGAGGAAGAAGCAGAATAAAGGCAAAGAACACACAATAAGCAATGTTTTGCTAATATTCAAGAGTTTCCTGATATCACCCTAGTACAAACTGAAATACAAGGGAGCATTCCCCAATCCATCATTTTTGTCCTATGATGAATTATCAATGAGATGTGATCCATCAGTAACCAGTGTGATGTGGTAGTTAGAATGTTGGCTTGGAACGTGGGAGATACAGATTGGATATACCCCACTACGCAATAAAATTCACTGAGTGGGCTTAGGTCTTCCACTCTTGGTCAGGTGGAACTACCTCATGGAGTTGTTGTGGAGTTAAAGAAGGGAGCAACAGAGCCATATACTAGAGGAAAAGATGGGATATAAAGGTAACAAATAAAAATGGAGTGATAAAACATTGAACCAATATGCTCCAATGCACTTGGAATTTGTTGAGGCGACTAAAACCGCTTGCTTGTGAGTTCACTTCAGCACATAGGTGAGCCTCTGTTAAAAAGGAATGTTGGGGTGCAGGGTGATATGAGAGACTTTAAGTGTGTCAGAAAGATTTCTGAGCCACATTTGATAAGTTTCAGTAGACACACACAGGCATGTCTTTACTCCCTCCCCCTCAAAAAAAGTCTAAGAGGTTCAAAAGAAGGCAGGATAGAAGATAAGAAGTGTTCCCTTTTTTATGAAGAGAATGGTAACAATTGTTCTCCTGGGCCTTATCATTCATTCTTGTTATGAGTGGAGAATGTGCCACATATAAGCTTGCTGAGTTAAATGAATACAACCTAGTTCTCTGAGCAGTCCCACTGAGAATAAAACTTGAAATATCACTATCCATTTAAATCACTTCTATTGAAACAAGGCCCTTACAAAGAAGGGTATTCAAAACACATAAATGCAACATTGGTAATGCCAGCTATGAGAAGGTGAGCTAGATAAAGGAGGCATATTCTTGAAAAAAAAAATTTTTTATTACTTTGTACTCATTTGCTTCCTTGCCTGTGTGTCTTGTGTGTTTTTTTAAAGGCATACTGTGCGGCCTTTCGGCTTTTCCACTCAAGAGCTGTTTTTGAAGGCATTCTAATCAACATGCCCTTTATCTCTGAACTGTCAGCCTTCACTGGGACTGTGCCTGACTGTGTTTTGAAAAGCTTTTACTCTGTGGGAGAAGCCAAGCAGACGTGGTCAACAATTTTATCACCTTTTTAACAAACCACTAATAAAGAGGGCAACCTTCCAGAGCTCTGCAAACTCAATTCCTTGAAGTGGGACTGACTTAGTGATTTGGGATTCCAAAGAGACCTCCACTGAGTATTTCTGGATGAATTTTTGTAAAAGATTGTGAATTTCAAATAACATACTTCCAGTTGATGTTGGGTTTATTCCTGGTGCTTCACTTTTCCACAGGGATGTCTGAAGAAGTAGACAATGTAATAAAATCAACAACATCACAGCAATGTGAAAACAAATAACTACCATCAAATAATACAATATATAAAATCAGATATGAAATTAAACATAACTTCCCTTCATCTTCCTACTCCCTGTTCTGTTCCTTTTTCTCAGTTTGAGACTCAATGCAACTTTTGTTGCTGTTGTGTGACTTTAAGTAATTTCTGACTTATGTTGAACCTAAAGCAAACCTATCATGGGATTTTCTTTGCAAGATTTGCTCAGACGAGGCTTTCCTCTGAGGCTGAGAAAGTGAGACTTGCCCAAGGTCAGCCAGTGGGTTTCCATGACTGAGCCCTAGTCTACCAGTGTCCTAATTCAACACTCAAATGACTACACAAGGCTGGTTCTCTCAAGGCAGCTTGTTGTGGTGATGCCTTTCAGAACACTTATGTTAACCTGAGTATTTGGCTTGATCAAGATATGATGTGGAGTGGAAATTGTTTGTGAGAACTGTAGAGTGAACAAAGGAGAAAGGCATTCCAAACCTATCTGTAGTCACTAAATAGTAGCAGCAGAGGTAAAATATGTCTTACTTCACACTGTGCATTCTGGCAGGAACCCATTCTGTACTACCATGATCAGCAGCCACAATTGTTGCAATACTTGGGTCTCTGTCTCTGCACATATATGTATCTGGCTGACTGGGATTTTGTCTTGGCACTTCTGTACTGTCTTTTAGTTCATGAACGATAAGGGATATTTAGCTCAAATGTGCTAGAGAAATGATGGAGAACTTCTGGACCACAGAACTAACTTGGCTCACGAGGACCCTAGTGTAGCTCAGCCCTTCTTTACAGATACATGTAACTCATATTTTTAGTGATTTCTTCCTATGGTCTATTATGTCTTTGTTTCTATAAAAAAGCATTCCTGCATTTTTGTTTTGTTTTGTTTTGCTTTAAGGTCCCTTACAGAGTAGTTTTGAGTCTTTCAGATCTTTCTGTAGTGTGTTAGCTGTCTCTGAGGGGCAAAAATAAGGAGCCCTTTAGTCCTTAGTTGATCAATGCTAGTCTATTCTGAACAGCAGAGAGGTTCTGGTGTTTATTTGCAGTATTAACCAGCTGAAAGGGGGATTCAGGTTTCATGTATCATGGCGTTCTGGAAAAGGATTAAAATGTTCCGCCTCTTCAGTTACCTGCCTTTTCCCTTCAGTTTTTTTCTTATCGGCAAAATGAAACCAAGTAAAGCACCCATCTTGACAATCTCTTCATTTTCCCAAGTCTCTCCAATATTCAAGTTATTATTTCCTTCCAGTCTGGGGCAAAACCATCAACTGGGTCATTTTTTGGTTAGTCCAAGGAGACCTTGGCACCTGAGACTCTAATGAGATGCAAGGTACCCCAGTCTCCAGTTTACACTACTGGATGAGAATGGCTTTAACTCTTTCATCATTTGTCAGACCAGGAGAAAGTTAGTCTCAAAGAACTGCATTTCTCGAAGGCAAAAGAACTCTGTGTTTTGGTTGACAAGTGTCTGTAGGCTATCCTAGTGCAATTAGATGGTTTGTGCTTCAATTCATGTAGAGAATGCAAAACAGAAACCAGATTTTTTTGGGGGGAAGCCTTTTTGAACACTCCCAGAAACATCTATCCAATATAACTACTGCTGGCTAAGAGTTTTAGGGATCTATAGTTCAAAAGGATAACTTTTGCAAGCTATGCAAGAAATCCACTGAGACTTCTTTATGGCTGCCAAGGAGGAAAAGTGAAAGGTGTGCTCAGCCTCTTCAACTGCATCTCTGGTCAAAAGACATCAAAGACTCTGGCTATTGTGCCAATCAAAATGGTGAATCAGGCTCAAATGGGAGAATGGAAACTACCTCTAAATGGGGAAGCAGAGAAGAAGAACATTCAGAAGACTTTCAGGTAGGGAAATAATTTTCTTAGTGGAGAGAAGTCGATAAAGAACTAAAGATGAAGAGACTAAGATGAGATACATATGGAGAAGAGTGACAGTTTTGCTTTCTGTCATATTCAACTTATTTTAAACTTCATCCTAGATATGGAAGTTGACATTCTGTAATGCAGGTATGCATTCATAACCTAACATTGTTGTTGGTGTTGTTATGTCTTCAAGTCATTTCTGACATAAGGCGACCCTAAGGTCATCCTATCATGGAGTTTTCTTGGCAAGATTTGTTCAGAGGAGTTTTTATCTTTGCCTTCCTCTAAGGCTGAGTGAGTGTGACTTGTCCATAGTCACCCAGTGAGTTTCCATTGCTGAGCAGGGATGTGAACTCTGGTGTCCAAAGACGTAGTCCAATGCTCAAACCACAAGCACTCAGATTCTCTAATCTAGAGTTACAGATCTGTAATTGCTCTGTATTCATTAAGACTATGTATTCACAATCATGGCACAATCCCACTAAATCTGAACAGCCAGCAGCTGCATTGATAGATGAAGGTCTGTTCAGCTGGCAATTGGGGTAAAAGAGGGTGTATTTCCAACTCTTTCCCACCAGGAAGTAAGGCTGTGACAATGAGAAGCAGGATGCATGTCACAATTTCTCATCACAGCCTTGCTCACTGGTCAGAGTGGCCTGGACATGTTACCTTCCTGTGCCTGATCAACAGCTGAACATACCTCCATTGCTCAACGAGGCTGCTAGCTGTTAAGGTCAGTTTTGGGAGGGAGGTCAAGTCAGGAGATGTGACTTAGCTACCTATTTGTAACTAAGCATGCAGTACAAAATATCCATGAAGGTCTGAAAAGTATACTGAATTTCTAAATGGTTCTCAGAAATAGAACTTGCCTGCCTTATGCTTCAATTCCCATCCTGCAATGTCCATGCATACATGTGCCCTGGAAGACAATTTAGATTGTTCATGTTCAGAAGAAAACCCAATGAACTGGATCTTGGACATGAAATTTAGATTGTAAATGTCAGCACATCTCCTATAGAGTTAAGTCCCAATGGACACAGTGTGGAAGATTTTTGGAGAAAAATAATGAGCATTTCACTGTTTTAAAAGTTTCATTAAAAATCTACATAATAAGAGAGGGAAAATACAGCAGGACTTTTAAAACAGCTACCTTCATGTATAGACATATCTACATAAAGCGTTCATCATCCATAAATAGAAACATCCTTGCAAAAGCTAGAAGCAGCAATGGTGGTCAGCCACTTAACATTCTGCTTCTTTATCTAGGACAATTTTTCAGCAGCCACAAGAACAGCTTCATGTGATATGTTCAGTTGTACAAACTGAGATATTGGTGGAGAGACATCAAGGGAGGATTTATTAAAAGAAAACTATAGATATAGGGAAATGAAAACAGCTCTGGGGAAATTATTGTAATTGCATATTGAAGAATTCTCTGTGTCATTAATTTCAATCTACACCCACATTATTAGCAGATCAATACAACAATCAGACAGTATTGACATATCCTTTCTGACAGATGATACACTGTGAGGAGAAAGCCCTCCTTCTTCTCTTCCATCTTAGTCTCTCAGATTAATCTCTCCCAACCTAAAAGGTGGTTTGGGAGTATAGAGATAAGCAGCATTTTCTTTCTTCTTTCCATCCTCATATAAAAAAAGCAATTGTGTGGTAGATGCAACAACCAGATTGGTAAGAAATGTGTTCCTACCCCTTTGGAATTCAGAAATAAGAGCAACTGTCATGATATTTCAACATGAACATCTGCATTTAGAATATATCATTGTGGAAAAACAGAAGAAATCTCCAGATAGCCATAGTTATGGATGAGGGGGATTGTAGAAAACAGTTTAAATGCTGATGCAGCGGCAAATTGAGGGGCATGCCAGCAGAAACCCCACTGGTTCACCCACTGAAAGGTCTGAGAGCATTCTTGTGCCCTGCAGTAGTATTGCTTGAGCGACAGTAGCCCAAACAGGATATTCTAGGGAACATAAATGACCAAAGATCCATGGAGTTCTCAGTTTTCCCCCTCCTACCAAATACCTATTTCCCATTCTGTCCACAGCAAGCTGGGGGGGGGACCTAAGGAGGTGGTGGCAACTCTACCTCAAACTCTTCACCTCTACTGTATCATTGCTTTGTCGTAATAAACTTTCTGAAGGCCCATTCAGTTATTTATTGTTTTTTTCAGTGAAGAGTCTTAATTTATTTTCTGCTACAGAGCATAAGAAGAACTAGTACCCCAAGGTTAATTTTGACACCAGTAGCAATAGCATTATGTTTATATGTGAGACATTACAGTGTAGAAGCAAGTCCTTCATCACAAGTTATAGTCTCTAAAAAGAGGCAGGTTTGATATATCTAATAATGAAGTTTTTCAGATGAGTTATCCAAACTATTTGGAAAGCTCGGAAAAGTGTTCCCCCATCCTTTCAGCACTGATTAAGCTAGAGCTGTTAATTCTTCATTTCCATAAATTCTAAATGCACAGTGAAACTAATACATAATAAAAATAAAACCGTATGCTGCAATAACAAGATAAAAGTATCTTTCTTCTCCCAATGGCCTTACTTAGGACAGTTAATATTTGGCAAAGAATCAGACACATTACATTCCTATTCCATAGATGATTAAATGTGGTTTGATGTCTTTTAGTAAGACTTGGAACTTGAAAGACTTCTAGTTTTGAATATAAAAACTGTGGTAACAAAGAAAGTTGTCATTTTGACTGGCCATGGAATTGCTGAAATGCCATACACCATAAAGTGTAAGGACACAGGACAAAGGTGGAGGATAAAAAAATTGGTCACTGTAACTAATACTTAAAGATTGGTATCTGAATATGTGAACTAACCCTATCTGTATTTCAATATTATAAGGGATTTGGTGATGGTAGTGGTAGCAGCAGTGGTGAACCCTGGTGGTGATTGGCTAAGATGCTCTAATGTCATGCTTATGTCATGGAGAATCAGATAAAGTATTTGAATGCTATTGTCCTGTCCCAGAGAGAGGAAGAACACAGCCTTCCACACTGGGAGAATATGTAGAAGAAGATACAATTATTGCTTGTTTTGTCAGACTGAAAGAATGAGTGGAAGAATGAACTAAGAGTAGAACAATGCAGCAGAAGCTACAGCTACCACAAATTTCCTGCATTCAAACTTGCAGTTCTTCAGGGGAATGTTGGCAAAACCAAAGGAAGGATAGGTGGAACAAGAGTTTTAATGTTCTGGTGGGAGTAAAAATATTTTGTCTTGGAATTAGGAAATTCTGTCATTGGACAAGCTGTGGCACATCTCAGTCTCCTCTCCTTTTTCAAGGTTATCTTCTTCCCATACCTCTGGAACCCACCACCTTCATGAACCTCAGTGCAGCTTTCTAGGCTGCGTATGTTCCCAAGGCTCGCCTAATGACCTGAAAGTCTGTTCCTTCTCCTAAAAAAGTCACAAGTATGTAAGGCTATGTGTTTGTTTTCCAGTTTGAAAACCCAGAGAATATCACGAGATGAGCCTCAAGCCCTACTGAACTTGAGGCTCTGTACATAAGGTGGCTAGAATAATGCTTGTCTGATGCAACTGCACTGAAATCCTTACAAGTCTGGCTGCAGGACATCCTTGAGAACTTTAGCACAATCACAGCAGCAGATAAAGTACAACAATCCCTCCAATTTCCATGGACGTATTGTCGATATGTTCCCTGGGACTTCTTACACATTGTACAGTACTGTGCATACTTATCATGATAGCAATGAACCACAGGGGTTTATCAAGTTCTCTTAGTACTGTATCTTCTCCAAAACTGTTGCACTTAAGACGCCACTGCAGTGTTTAAGATCCATTAGTAGTTCCCCTGTTAACCCTCATACTACCAGCACAATTTAGAGGGAAAGGAAATGATTACAAGAAAAAATTATGAAGATTTTAGTGGGGAAAACTACCAGTAATATTGACAGATGTGAGGAGGAGACTTAATTTTGCCTTGGGTCATATAGAAATTAACTCATCTTGAGGTAAACTCATTGTGAATTGAACTGGGGTGACCTTGTAAAACACTAATCAGCCTTCTCCTCAAACTAATCCTTTCTGTGAATAATTTGTTCTTCCTGAACAGCATTCTGTATTTGGCATTTCATATAATTCCACCTTTTAAGTCTAGGGCCCTTTCCGCACCTTACCTTTTTGCGGAGGTGGGGGGCAGCGCTCGCGCGAGAAGCCTTCAGAGGAAGGCTTTTGCATCCCTGCTGCTTGGGCTCCGCAGCAGCTTCCTGGTCGCGTGAGCGTCCCACCCACGCCCCGCCTCTTCCTTCCGCAGTGCAGCCTGGGAGCTGTAGGCTGCACTGAGGACAGGAAATGCAACCGGCCCGGCTCCAGAGGCTCCGCAGGGCAGGTAAGTTCACCTTAGGCCTTTGACCCGGTGCGCAAGTGCGTACCATTTTTGGCTAAAAGCTGAAAATAAAAAGATGTGTATGCGCTGCGCATAAGGCTCTTGAGCATCGCGTAAATGGGAGTGCGTTGTGCAGACCACTCCTCCCATTTATGCGATGCTCAAGGGGCCCTTTCGCTTAAGAAATGCTGTGCGAAAAGGGCCTAGTACTGTTGTGCTTTTTTTGTTTTTGTTTTTGTTTTGTTTTTCAGCCTTCACTCAAGGACTAAAAAATCTTGCAGAAGTTGAGGGTTTTTTTGTTTGTTTGTTTTTCACTGAGCAGGAATCTCTGCTTAGCAATCAAACAGATGATCCATAGTTCTTTGGCCACTTCTGTCCTACACTGTTATAGTGCTATTATTCTACTTTCAACATCCTGTGGAATTCTGGGGCTTGTAGTTTACTGAGGCCAAAGAGCTCTCTGGCTGAGAATTCTAAAGGCTCCTCCCTAAACTGCAAACCCCTGGATTCCACCGGATGTTGAAAGTGGAATAATAGCACTATAACAATGGTGGATGGAAATGGCCTTTCTATCCATGTTGAATCTTCCAAGGGAGAACTTTTGCATCTTAAATTGCTCCAGAGGTGAACCTCGTACCATCATCACCTTTGTCTGACTCCACGTTATTTGTCCTTTTGTTGTTGCTTTATTCACAGATATCTGTTTTACCTTCCCCTGCTAATGGGAAGGAGGAATAAGGATGAGTTATCTTCAGACATTCACTTATGCCTTCTTGGGCCATCTTAGATGTCACTGAGACACATCATCTCAATATTGTGGACTATTAACAGCCTTTTCTCAGGTCTAAAGAGGTACTTTCTCAGGGTAACCTATTCCTATCCTGATAGTTCTGGTCACTATTTCTATAAGATATGAAAATTGTCTGAGAAATGCTAATGTCACTTTCTGCTTGTGGAATTTTAACTACATAAGGAAGAATTCATTGTTCCACAGCTGAGACTAGTTTTCTAACTCAGAGGAAAAAACTACATAATCAGTGACAGCTTTTGCCATGCCCTGCATTTTCCTTACAATTCAACCATGTAAATACTGAGCAGGCTTGATGCCACTTAGATTGTGAGCTAATGAGATCACAGCTCAGGGTGTGATAGCTGCAGGCTCTGGGCTAAATCTACTAATTTGATGAAAAGTGAGAAATGACTGTATGAGTTGGCATGTTGTGGGAACTATTGTGGCACAAGTCTTTTCTCACACAGCAACTGCTATGTGAAGTGATAATAGTGTCTGTGCGTTTTGAAAGTTCAGTTAATTCTGATAAACTATCACATTGAGGTGTTTCAAAATTCAAAATGTTGGGAAATCTGCAACCAAAACACAGACTAGTTGGAGACACATTGCAAAACATTTTCAGAAACTCCCATTTCCCTAAAATATCCTGAATTACTGGAGAATTTTCTTGATGCAGATATATTGCTAGAGGAATGAGAAATAGACCCAGACAGGAATACACATGATGTTGGATTTGTCCAACATCTTAGACCAGAGCACAGTAAGGTTGGCAGCTTAGAACAAACCAGACCTTGGAAGTAAGTCATTCTAAATAATTAACAATTTATAATGAGTTCCTTTCTCCAGTAATAAAATTATAGCAATATTACATTGCAATTTTCATTTGATGAGGAATGAGTTCATACCATTTGCAGTTTAACTGTCAGCTTTAGTTATTTTTATAGTTATGGGTTTGTGGTCTCACTAAATGCTGGAATAAAACTATCACATGGTTCAAAAGGTGGCACCCACTGTGCCTGATCTTGATACCTTATACAATGTTGTAAGTACTGAGGTAACAACAAAGTAAAAATAGGGGAGTGTATTTTGTACCAAAATACAGCAGCTTACAGTGTTTAAAGACTAAGGGCCTTTCTGCACTACACTATTATAGTATTATTATTCCACTTTAAACTTCCTATGGAATCCTAGGATTTGCAGTTCAGGGAAGGCCTTTTAGAATTCTCAGTCAGAGAGTTCTTTGGCTTCAGTAAACTAAAAACCCCGGAATTCCACAGGATGTTGAAAGTGGAATAATAGCAACAGTGTGGTGCAGAAATGGCCTATGTTTGGAAGGAGTTGGAAAAGGACTAGGACAATGGAAGACAAGGCTTCGAACTCCAGCTTGGCCATGGAAACTTCCTGAGTTGCAATTCTATTGAGCAGCACAGAAAGAAGAGTCCTGCAGTCAGCATCTGCACTGGCACCTCATTGGAAGCCTGGAGCCTTAGAGATGGGGTTTATGTACTGAATTTAAAATCCAATTGGTTGCATTGTTGCTAAAATATATACTGTGATTTAAATGGTGATGGTGTTTGCAATATTCAAGTGTAGTTGGCCCCATAGAATCCAACAAGTGGTACAATGCCATAACCACAAATGATTTCCCTTGGATTTTTATCTATCTAATTTTTATGGTTTCTTTCCTCCAGTCATCTGCAACAACAACAACAAAAAACCAGATAGTATAACCCCATATACTTCTATTCAAACTAAGTATATTCATTCAAGGTAAATTCACTGCCAGGTAAATAGTCATTGGATTGCTGTCATGTAGTTTATGTCATGCAGTTTCCAATTAAAATACAGGGCAGGTTAGAAAAGCAAGCAAATCACTTAGTGGAGAGGGGCAAATTTTATTGACATTTCTAAATTGGTCTGTCATGTCAAAAATAGCACTGGTCTTCAGTCAGGATCAAAAATAGATGACAAAAAAATTACTCACTTTGCTATCTCTACTATACAACCTTCATAGCCTATTTGAAAGAAAACAAACAGTGCCATTTACAGTAATGAAGGTATTGTTGAACAAAATTGAACTAGATGCAAATGCAACATAGAAATTCCATCTTTTTGTTCCCTCCAAAATAAGGAACTGAAAATCCTGAAAATTTCACCCTCAAATTCAGGGTGAAAAGGGCCTACATCATAACCCTGGCAACTGGAGCTCCTTTCCAGCTCAAGCAATTGCTCCATGCTTTCTTGTGGCTGTGCTCTGGGATCCATTCAGCTGTGATTGTCTGCTTGGCCTCTGCAGGCCTTGTCAAGGAACACACATTCTTGTTTGGTCCCCTAATATGCCCATTCAGCCTCTGAAATCCCCTTACTGTACCCATTTGATCTTGTAGGCCCCTTGTTCAGCTTTATTGGCTTCCTGTCAGTCTGCACTACTAGGTCAATTATTGGTTAGCCTTTCTTAGCCTGTTCTGCTTTCATAAGCCTATTGTTTGGACTGATCAGCTTCTGCAGGCCTTGCTTGGGCTTATTTGACCTTTGGAACTCTTGTTTGGGCCTGATCAGTTCCTGTAGCCCTTAGTTGGCCTTGGCTGGGCCTGCTTGGGTCTGAGCAACCTTCATAGGCCAAGCAAGGCCATTGGTCTTTGAATGCACTGGCTAGGCTCAAATGGCCTCCGTAGGCTTCTGTCAGGCTTTACTGGCCTCTGCAGACCCTGTTAGTCCTGACTGGCATCTGTCAATCATGTCTAGGACAGATGGGGTTGAGTGATCTGGCCGCAGTGGAGTTGCTTGGAAAAAGAGGCCTATGTTGGCATTTTTTTTTGTGTTATTTTTTGCAGAGTATAAGGGGCTGCCTCCTCATATCTTGGTCATAACACCTGGGTGGAATGACCCAGGTTTGTTCAAGGGCAAGGCATTTATTCTTCAGGCTTTGTATGATCTTCAGGTCATGCAAAATAGATGGCCGGGAATAATATTGATGTAGTTGGAAATTATGCCTCACCAGGTTTGGTGGGGTGAAGGTGATTCCCAATGCATTGATACAACCTGTAGAAGGGTAAATAGGGAGAGATGAAATGCCTTAAATAGGGAGTTGGGTCACTTTCTTCCATATCCCACTATGGTTTTTCAGTGGCCTGAGCTCTATAGAACTGACAGTGTCAATTTAGCAGAGGAAGATAATATGATGTTCCCAGGGGATTTGCAACAGGTAGGGGAAAGGGACTAAGAAGATATTCTTCCCTTGTCCATTGCAGATAGTAGGGGAGAAAAGAAGAGTTACAATGAATACCTTGGCACTCTTTTGGTGAAGGGGAACACCCTAGAATTGCCTGCTTAGGTTCTGGGACCTGGGGAGTGGGGAAGGACGTTTCCCTTGGGGTTGGCCTGGGGGAGGTCCTCACCCAAGTCCTGGAACTTGGGAGTAGGGTTCCTTGGATCTGCCTTCCCACAGATGGCCAGACCAGGAGCAAGCCAGGTATTGGATTGCCCTCAGGACTCAAGTGTTTCACCCAGGGGAAGGCTGAGGAGGAAGTTAAGGAGCAATGCCTGTCTCTGTTGATCCCACAATAGGGCACTCCCTTCTATCTCCCTTCAGGTTCAGTGCAGTTTAAATAGGTTCAATGTTAACATAAAGCTGCTCAATTATAGTTTCATTTGCAGATATTCTAGATAAACCAATCAAAGGTCAAGGAAGATAGTAAACCATTAGAACAATCAGAGGTTGCCTATGGGGGGCAGGTAGGTAAATGAAAGGATTTCCCCCATCAAATAAGATTTCTGTTCCCCCCACCATGAAATTTCTAGCAGTCTCCACATTAATAGCTTTGCAAAGTATGAGACACTGCAAATTCTTCACAGCTAGGACTCATATTTGCTGTGTTCCCCTTTCCTTGATAGTTACCCCTGCCCCATTTTCTCTGCAAACCTAACTGTATTTTAAAAGCTCCTCTGACGTTTTAAGTTATTGCAGTGCTAGACATTTGGGGTCTGAAGGAAAATTTCATGAGTGATGAGCAGTTTTCTTATGGGGGGGGCAATGCCCTTCTCACCCTCCTCTACCAGTTAGAGACACCCCTGACAGGAATTCTGTTCATGTTCGTGCAAAAGTAAATCCCAATAAATTCAATGGCTTAGTTACTAGTAAATTTGTTGAAGATTACAGCCAAGAAAACCAGCAATTTTCACCATGGAGAAAGCCACTTCCTATTTCCTATTGCCCTCAGAGCTGCATAGGAAAATTGCACT
Organism: Ctenosaura bakeri; assembly: GCA_948474755.1. NCBI lineage: Eukaryota > Metazoa > Chordata > Lepidosauria > Squamata > Iguanidae > Ctenosaura > Ctenosaura bakeri. Next base: position 491,653 of record CAOLHI010001761.1, read on the forward strand.
GTTTCATTCTTCTTTAGGAACTATCAAAATTTTACTTGCTATTAAACTAATCACTTTTTCTTACTTCATATCTATTTACATACCAGACAATTCATCTCACACTGAAAGATAGAGCAAAGGCTATCCGCTGGAATCGTCTATGACCTAGCTATGTAGCAGAGGTGCTAAGAAGCCCCTTTACCCTATGCACATTGGGGTTTGATGCACATCATGCACAATGCATGTCATTGCACCAAGTGCATTTGTGCACAATGATCATCACCACATGATTCACAAGATGTGAATTATGCAGCAATGTACATTGTGCAGCAAGATACACTGTACAGCAAGATACATTGCACACTGATGTGCAATGTACACCAATGCTCATTGGACACTTTGCCAGCTCTGCTATGTAGTAATGGAACAGCAGCCCTCTACTGGCGCATCGCTGTGGGGCCCTGCGTGCACTTACCTGGTGTGCGGAACCTCGGGAGCTGGGCTGGTTGAGCTTCCTGTCTCAGTGCAGCCTGAGAAAGTCCCAGGCTGCACTACGAAAGAAAGAGGCGGGGTTCTCGCGTGAGCAGGAAGGTCATGTGGAGCTGAAGGACCCCAGACGTGAGAGCCTATCTCTGGAGGCTGCTCACACGAGCCCCATACCCCAGCACCGTGAAAAGGTAAGGTGCAAAAAGGGTCTTAGTCTAACATTCAAACCTATACACCACACTGGTTCTCCTAAAGGTAATAAAAAATAGATAAATATCAATACAATATAAAACAGTACAATATCAAGTACAGATGAACATATGAAACCAGGGCAGCTTTAGTAGTGATAAATAGTTCAAAACCAAATATGAAATTCTACAATTAAAAATGGAATCATATCAATATCCAAGTCCTTCCAAACCTGAAAGCTGTGTACCACTGAAGAAATAAATGAGCTGCAATGAGATTGCAATATGACATTGAAATGAAATCTGGCCTCCAACTTCTGAGATCATCTTCCTTTTAAATTGGTTCATCATGAATTTTTTGTATGCCTTGAGCCATTGTTACCCTAAACCAGTTGCTTGGGACCAGCGTCTTGAATGTGGTTGCGTGATGCCATGTCTTCTGAAAAGTGGTTCTTACATGAGCAAGTCATAGTTCAAGAGCTGAACTTTTCTTTTTTAATATCGATGCTTTCACTACAAGCCTTGTTCAAATGGAAAATTCTCAAAGAATTGCAGCTTTTAAAAATTTCTTCAGATAATAGCAGCTCTTCAATGTCTCTGTGAACTGAAAAGTGGCACCATAGACAGTGAATCAAGCCCTCAGACAGAAATTCTCATTAACAAATGCCGTTCATTTTTATAGCAGAAAAAAAGGCATGAGAAAGAGTGTGAATGCTGTCAAATGCAGAGAAAGCAAGATGGCTATAAAGCGCACATCAGTTTTATGGCTGATATTATCATGAGCAATGTCCCCATTATCTTTAGGGAGAGGGAATTCTTATTCTGTTATTTGGTCTTTCACTTGAAGATCCTCCATACATTATTTTGGCATTTCAGATGCTGAAGTTTTGACTTAACTTTGGTTTTTAAAGTTTTGCTCTCTTTGGCTTTTAATCTGTTAAATATCCATGAAAATGCATGGTTGGGTTGGAGGACTAGGGATGGATGCTTTGGTTTCTACAACTGCCAGGCTTTATGAAGCATAAATCTGTTATTTCTGCATCAGCCCTTCCCTTCGTCAGTTTGTAATTTTCTTTTAGTAAGAAGTCCACATGAAAATTCATAAGCGTTTTTGTTCATTTTGTCCCCAAATATGTATGTTTTGTACACATTCACCCATAGGTATAACTTGGGAATAGGCATTTCCCTTAATTCTATGTATTTTTGTGCACTTTTGCAGGGTTTGGTGTACAGCTTTGCAAAATCCAGATAAATACAAAGATGGAGGATAAAACTGCACTGAAGCTCACATACTAGTTCAGGAAGTATATTCTCTCTTAAACCAGGGGTAACTCCTTCCTTCTTTTTCACTTGCTTCATCCCATTTCCTCTTCTGTTCTCTTTCCAACTTTACCAGCCACTATTTTAGTGTCTTTGCTCCATCATATAAAACTATGGTTACCTTTCTGTGCCAGCAACATTGGAAAAAATCTGCCAGATGAAGATAAACTTTCTAGTTTAATTTATCTAAGGCAGCAAACAGCAGTTACTGAAGTCCTGTAGTAGCAAATCACGGTACTGGAGATGGCTCCAGGAAAGTGTTAGGGCTCATATTTTAAAATGTAGAGATCTTGTACCAGTAAAGTCCTGATCAGATCCTGACTAAGGAATAGTTGGCCTGTTCTAATGTTTATGAGATTACTGATTAGCAGAAACAGAACCTTTTTGGCAAAGCTTTGCACTTTTGGAATTTCCTTCATCAACAGGTAAGCACAGCTTTATTGATATCTGCCTTAAAAGCTTCGAAACTCCCCAAAAGCAATCACTCAAATCCTAGTGTTAGCTCCTATTGTTAGACTCATTGCATGTATAGGAGCTACATACATGTTGAGTCACCATTCAATGCAGCTACTAGTTGCGATTGTAAACAAGGTACAGTTTATTGTGTTTCATTCTTTCTTACTGATAAGTTATACATGCTAGTTATAAGCTTCTTTTTTATTTTAATTGTTTTAATTATCTTCTCTTATTTTAATTTTTATTAGCCAGGGGGTTGACATTATAAGATGTGGTCTAACATTATTAAATGTATTACCAAACAGAGGGAAGCATTTATGGTCATTTTCTCTGCGTAATATGCCTCCATGTCTCTGTAAAGAAAAGAAAGTGGTTGTACTATAACTTGTTCAAATAGTTTTCCCTTCCTGCAGCATCCTCCTAAATCCATCTTTCATGAGGTCTTAGCTCCAAGGAAGATGTTTGCCATTACAATCAGTTGCAGCTTCCTTCAACACCGTTTATATTTGCTTTAATGTATTTCTTCAACCTGTTAACAATCACATTGTCATATGTAGTCAATCAAATGTGACTACCTGAACAAATTCAGCATGGGAGGATCTTAGATTCTCTGGCATCACCCCTTCCTTTTTTAGCTTCAGCTCTACTCTTGGGTACCACCTAGCAGTCACAGTTAAGGCCCTTGACCTTGAGATAACTATTACTCTTGAGATAAATTACCAATTAACAGTGATGTAGACTCAAGTGGATCAACTCGGACTCAAGTCAGACTTAAGTCTCTTCAACAGCTTGACTTGTGCTGGACTTGTCAATAAATGATTGACAAACTTGACTTCACTGGAGACTTGTCTTTTTTTTAGTGATGGACTTGCTGCCGCCTCCCCCTCCAGACTTTCCCCAATCAGCAGTGAGGGAATGTTATGCTGATGACCCAATCAGAGCTGCGCAGACTTCTTTATTCCCACCTCTCTACCTCTCTTTCATTTTCCACCTTTCTCCAGGAGCTGTATATAGGAAAGCAAAGAGCAGGAGGAGTTAAAAGAGGGAAAATGGGATTTTGCACAGGGCAAGGAGTGGTCTCTACATTTGGGTTGAGATGAAGGTTAGGGGTTGAAGTCCCATCAGTGTTAATATGAAATCCACCTCTTCCTCTCACCTCTCCATTTAGCCCTTCCTTGCTCAGTCACGAGTAAACAGGAAAGAAGCCTGCTTGCTCACAAGTAAATGGGAAAGAAAGCCTGCTTGCTTGCAAGAAAAAGGGAAAGAAAGGGTGTCCCTTATAGGCATGGCAGTGTGGAAAGCAGTTTGCTTCAGCTTGTTCTTCCATGGCTGAAGGTTTCCTTCCAAACCTGCTTGCTCTCAACTTAAACCTGCCCTCATGCACAGATCATCAGTTCCATGTTTGTTTGTTTGTTTCCTGTTGGTTTCCATACTTGAGACTTGATTTGAGACTCGACTTGAGACTTGGAGTAAAAGCCTTAAATACATCATTGCCAATTAATGTAGACAAGGGATGGGCAACTGTGAACAGGGTGGACTCACTCTCCTCATGGAAGTGATGTCGTGAAATTTTTAGTTCCAGAAATCAGCTGAAGGGGTCCAAACTGCCACATTTGGTCTGGGAAATATTTTTGTGCATTTTTCAGCCAATTCCCCACCTCCCACAAATGGGAGGTGGCTCGTGGTTTGGGGTTTTCTAGAGAGTATTTGGTGAGCAGATTACAGCGTCTCAGGGCCCACATGTGGCTAACAAACCACAGTGCCTCTATCCCTGATGTAGACTATAGTTAACTAATTTAGATCAATAGTCAGATTCTGTATAAGACAAATTTATACCTTGGGAAATGCTGTTTATACAAGTGTGCTAAATGCAGGAGTGCTAACTATACACTATGTTGTGGTTCAAATCAAGCTGAGACAATTGCAATCACTTTGTTTCTTAAAATCTAAACTGTCAGGAAGTAGAAAAAGGAAGCAACACTTGCCAAATGTGTATCTCTACAAATTTTACAAGTTTAAGAAATGTTTAAATTACCATAAATTAGGAAATTCAGACATAGATTATTCCAGATTAGGATCCTTTTGGATTTTTTGTTTGTTTGTTTTTCAGTGTAGACGTCAATGCTTTGTTATGTTTCCCCCTTTCCACTAGAAATGATAGCCAAAGTCCTGCATCGATAAGATATAGCATAACCTATTCATTTGGTTACTGCACTACAGAATTGTAAATGTACAGTCAGACCTCCACGTTTGCAGATTTGAATTCCAAGGATTTGATTATTTGTGAGTTTCTCCAACACTTGCCCCCTCCACCTCCAGTGCTTCTTTCCGGGGAAACCTTCCTTCTCAGTGGCTCTAATCCGACTGTGCAGCCCTTTAGAAACCTGCCTCTGGTCTTTCTCCTCCACCAGCTAATGCCTGGCTAGCTAAGGAAAGTTTGCAGCCTGATTTCTCAGCACCCTCTCCTGATGCCCCCTACACATACCCAAAGGAAAGAAATAAGCAAGAAAGAGGAACTATAGGGCCACTGTGCTGACACACTGCTTTCCCTTTTCTTTCCCTGGCTGGATTTGGACCCGGGGTGTCTATTCTCCTCACCATGGCTTGCCTCCTTTCTGACAAACACACACACGCACACATTTTGAAATTTTTGATTTTTCCACATTCTCAGGGGTCCTGTGCCCCTAACATAAGTGAATATGGAAGGCTGATTATAATATAGAACTGTGAAAACCAAAAAATATTTTGCAGTGAATACCATAGTGCGCAGGTGTGCAGTGTCATTTGCTTTCATCTACCAAAATTGTCAGTTGGGAAATAATTCTTTAAAAAAGGGACAAGTTTTGCTCTGAACTTTGGTCAAAAAGACTCATAATATAAAGCCAAATTCATATTGTGCTGGGGGGAATTTATTATTCGCTACATCCCTTTTGTGTTCTAAGAACTGTCAGTTTTCCAGGCTAACACCTCACATGTGGCTCTTACTATGAACTGCTGAATCACTGACAAGGTAGCAACATAAAAAGCATACAGTGCTAAATTCTTTATTCAGATACCCCTATATTGATTTTGATACAGTGATGAGTGTTGCTTTAAAATACCCTCTATGACAAGCATGGTCAAAATGTGGCTCTTGGGTGTTTTTTAGAGTGCATCTTCCCTCAGTCCTAGCTAACATAGTCAATGGTGAGGGAAATTGAAAGCTGTACTTCACCAATCTTTGCTCTTAGGAGTCCTAACTGATAATTGGCTTTGTATGCTAAAAGAATATGTGGACATACTAGTTTGTAGCTTCCACTGAAAAGTTAGATGTGCTATTTAATCTTGGAAACGTTACATTTTTCAATCACAGCTAACACTCTCCTTGGTATTTTTTTTCTGTACTACTACTCTCAAAACCCCAAATTTAGAATAAACCTGGGATTCTGAGAGTTGTAGTCCATCAAGTAAAATTTTGCTTTTCAGTTTGGTGGAGACATAAATCTAGTTCAGATGATATAATTTCAGCTCCTTCTGGAAAAACAATTCAGAATAAAGGAGAGTTTGGTTGGAACATGGGAGAAAGATTTGATGATAAATGTAGAAGAAATAACATTTTGGACCTCTCAGAAAAATAAAGTTAAAAATATAAAAGTTAGAGAACAGCAATTAAAATTAATTAGTAAATGGTACAAAACCCCACATCAGATCTCAATGATAAATAAAAATCTATCATCAAATTGCTGGCACAGATGTAGGTAAAAAGGGGCATACCTTCATATGTGGTGGGAGTGTTATCATGTACAAAAAAATTACCCAAGAGATAAATAAACAATGGGAAGAAACCTCCCATTCAATAAAGAAATCTGCTTAACCTTGAATTTAAGAAAATTGGGACTGAGTAATTCAGAAGACTACAAAAAAATTTTTTTTAAGAGCTGTACATGCAGTAGTAGCATTAGGTTGGAAAAATAAACAATGTTGGGATAAAAAGAATTGGATGCATTATATAGTGGAATCTCTCCTATTTGAACTTTCTAAAGGAAAGGAAAGGGAGACCTAATAGGCAAATAAATGTAACAAATTGGTGGGACACTTGGGGCTTCTGGATTGAAAAAGTTAAAGATGAAAAGGCATATGAAGAAGTGAAAGAGACTATTGATAAAATATTCCACATTATGGATAATGGTTACTAAAATTTTCTGTTAAAGCCATCAAGGGAGATTGAGGGAGGGGGGAGGAAGGTTAGCAAAAAAAAAATGTATAAAAATAAAAAAATAAAGATGATATAATTTCAGATTTCCTAGATCCTGATTCTGAATCCTTCAGCCAGGCTTTGACTAATAGTTTTGTTTTGATTTGATTTCTAACATCATGGGAAACTGTGGCTTAGGAAATCAGACTGTTTTTGCTAAAGCTGGGGACACAATGGGAGGACAGGAGAGGAAGGATATGGTGAGAGCACACACTTGTTCCTAGTCTCCAAAACAATGGTGATAGTTCAGAATCAGATCACAAAGAGATATCGAAGCATTTGGAACAGAATTGAAAAGACACGTGTCCTTTCCTACATCCTAACATGCAACTGAACTCATTGGGATTCATCTAGGTATGGAAGGACTATTTAATTGTCATTGTTTCCTGGCTCTAAAAGGTAATGTTCCAGTATTCCAAAAATTCATTGGGAATAATAATGTACTGTTGAGATATCTGTGCAGTTTTCTTTTGGTATTTGCACTTTGGGCAGAAATATTTGTGGCTGATCACATGTATTTCTGCACTCGTTAAATTCTCCAAACACTTGCAAATACCAGGAGATCCTACACAGAAATGTTCATTTTCTCTTGCAGCGTGGAGAAGACTATGCAAATTATTCACCCCTACATGGGACCATAAAATAGGTGAAAATTTACACCCCATCTTCCTTCCAAGGGAGCATGTTCAAGCTGCATATTATATGGACTGTTCTGTGCTTCAAAATGCCAACCATCACTTTTTTAAAAGAAAATGTTAATCACAGCAGCTAAGGAACAGGAACAAATACATGAATAAAAATAAAACATGCTACTCTCAATTACAGCGATTTTGCATCTAAAAGAAATTTTTCATTGTGGATTAATTTAGCCTGCTGAAATCATCTTGATCCTCTCTTCCCAGCTCTTTAAGTTCTAAAACAAATCCACCCTTGCATTCAGTGTAAACTAGCCTGTCACAGGGATGTTTTGCTAGCTTATCATGGATGCTGGGTGCCATTAGAAAGAACAGAAAATGAAAATAGAGAGCCTGTATGCTAATTAAGCCAGATGGATGCTGTCCGTTCTAAAGCCAGCATGATCAAACAGCAAGCACAGTGGCAAGTGCAGCTGGTTTAAATCCTCTTTTTTGGATCTCAGCCATATTTAGTGTGCTGAACAGTGCACATATATTAAGGGATGAGAGAATCAAACAAAATGTATGAATCTGTTTTTTTCTTTGTTTTTTTTTCTTTTCTTTTGAAAAAAAAAAGAACATGGTTATTATGCTGGAATCCTGCCAGCGTAAATTGCATTTGCATAGCCTGTTTCAGAACACATGATGCTCCTGCTCTTATGACACTGATCATAGTGGTGGAGCAAGCTGTCAGAGAAGAGAGAGGAATCATTTCAGCATCCAAAGGTACTTTCTAAAATGAGGAAAGAAGTCACCGGATGAAACTGAATAGTGGGAGACTCTGGGCAGAGCCCAAACAAAGTTTCTTCATACAGTTCCTAATCAAATCATGGAATTTGCTACCATAAGAAGCACTGATGGTAACCAACTCACCTAGCTTTAAAAAGGGATAGATAAATGAACAGATAATAAGGCTATTAAAATAAATATTTATCATGATGACTATGACTACATGATGACTACAACGAAGTATGTCTCTGAGTACCAGATGCTGTTTTGCTCAGGAATTTTTGTGTTTCCAATGGACATCTGTTTGGCCATTGTCGGAACAAAATGCTAAATATTATAGGCCTTTGATCTGATCCATTATAGTTTGCCATATATTCACGTCACCACAAGTTTTACTTTACTAAGTTATGTTTGTTAGAAAAGGGGAGACTTTTTTATAAAAAAAAAAAAAAGGAAGTCAACTGGGAGCATCCCCTTTTTGTCCTTGCTCCAACTCCCAACTAAAGAGCTTTTCTTTTTTTCCCCCTTACAGTTTATATTTTGTAACAGAATTCAGAATGAGTGGCAGGTAGAAAGTGTTAGGACAGGAGAACACTGAAATCAAAAGTGAGAGGAATAGAAGTGAGTGACAGGTGGACGGATAGCTGGAAAGTTCAGTTAGTGGAGTATGTAAAGAAAAGGACCAGCTGAGACAGAACAAAGGTGATGATGCAGATAGCTGATCAAAAGGAAAGTCGGATATACTGGGCTATTTTGTGAAGAGGAGGAGGGGAAGGGGGAGGGGGAGGAAGGACACTGTTTTGCATGATAAAACATAGAAAAATGTAACTTTCTTGTTCCAGGAATTTTTTGGTGGGGAAAAAAAAAGTGAACTGCACAAGATTTCACAACAGTGAACCTTTTTCCTGATGGTGTGCCTTCATGTGCTGAGACAGCCTTTCATGATGAGAACAAGAAAATCCAAGAATATTCTTTACACCCCTGTTCAGTTCTTACCTTCTGGAACCGACCATGTGCCCAAGTACAATTTGCAACTAGAGATCTATGCATTTCCAAACTGGTGATGAGATTTATATATTAATTTAAAATGTGCACATTTTCAAATGCTGATGGGAAAATGGATACATTTGCAAAATGGGCATAAAATGTCTTAGTATATACCTACATGAAAAAATATGTTCACTTCACAAACAGCACAGGAATGGAGACAAATTTCTTGAGAGGAAAAAGAAGTTCTCACAGTCTTATGTGAACCCAAGTCAAAAGGAGCTTTGAACCCTGATGCAAGAACCTTAATGAGTTCAAGTCTGACAGATTTGCACATCACTACCGGACACATCTCAGCCCACATTCTTCCATCTGTATATAAATCTAAGAAGTAGATAGAAATAGACTGGCATCATTTTATTCAGGATAAGGTGGTAAGAAATTTAGATTCACTGGAGAGACAGCATTTTGGGGCAGTTACTTTGTATTACCCACTGACTTCTGAGGGCTAAGCCATTGTCCAGGAAACTGAAATGTCACATTGTTGTTGCTGTGTGCCTTCACGTCATTCCCAATTTATATCTGTGAGAAAAGTAAAGGTGGCATTCCAAGAAGGCAGAAAATATAAAGTGAAATTCCATCCTGCTCCCTCACCCCACCCCAACACACACTTTGAATTTTGAAAGTCAAACTATTTTTCAGAAGAAAAGGAAAACAGCTTTATTAACATAAAACCACATTTGAGGTGCTATCAGGACAATGACAGGGTCTGAATCTCTCCACAAATCTCTCTTTATGGCTGGAATTCCCTCTTTTTTCCCCTTTAGCTTTATCAATGTTTTCCAAAATAAACAATGCAGACACTATAAGAACATAAAGGAATATACAGTTGACCGTCCACAATTGCAGATTCCACCTTCAAAGATTTGATAATTTCTGAGTTTCTCCTGCCACCCCACCTCAGTTTTTTCTGAGGGAACCTTCCCTTTCAGTGGCTACGATCAGACTGTGTAATCCTTTAAAAAACATCCTCTACCAGCCACTGCCTGACCAGCTAAGGATGTCTCACAACCTGATTTTTCAGCACCACAAACTCTCTCCTGATGCCCACTCTATGTCCAAGGAATGAGATGGGCAAGAGAGAGAAAGTATAGGGTCATCCTGCCAACCCACTCCTTTCCCTCTCCTTTTCCTGACCTGGTTTGGAGACTGCCACTCTCCAGATATGCCTCAGTTCCTTCCCCACAGACACACACAGAGATTTTGATATTTGCAATTTTTCCACTTTTGTGGGGATCCTGTGCCCCTAAACCTAGCAAATGTGGAGGGCTAACTGTACATGCTTGCCACCCTGGCCCTTGTTGTTGCAATGATATGAGAGTTGCCAGTAGATAGTTGAAGACTAGTAGTTGAAGACTAGATACTAAATAGTTGCAAAGGTTCTGCAAAGAAGGGAGCTCATTCATTCATCTCCCTTTTCTCCAGTGCTGAGATTCAAGGCAGCCTACAAAAGTTAAAATGGATATAGTTAAATGCGTTTACAAAAAGGTTACTGTGAGGTATAAGTCCTGTGTGTGGGTTCATAACAGAGTTAAACAAAATGGATACGGGCAGTGTTACCCTGTTCTCTTGGGGTCCCGGGAGGGGCGCCCAAATAACCAAGCAAAAACACAAGATGGGGGAATTAACTGGAGCACTCTCTTAAGCTAGCGAGAGGCAGGATAACTTAGCAGGGATCTTGCAACCCTATGTATACAGCGTCAGGTCAGAAGAGCAGTCAGACAGTTTTAAATAGTAAAATAATAGCTTTATTAAAGGACAAACAACAGAAAATACACCACAAGCACGCAGCTAACTAGGAAATTAGAAATGAGAGTTTTCGGGGAAAATTGGTGATACGACACCTTATCTCGTAGTCCTGGAGAGAAGCGGAGTATTGCAGGGAAGAAAGCTCAGCGCGGTTTGCTGAGGGGAGCTCGTCAGACCGAACGACAGCAAGGTGGCATGGAAGTCCAGAGCGATCCAAACGGGGAAAGAGGTCCAGACGGGGAGAGTGAGCGATCCGAGGTGTGCTCGGAATCGGGGAATTTTTATAGGGTAGACTGTGCCTACAGGCCATGCCATGCTCGGTGAGAACAAAGAAAATTTGGAGCAGGACAAAAGCGTTGGAAAAGGTCAGGTTTTACATGATTAGCTTAGCGCTGGATAACAATAGTGTAGCCAGTATGCAAATGACTCAGCATTGAGAGGGTGCCAGCTCAGGGCCGTGCGTCTTTGTGTAAAGTCGCACTTAAGCAAGGTGTGTCTGCAAGAAATGGTCCCTGAAGCAACGGAGTGGCATTAATCTGCCTGCCTAAGTGGGGATTGGAATGTCCAACCATTACTGGCCGCGCCTGTTTATGTGCCTGTCTGGTGGCCCTTGCAAACATGTGGAGCAGGGTGGCAGAGAAAGGTCAAGTGAAGGCCAAATAAGTTTGATATCAAGGCAATATCTAGTGCTATCACCGGGCATGTCAGAACCATGGTAACAGCAGGAGCATGATAGCATCACCTTCAGCTTTGCACATGTGTATAGTGACTGTCTGAAGAAAAGAGCCTTCACATGCTTGGGAGTCCTTTTCAGGGTTGTAGATTGTGTGAAGAGGCTTCAGTCACACTGATTTGAAAAATGAAATGTGCAAAGTTAGTGAGGAAGAATAATACTTTATTGCTGATCTCAGATCTCGCTGATAAATAGATTCTGACATAACATTTATTCACCTCTCTATCAATTTTAATAATTCAAAGTTGCAATGAGAATGAAATTGGTTGCTGTTTTCTCTGTCAGACAACCAGTAGAGAACATACTTTCCTCAGATGAAGTGTGAACCAGTGACCATTCTCACTGTGAACATTCTTGTCAGGGAAAATGATAAGGGTAGCTAAGACAAAACATGAACATCTTTTTCAGCTAACTATCTCTTTCCAGCATGGGTGTGATACAAAGACATAAAACATAGCTTAAGTACCATGGAAAAGTACCTTAGAAAAATGTGCAAAACTACTGCAATTGAGGCTCAAGTGACAACCCAGAGATGAGAATGACAATCTTCTGTTTTGTATTGCTTGGTAGAATACATTCACTTCTGTGTGGGGAGCAGGGAAATATATTGGGCATGTCTTTGTCACCATAAAAAGTAGAACAAGTTGGAGAAGACTTGGCACTTTTTTTTGAGAATTCTGAATCACACACGCTGGGGTTGGGTTCATCTCACGCCCTGGAATCTAACATTTAAAATATTTTATTGGTTCTGATACAATGGGTTTGCTGTTCTTGTGCATCTTCAAATCATTTCTGACTTATGGCAACCTTAAGGTAAATCTAACAAGATTTTTTCAGAAAGAGAGCCAGCATGATGCAGTGGTTTGAGTGTTGCAACATCATCTGGAGACCAAGGTTCAGTTTCCTACTCAGCCATGGAAACCCACAGGGTGAGCTTGGGCACATCATACCCTACCAGCCCCAGAGAACCCCATGATAGGTTTGTCTTATGGTTGCCATAAGTCAGAAACAATTTGAATCCATGTTTAATAACACCATTTACCATTGCCTCCCTCTGAGGCTGAGAAAGTGTGACTAGCTCAAGGTAAACTGTTTGATTTCTATGATGAAACTAGGATTTGATCCCCGGTCTCTGGAGTCCTAGGCCAATACTCAAACCACTATACTGCACTGACTGTCAGATAACATGGGTATGGAACTGAAAGTTACATCAGTAAGCAACAGTGGAGTTTTCTCCCTCTTTTTCCTGAATGACTAATTAACTTTAGCAAGCACTTGTCTCATAGCAACCCATATCTGATAAAGAACACCTGCCAGCCCAGATGGTTTGAGAAGGAATCTTCTTGTTTAATAGAATAAAAGTACTTTTCCTCAGTTGTCTGAAACTATTAGTTAGCAGGAATTTTGCAAGGAAATTAAGAAGAAAAAAAAGAGAGAGAGAGAGAGACTGTCAAAGCTCAACAAATATGCCTTTCCAAAATGGTCATGTTCAATTTTCATCACTTGTAGATGCTTATCTTTTCAAGATTACTATCAATAATGCATGGCTATAATATTCTAGTACTTCCTTGTGTTTTGCAAAGGGTACTGTGTCTCAATAGGAATGAATTCAGCGGCATGGCAAAATCAATAAAGTCTGGAGAACTGCAAAACAAGGCTTCATTATAATAATGATAATTCATAGCTGTGACAACAGTGTAGAATTCTGAGATAAAAATACAAATGCCTTGGTTAACCTGACATTTCTCATTCATACATTGGATTGATATAGGCAGATGGCTGTTTGTGACATTTACACCATGTTTTGGATGGGTAATGGGCTGAAAGGACTATGATGGGTGCAAATGTTTCCAGAACATTTTTTTTCCTGCAAAAATCTTTTTACATATTCCCCAAGTCACATTTGTATAATATTAAAGCCCACAAGTTCTTTTCAGGTTATGCTTAAACAGGACATGTAAGAGATGTGGGTCAAATACACTGTCTATGTACCCATCATCCCCATTTCCCTGGCCCTATTGTCTCATTCTCTGGCTTTACAATATTTGTGAAGCAACGTGCAACCAGGAATTCCTAATTGTACAGGCTTCTACTTGCCTTTGGGGGAAAAAAGCATAAAGTAGAAGTCTTCCTCAGATATCCTTCCTCAGTGTAGGTCAGAAATGAAAGGAATACCTACAATCTTACCAGCTTTGACAACAAATATGCAACAAAAAAAATTGGCTGGAAGACTGTAATTTTCTTGAAATATATTGTGTTTTTTTCTCAAAATAAATTTTCACAAAAATATCCCATACAGAAAAAGGGGGGGGGCTCTTGTAATTCATTACATCCCTAAATTGTGAAGAATTTGGACATAGAGGACACGATATTGTCATTTGAATCTGCATGTATGGCAATGTGCCCCTGATATATCCTGCTTAGGTAAAATGTCTCAACAGATTTAGAGCCACCCATTAAAAATGACTGATTTATTAAAGGCAAGCAAGAGAAACTGCACTACACAACACATGATTAACATGTGGAATGTGCTGTTATACAACATAATGTGACTCCTTGGCAGAACTGGGAAAATTATTTTTTAAAAAGAATCACCATCACTACCTCGTATAATTTTTTTAAAAAGGATCAGGTTAATGTTATTTGCAATTATTTTAAAGAATAACTTTTTAGGTTTTTTTTTCTATTCTTTTTTCGTTTCTCTTACCTTTAGCTTTTTGGAGAAATCCCTCCCTGCGAAAAATGAGAAAATAAATTTTTAAAAATTGTTCAAAGTATTCCCTAAAGTATGTTCCTACAAATTAATAAGTAAAAGTAGGGGAGGAGTATTCATTATGTATAAAAGTAGCAACAGTACCAGAAACATTCCTACGTGGCTAGGAAAAAAAAATGTCATTGTTGTCCCTGTTACCTTCCCCCATCCACAACATGTTGCAGATGATGTTGTTCTGTGTAATGTCTTACTTCCAAGTTCTGCTCCTTACATGTAATAACATAACATAACATAACATAACTTGTCTGACTTGCCAAGCCTTCCTGATGTTGTTAAACTGCAACATTTATCATTTCTTACCATTGCTAGAGCTTATGGCAGTTGTGGTCAAACGATATAAGGAAGGTTGCACTTCAAATTCATGGGTGATGAACCTAGCAGCAAAAGCCACAATGGATACATGGAACATCAGTGTTTGAAAGTGTTTCCCTCTGGGTCCCCATTTTAAACAGGCAGACCTACATGCTCTCTTTAGCCAAAATACTGTTGGTGTTCCCTAGTGGCATAATCTCCCATTATACCAGTGTGTTTTCACTAAACACAAAAAGGAATTATCCTGAATCCCTTTTCAGAAGGACATTGTCACCTCATGTGCAACTTCAGTTTGATGGCACTAGGATGTAAATCCACAGCCAATCAATTGCCAAGGGACTGGGGTTCCCAGCTATCATCTGGCTGCATTTGGAAGTTAGAATATAAGTAACGGCTCACTCTCTCCAGGATCCCAACAAGGATGGTTCATATCTTCTTTTTCCCAGCTGTGAAACTGGAGCCAGATAGTGCCCAGAAGAACTGAACCTCTTTGAATGTTGACTGGGCATGGATGTGCCAACTTGCACTCAACAGGTAACAGAAACCTAGTAGAAATGTGGTAATAGCAATTTATGATCCACAAGCAGTTCTATTGAATCTTGGCCTTGAACTTCCAAGAAGTATCTGATTGGTTACTGTGCAAAAATGAATCCTGGGTGAGGTAGAACTTAGCAAGGCTTTTCTCACATCCTTATGCCCTTATATCTGTTCAGACTTAGTGTGATTATGAAAATATCCTTGGTCATGCAATTAATCCCTTTGTAATTTTGTTAAAATGTTTGAAATTTAATGACAAAGCAAAGAGAGACTTTGAGGTGCTTATTGACTGCTGTCACTGTCCCTAAGGAGGCAGAAAATCAATACCTCTAAAATCTATGAACAAGACCACTACAGCATACCACAGGCTGACTCATGAACTTGCTGATTTCAGGCATTTTTAGCATGGAAGAACTTGCTTTGTTGCTCATTCACTATGTATTTTATTGATATTCTGCTGTTCTCCCAATATGGGAAACATATTTGAGCTCTTTGGTAGAAACATGGCTTGAAACATAGAAAAAATAAAGTATAAGAAACCAGAGGAAAATATTAGGTACTTTGAGTATGGCTTGCAGGATGGGAATCTCAAATGACAGATCCATCATACTAGATGATAAATAGTAGGAAACCAGTGGGGACTCTTGGTCCAATCAAGGAGTTCCTCACCTTGCTGGTGAGGCATCTCTTGCTCAGATGGGGCTATGGCATGCCACTGTAAGTGGCAAAAGTGTCTTCTCTGTTGAATTTTGTTCTTTGTTCTATCCTTGGCAGTCATGTAGGGATGGGGATGTGGGGGGTACAGTTTGCCCTGGGTAGCAATGTTTTTTGGGTGTCCTGGCCCATAGTCACACCCCTTGCACACCCTGGCTATGCCCTTGCATGCCCTGGCCACACCCCCATGCACCACAGCCACACCCCCATGTACCGCATGCTGTAGCCCAGCCTGCTTCCTGCTCCCCTGCCACACACACCAAGCTCTGCCACTAATCCTTGGGAATCTCATTGATTCCTGATGTCTACATGGAGTTTAGGAGGCATGTGGTTTCCAGCCAACTCTCCACTCTTCCACACCATCATGCTCAGGTCTAAACCATTTTCTGTCCATGCTCCCTCTTATTCCTACTTCCAATAGAAAGACACCACAGAGACACAAGACAAAATTCATACAAAATATTTGAATGAAACATGCATTTGACTTACACTGGTTGAGAGAAGACACCAGAAAAATCTCACAACCTGATACGAAAAAATTATGTGACAAGTATACATGTGAGATCTGTAGATATACATGTGAGATCTGTAAAATACCAGTGACCTAGATGAGAAGCAGGAGGTAGAAAATTCACGTACATTTCTAAACTAGCTGATGGACCCATGATATTTACTGCTGATTTTCAATGCCACTCCAGACTCAGAGTCACATCCTGTATGGATCAACTTTCTCCCTGTTTGTAAAAGGGGGAGAGGAATTCTTATCATCCAGAGTGTAATCCCTGTCTTAGTACCTCTTTGAGCAATAAAGGATAAAGATTTCTATTTACTGCAAGATGTCAAGTTTTTTTTTTGGGGGGGGGAATCCATCTGAGATAGCTTATTTCAAATTTTGAGATCTGATTTTTCCACATTTTTGTTATGTGAACAAACCCATTAAATCAAGCTTTTTAATCATATTAATAAGATATGCATTATTCATAGATCTCACTTTATGGGAATGGTTATAATTCGAAAGAAATAGAAATATGAACACAATTAGAAATAGAGATGATTTTTCCTCTTACATTTTATCTCATATTGTTGTCTATGTCATCTTTTCAGTGTAATTAATTGTCAAATATTTTTAGCCTAACCTTATCAATGACAAAATTATCTCATAATTTGAAAGTACTGAGTTTCCAATACATTGACTTAATTTACTTTGGTTTCATACAACTATTTAAATACAACACAGCATAAGCAGAGGGAGGCTGAAAGCCACTATTGGTATCTATGTCTAATAATTTCTTTATTAGGGCAGAAGAAATAAAGAACAAATAAATTCTAGGATAACTTTGATGTGGAATAGCTTGAAAGGAGGAAAATGAGATAATGAGACAATTTATTAAATTCCATACATTTATCAAATATAGAGAACATATATCCCTGAAGGAAGAGCCTTAGACGATTGTTTTTTCCTGTATGGAGCGGCATTTACTATTCCACTGAAAACACCTATATCAACCATTAACATTCTTCAAACAATTGTGATAAAATAAACCTTGGCTGATGACATCATAAGTTAGATGTATGACCTTGCATTTCCTATTTACATTTATGATTGTGGTGCCATTGCCACAATTGTAATGCCCATGAAACCCACCTTAAAACCCAGTGAGATGCACTGAGAGATGGAGATCTACACACTGGAGAGTGAGCTGCTGATGTCCATGTCCAGCTGCCTTTTGCTGATGAGCAGTGGTATGTTGAGAAGCTGCAACAGGTCCCTGCTTCTGCTCCTTGCAACTAGGCACATCATACTTCACCACTCCATTCCCCAACCTGCAGAAAGGCATCTCCTGGTGCAGCTGGCTGGATTTTAAGGTGGGTTTGGAGGATCCAATCAGGGACAGATCATCATGGCCATGTGTCTGATGCAGGATTTCAACCCTAGTGTTTGGTTAGAAGTATACATATTGTTTTTACTATTCCCTTTCATCATCATGTGAACTTCTTCACCATATATTTTACTTGTTCACTTAGCCAAGACATCACATGTGACATTATACCAACTGCAATTCCCCTAGTTTTTGAAAGTGCATATGCCATATAAATCTCTCCTGTACTGAATTCATCCAAATATTTTCCATGTTGCTTTACAATATAAGTTTCTTGAAAAAAAGTTATTTTTCTCCTTTCAAATTTGTGGATAACAAGAGATTTCTCAGAGCATACCATATGTGTGTATAGGTGGGTGGGAGTAGGCAGGATATTAAATAAATATATAACTAAATAACTAAATAACTTAAATGTCCTCAGGAAAGACAATTTCAGTAGGAACCGAGCTAGGACTTCCAGATAAAAGTAGACTCCTGTTTCGTTTTAATATATTCAAAGAGGTACATACCCTCGCTCGCTCCCTCCTTTCCTTCCAGAAAAGTTCTGAGCTGAGAATTCCTGCTCCAAAACATAAAGAAGGCTGCCACTTCTGGAACAGGGTGGAGAAGAAAACAAAATGTTTTCTTATATGACACCAGGAATGTAAAAGATTTTTGATGCAACTGAGATCATCATGCCTTGGAAATTTTTGCATTTGTGAGGTTTGCAGTGCATTTCAGAAGCATTGAAATGCTTTCATTAATTCGCCTGGGTGTATTTTTTCTTTTTCAGTGTTTACATTCACAATATCTGCTTTCCATTCACAAGTCTGGCAGCTAACTGCTATGCTTTGTAATATTATCTTCCATTTCTTTATATGTTCTATTTCTTAAATTATTCTCCTTTTATATAGATGCATTTCTTTGAAATTCCTTGTTTCTCCCACAACAGTTCTCTCTCCAAAACTAGACAAACTATTTTTTTAAGCTTCTTCTCAGCATGACTGTACAATTTCTTGTCTTCTGCAGTCTGATCTACTTCAA
Source organism: Ctenosaura bakeri (assembly GCA_948474755.1). Taxonomy (NCBI): domain Eukaryota; kingdom Metazoa; phylum Chordata; class Lepidosauria; order Squamata; family Iguanidae; genus Ctenosaura; species Ctenosaura bakeri. The sequence goes on from CAOLHI010001761.1 coordinate 510,487, forward strand.
AGTTATGACTATTATAAATAGAAATGGCAATGTAATCCAAAGCAACAGATTAATTGAACTTCTCCCAAGACACAGGAAACATAAGGAGAGAGATTTAGTATCATTTGGTGAGATGATGAACACATGATTAGAATTCTTCCATTAAATGTTTCCCTCCCCCCAGTTATAATTCAAATAGCATGGATTGTAGCAGAGAAAATGATCACAATTCAGTCATGACAGCTCTCTCCTTTTCCTTAATATGCTTTCCGGAGGGGTGACCTGTTAGGAAATCAGTAAATGGAAATAATGGCCATTTCCGCACTAGACTGTTATAGCAGCATTATTCCATTTTAAACATCCTACGGAATCCTGGGGTTTGTAGTTTAGGGAGGGGCCTAAATTGACTATATATACAAACCTTTTTTTAAAAAAACTGCACAGCATTGAAAGCCCAACCCTAGCTATTTTGTAAAAATCCCTGTTGATAGAAGGAGAGCAAGGATGGGACCATTCTGGACTCTCTAGAAAGGTAGTTCCAAAGTCTGGGAGCAGCCCCAGGAAGGTCCTTTCCTTTGTTCCTGCCAAATGGGGCTTTAGAAGGTGCTAGGACAGAGAGAAAGACCTCTCCAGACAATCTTAGAGCTCTAATAGGTTCATAAAGATTGATACTGTCTTCAAATAACATGGGGGCAAGGTGTATGGGGCTTTATAGGTAAAACCAGCACTTTGAATTATTCCTGGAAATGGATTGGCAGTCAGTCAAGTTGTTGCAACAAGGAAGTTGCATGGTCCTTGTTACCATTCCCAGTTAATAACCCAACTGCAGCTCTGAAGTTTCTGAGCACTTTTCAAAGGCAGCCCTGCATTACAGTAATCCAAACAGCATGTAACCAAGACATGTATCACCATGGCCTGATCCATCTTCTCTAGGAACAAGTGCACTTAACACTAGATTTCACTGTGTGAAACTACTTATGGTCACTCCTAAAACCTGGGTCTCCAGTTTAGTGATAAATCCAGGAATAACTCTGCAGTTTCTGGGGAGGTGTAACCTCATCTAAGACAAGCTCAATCCTGTTCCTAAATCTATCTTTTGACTTACCAAGAACACCTCTGTCTTGTTTGGATTAAGTTTTAAATTGTTTGCTTTCATCCG